>JACYXH010000772.1:6438884-6848884 GCA_026745465.1 Lota lota
GACATGGGGGGGGGGGGGGGGACCTCAGGGTAGGCTTCACTACTGGACATGGAGGAGGGGGGGGGGACCTCAGGGTAGGCTTCACTACTGGACATGGGGGGGGGGGGGGGGGGGGACCTCAGGGTAGGCTACACTACTGGACATGGGGGGGGGGGGGGACCTCAGGGTAGGCTTCACTACTGGACATGGGGGGGGGGGGGGGGGGACCTCAGGGTAGGCTTCACTACCGGACATGGAGGAGGGGGGGGAGCTCAGGGTAGGCTACACTACTGGACATGGGGGGGGGGGGGGGGGGGACCTCAGGGTAGGCTTCACTACCGGACATGGAGGAGGGGGGAAGCTCAGGGTAGACTTCACTACTGGACATGGGGGGGGGGGGGGGGGGGGGGAGCTCAGGGTAGGCTACACTACTGGACATGGAGGAGGGGGGGAGCTCAGGGTAGGCTTCACTACTGGACATGGGGGGGGGGGGGGGGGGGGACCTCAGGGTAGGCTACACTACTGGACATGGGGGGGGGGGGGACCTCAGGGTAGGCTTCACTACCGGACATGGAGGAGGGGGGGAGCTCAGGGTAGGCTTCACTACTGGACATGGGGGGGGGGGGGGAGCTCAGGGTAGGTTACACTACCGGACATGGAGGAGGCAGGGAGCGTATGGTTAAGTATGCATATCACAACGGTCTGACCTGGTTGTTTTTTTCTTCCCCCCTGTTGTATGTATTGTAAACCGCCTGCCCTTTCACAACCTCCCGCTCCATTATGTAACTGGGGGGCAGGTTGCGTAAAGGGAAATGAACAAAGCCCCTCACCCTTTTTTCACACTTCACTCACCATTGACGCAAACAAATCCAAAACGATGGGCTCCTTGTTAGTCAGATGATGAAAAGGCTAGGTGTGTGTGTGTGTGTTCTACATCAGTCAGTCTGAATAAACAGCACTCAGCGATGCGCTTGTTTTCCAGATGTGCGGATACGGACTACTCCATCTCATGCATGAAGCGTTCGTTTTTGTGCTCTTCCATTGCCTAAGGCAATCCAATTCCAGTTGCTGCATGCCTACCTCTTGTGCAATGCAGCTCTACAAATGTAAGCATTGCTCCATCTAGTGGCGACAAAGTTATTGCATGTCCTGAAAAATGACAAAAAGACGGACATGAAAGAGCTTGAAAACATTTGACTAGAAGAAAACTCTAATTATGTTTCAATAGTTTTATTTAAGAGTATATATTTAGTATATCCAGTAGTAAAATATCCCACATTTCCCCAAAAAGATGAAGAAAAAAATATATATAAATAGGCAAAGTGTGCAAAATATGCATATTTGTTATTGTGATGCTGTCCCTTCTTCCAACGGTTTGGTGTTGAAAAAAACAGAAAAAACAGTCCAAAATTCAGTAGCACATTAATACACAATATAAACCAATATAAACATTAAACATTAATATTCAGAGGAATAGATAAGTGTTTGTAAAGAATGCAATATCAGCTTTCTAGTCAAATTTAATAAGTTAAATAAGTTAAGCACATGTTATGCTATTTGAACCTAACAATTTACGGCCAGCAATTCCAGCAAATTCTCACAACTACTGCCAAGTTTGTTGTTACTATTTCACAGATGCTTTTATCCAAATGGACTTCCAGTGTTATTTATTTTTTTTACAAGCAAGTGCAAGTAGGGGTCAGGCATCTTGCACAAGCATGCCTATAGGTAGACTGCCATTTGTTCAGACAACTTTAGGTGTATGTTCTTCGAGCGGACAATGCCGTTTTCTACATTGAACCCGACCATAACCTCAGCATGTAAGGTCTGACAGCAACAAAGGAAGATCAGAAAGCAGATCAGCTACTCCAGATGGACAATATTGAATATTGAGTATATAATACAACGGTGAATCCAATATAAAGTTTACATTCCAGGGTTGTAAGCTCAAAGAGTTAATCAGTTCTGATGTTAAGGGTTAGGGTTAACCCATAACCCCCTAACCCTTAGGGTCACGAATGTGGATGCAGGTAAACAATGGCTTCCAAATCCTCCAGCATTTTTAAGGCACTGGCTTCATGGTTGACATCATGTGTAGAATCCTGGAATTGAGGAATACGGTCAATTTTTCCTTCATTCCTTCAATATGTACATTCAGCACAGTCAAGGAACATCATCACCCACCTCCATCTGTTTAAGCGTATCATATCCATAGTAGTGGATTGGATCACTTTTGTTTTTGAATGAGGGGTATCCGAAACCAGCAATGTGAACCACATCACAGTAGTTTAGAGCCACAAAAATGGCCAACATCCCTGTGGTTGGATGCACTGTCTTAGGAAACAAAATAAAAATTACAATTATATATTTATACATTTAAAAAAACATTGTAAAAAGCCAGTTCTTTTATAGAATATAAATGTACTGTTAGTAATGACATGACTCACATGAGCAGTACAAATCACACACTTCGTAAACATCTATAGCTAATTTGTGTTCTGCCACTAGAGGTCTCTGGAGGATTAGAGATTTACAATAACAGACTTCTGATATAAACAAAAGCTGTCAGATCGGTTGAATCAAGAGGATTTTTTAAAATGTATATGAGTAGACCATATTTCTGCCTTAAATGTAAACAAGAGACTTTGTAGTATTCACTAGCCGATGCCAACTGCAGATAATTATCCATGTTGTTTGCTGCTTCACTTACTGTTAAAGTAAGTGAAGCAATTGGATAATTCTCCATGTTCACAGAGATGGAGAATCAGTTCCAAACAGTATTCCTTGCTCCATTCCCAACCAAGAACCAAGATAAACTCCATCCTATCACACCCAAACCCTTGTCACCCCTGGGTGAATACCCTATCTTACTGGTGGGTGTACTGGTGCTTACAACTGGCCTGTTCGGTTCTCAGTTATTCCAGTAAGGCCCCAAACAGAGCTTGCAGGGCCTTACCTATTGCCCGAGATATATCATGTTCAACCAAAGCCTATGTTCGGACAATCTTTTGGGATTTCTGTTAAGACACACTGTGGAGTGTGTGTTAATGATGGCTAGTTGAAGATGCCTCACCTGGCCTGAGTCAGACTGATTAGACTCTGGGGCTGGGTGAGGTTGCAGACCTGTTGTACATTGAGCAATCAATGTGCACCAGCAAAACCAGCCATCACCACACATACTCAGGGAAATCTCCGGCATGGCAGCACGGTCCATCCCCTGCTCTGTATATTATACTCAACCTTGGCAATAGATCCAGAGCGTTTTATCCCTGTTACAGCCCCCTAACAGCATGCTACAAGCCGAGAACATGGACTTGTTGCTGTAGCAACACGTTAACAGTGCGTCGGAATGCATTGGACAACTTTATAACGAGACAGAAATCTGTGCGTAATGGAACACGTCTGTACCAGCGGCCAATGAAGACGCCACAGCGACAACTGGGCCAAGAGAACGTGTTGTAAACCGGAAGCTACGGACGATGTAGTGGAGGAAAGTGTTGGACTAAGCAAAACAAATGAAATTCAGAGCTGGAGGAGTTGTTTTATATTGTTGTGGGTGCAGTGCATGGAGAGCTGTGCACTATATTATTAAAGGAGGTGGGCTAATGGCGAGCCGTGCTCACGGAACAATGTAGCCCACACATGGCTGTAACATTTCCCGTTAATCGCAGGTAGGCTATTGAAATCGCAGGGAAACTGTTGTACCAATAGTTTATTGCGATGTAATTCCATCATCTTAATACACGACTAGTATTTTTGAAAGCTACAAGCTTGCGAGTGTAGTGCAACAGTTTGAATCTTGGGCTCCATGAAGTTGTCTCCACGACTTAGAAACATGACTGAAGCAGCAAAATTGGGGGGCCAGTGGCCACCTGGCCTCTCTAGTTTCTGTACACTGGTTGCGATGTTCTCAATCTTTTACTGATGACACGAAAAGCTTAACTCGCCACAACATGGTGCTATATGGCTTTACGACAAACGTATCACTTCGGTTCCAGCATTCAGCCTAGAACCAAATGATGTTCAAACATTACACTTGTTTAAAACATATTTATACATCAAAACATTACTGTAAAATAAATAAAAACGTACACCCTCCCCACACAAGCTGCAAGAAAAAAGAAAAAGGGACACAACCGGCACAGTATCCTGTGTCAAAACGGTCTGCACTGCAAACATTTCCCCTTTCTTAAGAGTGTGGTGTAAATATTTAAGTAAGAACTAGTTTGTGTGGCACCCCGGCCCGAATCACATAAGACACCCAAATTGAGTTGTTTGCATCCCTGATTACCAACGTATTAAAAAAGAATTTGGGCGCAAACTTCCATTAGGATCTAATGGTTGTCAGGAAACACTTGTTAAAAGTTGTTACAGAAATGAATGTGGTTTAATTCAAGTTGCAGACTTCTTTGGATGTTCTCCTGTCATCTGGCCTTTCCATGATCTAAGCTGCAGATGGCCCAGCGCTATAGGGCCGGCCCACCGTAGGATCCCTGCCTTCCCACTGTGCCAAGTTCTCCGTCATAAAGTTTTGTTTGTGTTTGAAAGTCCAAAAACATAACACTTTCACGTAAAAAAAAAGAAAATGGGGGAGAACATGTTGAACCGAATCAACATATGGCTGGTTCCATGTTCGACAAATATTCTTACCCAATCCAAAATAAGCCAGTTTCTCAGGGAGGTTGGTCGTGGGCCAAGTCAAATATTATTTGCTAACATGATAAATGTGTCAAATGACATTTATTTCTACCTTTAAGGAATAGATGGATAAAGGAGTACAACTTTTTTAAAGGTGGAGCCCTAAAGAGTTTTGTGTCATGGTTAGTTGTTTAGCACTCCTAATGCTATGGGTTGCAAAATCTGCTTTGCAACCAATAGGATCTGTCCTATTGTTGACCTAAGCTGCTCTTTTTCAGTTCCATTAAGGGAACAGGAGTGCTGCTTGCATGTTAAGAGGTTGTAGGTTTTCAATGTAACTGTGCTGATGTACCTGTCCTACACCATCAACAGTAACAAAGCATGATTGCAGAATTTACATCCTTAGGATGGACTGCCACTTACTTTGACAGTTTACTGCAAACAATAGCCTAAGTGATGCTGAAGCACTGGTTGGAGAATATTTCTGCATCTCTTGGATATCAAGCTCTTCAAAACCTCTGGCTCCGAGTCGTGCTTTAGACCCAACACCCTTGGAAGTTTCTTTAAGACTACAGACCCTTCTGGTAGAAGCACTTTTGACCTGCATATTCAACTTCCTCTTCTTTTTTTTTTCTTTGAATAATAAATAGATAAACGGGAAGTAATAAAGGAACTTATCTGGTGAGGGGCCACTAAAATAAAGCTACAGCTTTGCCTACCTCAAACTCTGGCTCTATGTAGAATACAGTCACCTATTCATGAATGTTAGTCTATCCTGTTCTTAACTTTACACTTGCAAAAGAGCCTGGGTTACGACAACCATTGTGCTCTTTTAGTTTGTGTCCCATTAGTTTGTGTCATCGTGGCACAAACAGGATAAAACCACTAATCCTGTATTTCCTGTCACTGATGTTGTCCTATTCATTTTGTACATTAAGTTCACTAGCTGAGCCATCAGCTGCATTCTTTGAGGCCTTTTTCACGTTCTGTCTCTGTTTGCATCATATTGTACTGTTTGCTTATCCTGATCTTGTGTGCTCGCCTAACAAAGCCTAGAGTGATGCACTATAACAAGATGTGGCAGTGTGTGTGGATGGTGGCTGGTTTAAGCAGCCTGGCCTGAGTCAGACTGATTGGAGTCTGGAGCTGGGTGAGGCTGCACACCTGTTGCACATTGAGCAATCAGTGTGCACAGGTTAAACCAGCCACCACCACACACTCAGGAGAGCTCTCTGGCATGGGCATGGCTCATTCCATGCAACCTTTACAATAAACCGGTTCAACATCACCACCCTGGGTCCATTCGTTTGGAGGAGCCCGAGGAAAGTCACCTAGGTGGAGTATGGGAGCCACCTAGGTGGCGTGTAGTAGTGGACATTGCTACATTGGTGCCTGAACAGGGACCTCTCCAAACTGCATTTGGACTCAGGAAGGCTGTCCAGGGGCGCACTGGGCCCAGCAGCGACAACGGACAGTCGCCTCCAACACCATCCCTTTCCCCAACGGCGCTGTGGATCCGCGGCGGCAGCTCAGCAACCGCCATGGGCAACCGTCTGCGGCTAGCCGCCCCAGCATCCAGCCAGCGCCGTTGCCCAACCAACTCCTCCGCCAGCCCGTCCAGACAGCCCTTGGTCAGCAGCCCAGGCCTCCGAGTCTCCAGGATGGAGGGGGAGGGTGGGTTGGGGTGTCACCCTGGGGAGGTGTGGGGACTATGGGGTTGTTGTTTTTTTTTTTTAGGTATGGTAACCCTGGGTCAGAGTCCGGTTTATGTATTTCTTTTTTGGATGGAGGGGGAGGGGGGGAGAGTAGGTTTCAGCTGGGGATTTTCCCCAGCTTCAATTGGGTGTTGGGGGTATGTGGCAGTGTGTGTGGATGGTGGCTGGTTTAAGCAGCCTGGCCTGAGTCAGACTGATTGGAGTCTGGAGCTGGGTGAGGCTGCACACCTGTTGCACATTGAGCAATCAGTGTGCACAGGTTAAACCAGCCACCACCACACACACTCAGGGAGAGCTCTCCGGCATGGCAGCATGGAGCACCATCTGCATGCCTCATTCCATGCAGCCTTTACAATAAACCGGTTCAACATCACCACCCTGTGTCCATTGGTTTGGAGGAGCCTGAGGAAAGTCACCTAGGTGGAGTATGGGAGCCACCTAGGTGGTGTGTAGTAGTGGACATTGATACACAAGAATTCCACCATGTCTTTCAAATACAACAGCTCCATCCTGACCAATAACTGCCTGGTCCCTTCTACTCAGTACAGTCTGCTCATTTCTAATATATCTTGTTGCCTGTCTCATTGTCATCATTGGGTCTGAGTTGCTTACGCAGTGCCCTCCTTATCCTCTCTGAACATGCAGCTTTAGTGAATGCTTTCCAAGGAGCATGTAAAGCTGATATGCGTTCTCCTACCCTATTACTTAGAGTAGTACCCTCTAGACCAGGTAGCCTATCAACTAATACAGAAGGGAGGTTAGGATTCTGTCCAAACACACTGTAGCCATGGACATTGAGCATATTGTTCTTAGCCTTCTTTGTTTTCACAATGTTTGCTGCGCTGAAACGTGTGAAATGGCAGATCATATAGAGACACCACGTTCCGACCGGTGCAGGTCCACTGCTATTGTTTCATTATACTACAGTAGGCTTTGGCTTTGTCTTGCTGTACCTCCGTTAGGTCATTTACTATTTGTTGCAAAATAGTAAACTTTGTCTTTATTTTCCCCAGCTGTGAATGAGCCTCTGTAGTCCGTCTGCGGATGTGTGACCAAACTGTGCCAGGAACTAGTGAATTCAAGAGGTACGGGTTGCTTGAACATCACCGTAATTTTCCATGTCCAAAATGGTTCCTGCCTTTTTCAAGGATGTTTTACTCTGCAGTAATGGAATATCGGCTTGGACTACTTCAGCCTCATGACATTTTGTTTAGCCTATTTTAGCAGGTAGTTTAACTTTTCTGGGGAATATAAAAAATGTCCATCTCCGAACTGAAATGGTCTACAACTGGGGATTTCTGTTTGCAACAACTGGTTCACTTGGTCTTGGGCCTAGATCATTAACGTAGCTTTCTAGCCATTTATCTCCACATACTGTACGAGTACAACCAGGGTAAATAATAGCTGATCCCAAAGATGTGTTGGACATGGAGGCATTTTTAAACGGCGTCATGTTACATTCCTCCACATTTTCAGTTCATCTTACTTGTTCACTCTTCTTATGAGGGCAGTCTTGAGCCCAATCAAATGTGCTCAGACAAATGGTGCATCTTGTCTGCTTACTGAATTTATCTAATGGTTTAGTACCAGGTAATGGTTGCCTTTGTTGTCCACTAATGTTATATTTCATTTACCCCTTGCTTGCTGTCTTTGTTCTGTAAAGTTCTGTAAAGAACAAAGACCGCAAGGAAGGGGTAAATGATTTACTTGTATTCCATTGACGAGCCTGGTGTCTTTCCTCCGAAAATTCTTTACTGTGCTGATTTCACTGCGGAGAGCGTTAATTCCGTACACGCTGTGAATGCTAGTTGGCTGTTTTTCTCATTCAGACAAGCCGCGTCTAACAGCTTAAAAGGTAACACAGCATTTGCAAGTGTCATATTATACTTTTTCATCTGGTTGTATCGCTGTCCAAAGTAGATACTATAGTCTGCCAGAAACAGAAAACAATGCAAAATAAATATTGCCTTGACAAAAAGATGGTCATGCTGAAGCAAATGTATAAAATATGCAGAAAAAAAATTACAGAAGCTATCGTCCTTAAAAAAACAAGAGCTCATTATTTCCAATGGAATAATGCTGTTTCATCCAGAATTCACAAAGACCTGTTGCACACTGAATGCCAGGAAGCAATAGAGGCTAATCTTCATCTTAAGCAGTAGTTCTCCCCCCCCCCCCCCCCCTCCCCCCTCAAACAGAGAGGGGAAAACAAGTTCCAATCTAATAGCAGCTTGTTTTGTTTTTTGGCATGCAGGCAGGGGTGGTCCATGTCTAATCACAGGATGCAGTAGCAAAACATTAACCTCTGCGTCTGTTAGTCAATTATATTAAATCAAAGCTGTTTTGGTTAAATGCTGAGCTGTAAGCTTAACAGGGCTAGAAAGTCACAGAAACTCCAACCAAGAAGGCTGTGTGTTCCCTGCACAAAACCCATGGTCTCACACTTCCTGCTTGTACCATGTGATGTCACAAAAGAAAGATAACTCGCAATAAACAATGCTTCAAAAAATCCATAAAGTAAACAGTATATTTTTTACTTGAACTAATGAATACCAGTGAGAAAAATGTAATGAGAACAGGGAAATTGTCCATTTCCCAAATGGACCCAAGTGGATAATGTAGGTGCCGTCGAGCCAATGGGAAATCATCTCACCGTCTCCTTCTTGGAAGGTAGGGGGATCTTCAGCAGTCTGTTTGCTGTCTCGTGGAAGTAGTAGGGGTCCAGCACTCTGAGTTTACTGACATCACCCAGCCATATCAGGGGAGGAGGCTTCCAAAAGCCTTCCCTTACCTAGGACACACACACACACACACACACACACACACACACACACACACACACACACACACACACACACACACACACACACACACACAAAATCAACACTTCTTGGAATTCATGAAACTGAATGGATTGGCATTCAAACCACCATGTCCCTGGTGACTAGGAGCAACTGGGAACTGATGTGCAAATCAGGGGTAATGACCCTCTGACTATTAGCATTGGTCCCCAGGAAATGGGAGGGAGCAGAGAGTGGGGAGGGCAACACTGTGGAAACATGTATTTAACTCTTAAAGGCCCCTGGCACCACAGACATTAAACCCCTTTACATATGCAGCTACGGATGGTCTGGTAGTTCTAGAAAAATAGCATGTGTACGGGTGTGCTCGAATGCATTTATCTAAAAAACGATTGGAATAAGGGGAGAGGGAGTGGAATAAGGGAGAGAAATTATTATCAATAATTATCAAAGATTGGAGCGAAATGTTGAATAAATAACTTATATTTGGGTGCCTGTGTTGTGGCGCACAACAAACACGTTTCCAAAATGACATCACAATAATTGGTTGCACAGAACAGTTCGTCTCATGAGCCCATCCCAATTTCACAAGTTCACAGTCCATTTCTCTCTGGAGAAAAAGAGTAATTTAAGAAGATTTATTTTTTCCTACTTTGAAATTTTCTTTACATCCCAATAGCAGTCAATAAATGAATTGCTCTGACGCTCTGTGGCTTGTAAAAGCCCATCCAATCATTTCATTGTCTACCAACACACACTCTGCCCGCACACTCACTGCACGACCGAAGTCTTCCACAAGGCTAGGCAGACCTATTGCTAATACCTGGCACACACTCGATCATTTTCAAATGTATATAAATGTTACACCACACAACTAAAGATGGATGAAGATACATTTAACTGTTTTGGTCGTTGAGTTTGTGGAAGGAAACAATTTTGCCAACACAGCACACCACACACACTAATGCAGGCATGCATTATACTGCAACATATTACAACCTCCACATACTTCTCACCCACTCCCTCTTTACACTCTGCTTCTGTAACCGTTGTGTATAGCTGCTCAGACAAGGAATTAATTAACCTTGGTGCTAGCTTATCAACAAGTTGAATACATTGCATATCCTGCTTTTTTGTCATCAGAGCCTGCAGCAGGTGAAGATGTTCCAGAGGTCAACTAAAAGTTAGCTCTTTTGAGTGTTTCCTCACTGGTCCCAGATCCACCAACTTTTTGGGTTGGACATTATCAAATTCTAGCTTACTCTGGCTAGTTTCTCCAAATTGCCTACCCTAGCTTTATCAGAAGGCTTTTCTCAATGTAGTTTTTTGCTCAATGTACAGCCACGGTCATATTTGGAAATCAATTGATGTCCGGCCAGACTGATATTCATTGGCCTGATACTATTTGTGAAACGCAAAGTTATGGAAGGTCTCATGAGGCTACCACGTTGACCATTGGTCAACCTTTCATTATTAACAGTGGAAATTAGACTCAAGTTTTGTCTGACAATTTCCCAGTGTGCTATAACCGCAAACAGGGCAACTGAAACGTGCATATATCAAACTGAAGGCTGACCCTTTTCTCATTGTTGACAATGGATTTGAGCCAGTAAAGGTCTTGCTGTTTGAAAGGCACCATGACCATCAGGGTGTCGGGGTTGTTGTGCAGGCCCGGGTTGTTGGTCGCCGACTCCGGGTAGAAGAACCTCATGGTGGTCTTGCGGCCCACGTCCTCCTCATAGCCCCTCACTGGAGCGTCATTCAGCCTGCACAGAGGGCCAGACAGCACTCCTTAGTCGTCTCGTCGCCATTGTTTGTTTTATTCTGAGACTGGAGTATGTGTGGTTGGTGGGTAGTTGAAGCAGCCTCATCTGGCCCAAGTCCGGCTGATTAGACTCTGGCGCTGGGTGAGGTCGCACATCTGTGGGGCATTGGCCAATCAAGGCACACCTGGTTAAACCAGCCATCACCACACCCACTCAAAGAGATTGTCCGATGCACGATAGGTGTGCAGCCTCACCCAGCCACAGAGTCCAATCAGTTTCAGTCAGGCTAGGTAAAGCTGCTTAAATCAGCCATCATCCACACACACTCCCACAGATACAATAACAACTAGGATATAGTACATAATACTACCACTACCATTGAGAAGAATAACAACCATCCTGGAATGTAACCCCATTTAATGATTATAATGTGAGCAAAATACCTCTTGATTTAGACAGAAGTAGTTGGGGGATATTGACTTAAAACAAGATCTGTGTAGTGAAATGTCCATGCAGTCACAACGATAGCTGTGTGTAAATGTATTAACACATTTGTATTAGCTTTTAGATCATTATGCATTCCAATCAAAAAAGGAAAATTGAGAGCAAAATAAATGCATTTGAACATAAAACACTGGCTGCATTTCCCCCTTCGGTCAGGCTGGCTAATGGTTTGCTCTTGGTGCAATTTCTTTTGCGTTTGGGCCATCCTATGAGGGTAACATTTGTGTATTTTTGTCGAGGGCAATATGTTTTGCATTCCAAACAAAAAGAATGATTCTGAGACCAACAACAAGGCTAAGAAGTTAAGAGGCCAAAGAAAATTGCTACAATCAAATATTACATAAGAGATCAAAACTATATGCATTCTAATTAAAAATAATTATATTTCAAACAAATACAGACAAAAGCTTTAAATGTTTTTGAGAAGAAAAACAAACTTCAATTTTAGATACATTTCCCTCATTTGGTTAGGTTGTCTAATGGAATGAGCCAAAAACCATTACTGCCGATAACATTCCTATGCTACTATACTTCAGAAATGGAGGTGGTCGTTACATAATGATATACAAGCCCTATATGATGATTACATAGCAGTATAGCATGTGTACAAAGTTTCCCAAGACTGCCTCTACTTACCGAATGACCACGTTGTGTTTGTCGATGACACCCCCCAGAGAAGTGTTTTTAATGGAAAACCCATTCCCCACGACGACACAGGTTCTGCATTCAAGGCTGTTAAACCACAGGCATTGGCTCATCAAGGCACCACACACAGAGAGCTCTGACTTGTCAACAGGTGCCACCTGCCAGTAGACCCTGCCATACGCTACCTACGTGGCTTTGCTGTGCTCCTCTAACGCACAGGACACAGGGGGAGGTTGTAACATCAGTTGATTGGCAAGTTGGAAAACGTTACAGGCAGAGAAGGTGTTACCTGCTGCAATTTCAGAGCTCTCCCAGTACCTTTTTCAGCAGGTAATAGTATTAGCTTCATGTTGGTCAATTATATGGAATAACATTGATGTTATTCCACAATTTGTTTTACATGATATGTTAATTCATTATCACCCTGATACATAAAAAACATGGACAGTTGACTTCAGTAACATTCACTAAATAAACAAAGTTAACTCATGCTTACTTTGCAATGTCTTCTGGCACTTTTTGGTTGATAATTGAAAGAATTTTCAGCAGCAGTCGCTCTAGGGTAAAACAATATTTATTTATGCTCATAAATGAAATTTGTGCTCTGAGGTCAAATTAGGTAACCTATAATTGAATTATTTCAATTCCACAATATAGACCAACAAATAAAAAATATTATTCAATTGAGGTATTATTCATATATTTGCGGCCAAAAATATATTCCCCCTTATTTTGGTATACAGCTGTATCAAATTGTTTTGACACGTCTTCACTGGTGTTAAACGGATAAGTATGTTGTCCAGTTCCATTGCTCTATTGTCAACTGTAATGTTTAGCACAGTGATTGACAGGTAGCTTTGGTTTTTGACTGATTCAAATATCAAGTCGAAGCTCTACCCTAGCCAAGCTTCAAATCATCCCACTTTTTGAAAAGCTTTGTCCTTTGTCCTACAGATTGAAATAAACTGTCATATATAATATGGATTTTATATTACACGCACACCTCAGTGGCAGTATAATCCACCTGCAAAATATAGCCCAGATTAGAAAGCCACAATTTGTTGTAGACATACACCAAACAAACCACATCACGTCACTCATCATGCACAACATACAGCCAGTCACAATCCCTTTTGAGCATCTGAAGGACAATGTTATGCCCAGCAAATCAAGCACACAGACATGAGGATGAAGCAAAGCTGACCTACCACTGCCCTTAACGCCATAGGGTAAAGCCTGATTCGACAGATGTTTTTGCCAGAAGAAATCCTCCGCTTTTAAAAAGAGATGTGACAGCTTGCTAATGCTGTGGAGGAAATGTAAGGCTAGGAATTAGCAATCGTTGCATGGTAAAGAACATGGTTGAACTATATAGACAAGTTCACATAACAGCATGCTCTTGTGACATGGAATCAATTTTGTGCCATAGCAATGCGATATAAAACAGTAGTGTGTGTGTGTGTGTGTGTGTGTGTATATATGAATAGTATTTAATCGATCTCCCTTGCTTAACTAAGTATTTTAGCAATCATGGTTTATATCAGCAGTATATAAGTAAAACACTATGGTTAAAGCTACATGACTCAAACTATTGTCTGTGTTACTTGTCAGGTCTAAGGTCAGCTGCAGAAGGTATTTTGGGTCGTATATACAGTACAAACACCACTGTAGGAATGCCACCTCTAGCTAAACGCCAGTTAATTAAAGTTTCTGTAGGTCAGAAAGTGCAGGTCTGTGCAACAAGCCAAACTGACTTTAATGGACTTTTGATGTCTCTATGAAAAATAATTGATACAACTATGTTTTGTTTCTATAGTTTTCTGTAACTGTCTTAGTTTTTTTGAGAGAGAGAGATCAAATGTCCAAGGAGGCTGGCCCCTTGGCTTCCAATATAAACTCTGGCCTAGGCTCTCCCAATAAGCCAATCACCCACATGCCATGACTCACTTTAGATGGAGGCTCTCCCACTTGTGCTGCATGCGCACCCCATCGCAAGCCAACATGCTGCTGTTTGGAGACGTTTCCCAGCTTTTATAACTGAAATACAAAAGACACATTCATCATGCAGTTCAAAAGAGCTCACAATTCACTATTTAAACCTGTGATATGTAACTGTTTTCACTGCTTTGTTGAAAAAACATTTTGAAGCTATTATCCTCCCATGACTCAATCAACCCAGTGATACTTTCATTCTTACTCAGCTTGGTTGGCAGTTTTGATCTTTAGTCAGACAAGGAGACACTTTTATCCAAAGCAATGTACAATGTATTCAGATAAAGCTAACTAATGAACAGATATCGGCTTTAGGATTCAGCTATCTTGCTCAGATAGTCTGTGGATAATAACTATCCCAGAACCTTTCAGGGATAGTTTACCCCCTTGTATATCACCCTACCCCCCAGGTAAGGTGATAATGTATTTTCAAAAATAAAATAAAATAGAGAACTAGTTCCCGGCACTGACAGGGAGTGTGTTTACCTCTGTATGACAGCGTAGGAGCAGTAGTAAGTAACAAAAGAGATGAAGAACAGAAACACCAGCAGTAGCCTGAACCACAATTCTAGATGGAAACAAGACATGCATAGGCAAGCATGTGACACATAAGAGATGAATAAGAAAATGCATGTATTTCAAGTCCATTTAAGACGTTTGAAAGAGGTACATATGTTAAGAAACACATGAAGGAAACTGAGTTTAAAAGTATATTTCCAATGCATTTAAGTTTAAAACACAGTATTTGTTATGATTGTCTGCCTCTCCAAATAGTGAGGAGAAATTAAACTGACAATGAATGTCAGATTAGCATGTGCAACCAGACAAGATGTCAAGGATGCATTTTCACTGCATCCAACCGCAAAATAATTATTATGAAACCTAACCTTCGAATGTTCCTTTTGGTTATATTTTCAGATTTGCACCAGATGCATGCTTTATTCTAAAACAACTGCTAATGGGGTCCAGTGGGGAAACATTCAAAGGAGCTTACTTTTCATCTGCGACATCTTCACATGCTGCAGGCTCTGATGGTCACTATGCATGATGAGCACCCATGATCTGATGACAAAAGCAGAACATGCAACATATTCAACTTGCTGATAAGCTAGCCACAAGGTTGATTAAACCCAAGTCTGAGCAGCTATACACAAAGGTTAAGAGTAGAGTGTGAAAAGGGGAGTGGGTAAGAAGTATGTGCTGGTTGTGTTAGGGTGGGTGCATGTATGCATGCCTGCATGTGTGTAAAGCAGGAAGTGAAAATCTGTAGCAAATGAGAAATGACAGGTAGAGGGATTGATAAAGGGGCAGCTGATCAAGGTTAGTGGATTTAAAGTAAGCATAGGCAATTTGGAGAAACCAGACAGAAAGTATCCAACTGAAAAAATCCCACCCCTCCCTCCAAAGCCTCTCGCCCAAAGGTAGCTCGCTCCAGTGATGCACAATGAATGCAAGGGGCAGAGTATGTGCAGGTAGCCGGGTAGGTAGGTAGACAGGGAGGTAGGCCATCCAATAATTTCATTCGGGCAGAATGAAATGATTTGAAGGACTTATTACAGGCCTGTGGCAGCCAAAGATACCAGAGATGCTTTCTTTCTTTTGTCAGAACATTTTAATGACTGATTACAAATATGACAAAAAATGCTTCTTAAATAAATGTCCTACCTTACAGAACATTACAGACTATTGAAGAGCCTTTGGCATCCCATGTTCGCACATGGAATGCACATCTTAAGGAACTACACATGAACTTACAAATTGCCCCTCCTTTTACAATCATGTTATGTGCCACTTGTTGCTGCATAGAAAGAAAGTCACGAGACTGGACTGGAAGCTGATATTCTTAGTGGAGTTTTGCAAGACATTACATTTACATCTACATCTCCTTCCTCAGTGTTGTAACACAAAGTATTAAGTATAATGCATTATCTTTCGCTGAGGCAGAAAAAGCTACACGTGTATTTTGATCCTTCCAAAAAGGCTTTTATCAGACATTTCCTAAGAAATTAAGGAAACTTTTTTTATATATATCAATATCGAAATGGGAGTTCTAAATTGAAACGCTAATTTGTTTTAAACATTCAATTATAAATGTATTCAAAATCACCTTTCCCCCAGAAAGGTGAAGTTGAATACAGCACAGTCTGTACCTTATTCACAAGGCATTCTAGGCTGCCATTAATGGTGTGTTTTTTTACATCTTCGTATGACCTCTCAGGGAGGGATTACATCATTTGCGGTTGGGCTACAACCACCAAATTTATAATATTTTCCTTTAGGACCTCTTTCATATAAAAAGACCCCATGTCTTTAGCTCATACCAAAGTGTACTATAGCCCTAGATCACCCACCAATTATGTCACTTCCGGTTGGGCTAGAGGCTCCAAACATATTACTTTAGTAGAGTCAATGCCCTCATTCATTTAAAAGTGATCAATAGGTGTACAGCGGGCCCCATGCTATAGTTTGCGACCATAACAGGGGGCCTGGCTATCACCCGTGGGCCGCGGTAACTTGGCCTTGGACACACACACACACACACACACACAAACACACAATTGAAGAGCATACTAGACACTCTTCCGTCTTCTCAGATACTCAATAATGTGGTTGATAATAGAGATAATTTAGGTAGATTTCACATTCCATCTTCAGAAATTCAACAACTATTAATCTGGTTCTCTATTCCTTATTTCTATAAATATGCAGCTTGCCATGATCATTGCACTCAACAACAGAAATAGTCAATACACACTGAGCATGAAGAATAACCTCTCACACGAGGGGGGTCATTGCCTTGGCGGCACTCGTGGAGGCGATGTTCTGTCATTTCTCTTTAGATTAGTAAATGAAGTTTAATGGTGATAAAACCTCATCGAGGTTTGTGTAAATGACACTTTACATAGAACTCATAAACTTGTAAGCAACGTGAACTGTGCTTACATTGTGTACAGTAATGTTCCTCATCACAGCGTCCCGCTCCTATCACAGGAACCTAAAATTGATATTTTCGGAGGTTGTTCCGAATATTGTGTTCATTTAACATGTCCTTGTTTGTGTATTAAATGCAGGATATATGTGTGCATGTTACAGAAAATGAAATAATGGCCATAGGTCGTAAACAAGCGCCTATGGATTTATACAGAACTGGGGGTTGGGGGGATTCCAAACAAAAATGTAGCTCATGGTTCCACATGTTTGAAATACGTGTTGTGTAATCAAATAAAATAATTGTAGTTATTTCTTAAACAGAATATAGCCTACCCCGATTATATTCCTCCAAAACCCCAAATGAGCATGAAAAACGCCACTGGCAGTTTAACTAACTAACTAACTAAACATCATATACAATCACTGAAAGAAGACTATGACAATAAAGGTCGCATTTGTTATCAAACGCATTTTAATGCCAAAATAATCGTAATATTGCATGTTCGTTCTGTACTCCTTGGGTCTTGCGCAGGCGCACTGATCACTCGTGTTGTGGACATTCGTAGGAATCTTACGAAAATGTTAAGATAAGATAAAAATAAAAATCGTAAGATATCATACGAACATTGAATGACACCAGCCTGACCACCGCATATATATATCTAACTTACTCTGTAACTACAGAGACCTATGAGAACAGTTTGTTTCGAATAGCTTGCCTCAAAACATGGAAGAACCAACTAAATTATTCGCACCTAATGTTTTATCTTGCTATATTTGTATTTATTTATTGGGATGAAAGGAGGCCGTGTACCGAGCTGAAAAGTAAGCTTGCATGTCAGGGAGCTGTAATGCTGGTCGAACACGATTGTCAGGGAGAAGACTTTCAACATTGTAACGACTTCAACACGGTCAACCTGTTACACCGAAACCCACTCTCACACCAAAATGTAGTATAGTTGGTCCACCGTGGAAAACGTTGTAGTTTCACAATAACGGCTCTAAAATGGTTGAGATGCCTACAACATACGGCTTCAGTTGCGAGGGTTCGTATTTTTGCTCGGGTTTATGGTCATACTGTATAGCTACCCTAAAATAATAGAATAGGTACCCAGTAGATAACAACTACAGTATTAACCCACCAAACATTTTGACGACCATGGTTGAAGATCCAGGTCGGATCCAAATCGAACTAGATTATATGTCAATTACATATACCAATATTGTAAGATCAAGGCCAAACAAACATTTTTTAAAACTGGTCGCAGGCCAGTCGGGTCAGGACGAGACCCGTTTTCGTTTTTATATATATAAGAATTACTATATATTGTGAACATTATACATATATTGTCAAATAAACGTCCAACAAACATTTTAAAAACTGGTCGCAGGACAGCTGTCTGGGCGACGTCACGTCAGGACCCGACCCAAATTCGCAACAGCAATTTGACCGTATGTTTAATGAATATAACTTGGTTATGTGCATAATGTATATATTTCATTTTTGCAGTAAAATAAAAGCACCACCAAACATTTAGTCAGTAGACGTTAAATGGACGTTCGACCCACAATTGGCAAAACAAAAGTTGTGGAAGTCCGATGTCACTTCCAGATTCAACCGATTTTGTTTATATTGATAGTCTCTTACCTCCCTACTAAGAAACTCTTAACAAATAATATTTTAGTATTGTCAAACTAAGTTAACTACATTTCTCAGCGTATCAACACATCTATTGGGCGCTCTGGTCTTCAGCCACAACTACAGGAGCAGCAGTGGCAATCTTATCATTACTTCCAGTAACAGTCCACATTTCTGATGTAAACGTGTGTACTTTATATTTAAAGACATGTAACATGTCAAACAATGCTTATTGCGTTTATAACATTGCTTTGGGGTTCGCATATGCTTTTCCGTTGTTGCTAGCAAGCAACATGCTGTCAGTGTCGTGCATCTTTTTGAGTTGCAATATGAAGACGCCATTTTGCTTATGCACTCAATGGCCTTCCCACTAGAAGGAAACGTGTCTTTGCTAAGCGAGAACAATGTTGAACAGTCGTTCTTGTTTCTTATGCATTGTTGTATTCCTTTCCGGTGCAGTGATGCCGGCGGCGCCTCATTTGAAGCCCCAGCCGGGGCGGTTGGCGTCTCTCGTGTGTTTGAATGTTTCAAATTGAATGTCGTTGGTGTTCTTGTCTTGCTTTTAATAAATCTTGGACTTATCTGACAATCAGTCCTACGCATTTTTTTTAACTTTTTTTTTTTAATCATTGTTCAATGTAATACTTTTTATGTCGGTTTACTGGGTGGGTTAACACTGCATTTCAAACCGCTATATCTGTTGTGGTTCGTTAATATCATGTCGGCCAAAACACCTTTCCTGTCTGCCCCACAAATCGACCATCTGGTGACGGTGTCACCGACGCTGCCAGGACGTCAAAATGTTTGGTTGGAATTCTCTCCATATTCCTCCCAAACGTCCAGATTATTGCTCAGTATGTCGTACTTACCCTGTAACAATAAAATAGGTACCCAGTAGTTAATAACTACAGTACAAATTATCTCTTACTTCCTCCTAGAATTCCGGATTATTGCTCAGTAGGTCGTATTTACCCTGTACCAATAGAATAGGTACCCAGTAGTTAGAAAATAACAACAATATAAGTTTTTTGTAAGACCCCGAATTGTTACCCCTGTATTCCATAATTTAACATCTTGTTCCCAAGTACCTACATATTGGTAGATACTGAATTGATACCACCGTTAGTACAAAATCGTACACCCTAACTACAGAGTAATCACCCAGTACGTTGCGGGCTGTAATCTAAAGCGTTACCAAATGTTGCCCCTTGGTAACTTTTCTGACACTCTACCCACAACCCAACATATGGTTATAGTAGATAGGCTTAAGATCGGTCTATGTTGCCCATCATCCATTCATCTTCAGTTGCGAATGGCAAGAGTGAAAACAAATTCCAGATACCTTTGTCAGAGCATTTATAAAACGTGCTTACCAGCTGTATGGTAGAACTTCTGGTCAATCCATGGTGCTATTTCAGAAGAAGACGCATATGGAGATCATGTTCACGGGGATGAGGGTGAAACACGTCGAATGGGCGTCTGTTTGCGCGCACTGCGTGGGAGGTGCTCACAAAACGGATTAACGGTTGTAACCGCATCACCATATTTCAAGGAAACACCCAATTCATGCATATATTGCAGTGTTGACGGTCGAGCCGACAGTCGAGTCTTTCAGTGGATAACGGAATTCCAAAGTATTGAAGTCAGCACGACGACAACGCACCGTTACTCCCTTGTTAAACAAATGCGCAGGGTACGATTTGTAAAACAAAAACCAGAGGGGGTTACATTTTCTTAAATAAAAAGTTAAGGTCAAAATATTTAACAAATTTGTACTCAAAAGGGTACATTAAATCACAGCCAGACAGGACACACACACACACACACACACACACACACACACACACACACACACACACACACACACACACACACACACACACACACACACACACACACACACACACACACACACACACACACACACACACACTAATTATATATATATCCACACACATATATGTTTCTTGTCTTTTTTTGCTCTCAGCCTAGCCTTGCCCTTTTTGGCCTCGACAAACTGGTCTGCCTCAAAATGTGCCCACAGAGTGACTTCAGTTTAGTCATTTTTAATAAATCAAACATTAAGCTGCCCACTGGTGTGTGTTTTGTTTGTGCAATGAATTTTTTTTTTGGCATTGTAATCTTTGATTAAGATTGCTCCTGCCCATTTGAGCCAAACATTTGTTTCTCCTCCCCTGCGTCGGTGGGGAGGAGAACATCCGCACTCCTTTCTCTGAGCGATTGGAGCATCTCCATGCAGCACAGAAAACCATGGTGGATATATAGTAGGCATATAGTCTATATGCAAGGACAACATGGAGGACAGGCCACAGACAAACTGCTTGACATGTTCTGAGTTTATTCGAGATTTATAAAATTAATTAATCATATAAATCTAGAATAAACTCAGACGGATGTTCTCTTCCCCACCGACGCACGGAGGAGAAACAAACGGTTGGCTCAAATTGGCAGGAGCCATCTTAATATAATCAAAGATTTGAATATAATCAAAGATTACAATAAATAAGTGACTCATAATCAAACACTGTAATTGCACAAACAAAGAACACACCAGTGGGAAGATTTATTAAAAATAACTAAACTGAAGTCACTCTGCAGGCACATTTTGAGGCAGACCAGTTTGTCCAGGCCAAAAAGGGCAAGCCTAGGCTGAGAGCAGATGCAATTCCCACCATCTTTGTGCATCGTCCTGTGGTCCAAAAGAGGAGGGCCCCTGCACCACGATGCACCCCTGAACCTGTAAAGATGGAGACCATAGCTCTTGATCCCAGCTATAGCGTTAAAGGTGACGCAGGTATAATAAGTATGAACTCTGAATAATCATACTAATATTTCTTATTTTGAAAATGATAGAATATCGATAGAAAAATGAACAGTGCCATGTCTTCTACTTACATCAGCTTTAAAGATTGAGGAAAGAAGGGATGAGGAGACTGGGAGAAGGGAAATACTCCTATATAAACTAAATATGAACTAAACATTCCTTATATACTATGGCAGTGTAATAAAAAAAGTTGCCCTTCTTAAAGGGTAACTTATAATAATCATCATGATAAGAATGTATTGCATTTCACTGTGGGATAAATAAAGGATTATGTAAAAACGGATCTAGGGTGGATCGGATAAGCAGTCTGTTGTAGGGTGTCAAGAACTGAATCAGGATGCTGAGTTTGATTAGCTTTTTTTGACATCACTTACACATCTAATTGAGAATAACTAAACTATAACATCCCTGTTACCGTTACTGGTAATAAACATTCATAGTTCTTAACTGTGCCCAGGGAATACAACTATACAATCACAAGAGCATTATAATTCGATGAACAACGAATATAGAGAAGTTTCCTTTTTCTTAGCCAGTTGGGGATACACATTCTTTCAGACTGCCTTTTCAACCTGCCACAAAATGTATCCCCTTTATAATGAACAGGTGATGCCTTACCATCAAGTGATAATACTAATCCCCTTGGTGAATATTGGATGGGATTGTAATATACAAGTTGAAATTCAGGGAAAGTTTCAGTTGGGTATATGTAGTATCTACTTTACTACCTAGCCAGTTTTATGCAGATAACTTGGTTACTATGGTTGACTGG
The DNA here is from genome assembly GCA_026745465.1 of Lota lota. Lineage (NCBI taxonomy): Eukaryota > Metazoa > Chordata > Actinopteri > Gadiformes > Lotidae > Lota > Lota lota. The sequence goes on from JACYXH010000772.1 coordinate 6,461,112, forward strand.
TGCTACTTCACTCCAAACTCTGTAGCTTCTTCCAAGCGATTCCTGACTCCTCTTGTTTGGACTTCCTTCATTCAACATTTGGATTAGGATACACAAATATCATTATCTCGTCCCACGCTTTTACTAAGATTTGCACTTCTAACCTGCTTGCCGTTTCATGGGTGGAGGCTAATAGAAAGCTAATTGTGTTTTAAGGGTTATCATTTGTATCTGCACAAAGGTTCAGCCAGTCCTGTCGTGACTCTACATTGTTCAAGTAATCTATTGTATAATTTGATATATGGCAGAAACCGCTGCACACCAGTGATGTTGTGTGGATTTGTCAAGTGGGGGAAATCATTTTTTCATTTAATTGCCTGCTAGGGCTGGGCGATATGGCAATAATCTTCTATCTGTTTAAAGGTTATATCAAGATAACGATATATATCATGACATAGCAAGTTTTGGGGCAATTTAATTAATAGTTTTGTTAAGAAAGCTGCACGAAAACTCTTATTTGTAATATATTTTTTTTTATTTCCCTTCACTTCAGTGCAAAGCACACAAAAAAGTTAAAATGTCAAATACATGCCAAATGTGAAACAACATTGTCAAGATTAAACTATAACAGCAAATAATAATAATAATAATAATAATACTAATAAAGTAAGCCTTTCCTTCAGTATACAATGTATAAAGTAAAAAAGGACATCAAGTTTAAACTTGCAGTAATAAAATATAGGCATAGCCTTCAATACCAAAGTACAATATCAAAAGTAAACAAAGCAAAAAAAAAAGATTTATAGACCAAGCTTTCAATGTAAATAAGATAACATAAATCCCTTTCAAGATTAAACTCACAAGACATTTAGAAGAAGTAGGCATATCCTTCAGTTGACAAAGTATAAAGTAAACAAAGCATTACTAAGTTCCAAGTTGCAGTAATAAAACAAAGGCCTAGCCTACATACCAATGTACACTATCAAAAGTAAACAAAGTGCAGCAGCAAGCCAAATATAGGTGTAGCCTACATTAAGAATATAAAATGTTTTATGTAAAGTTCAGCAAACAAAATAAATATAGGCCTAGCCTACAATATTATATAAAATATATTATAAAAACAAAGTGTAGCACACAAAATACACTGCTCGAAAAAATAAAGGGAACACTTAATCAACACAATGTAACTCCAAGTCAATCACACTTCTGTGGAATCAAACTGTCCACTTAGGAAGCAACACTGATTGACAATAAATTCCACATGCTGTTGTGCAAATGGAATAGACAACAGGTGGAAATTATAGGCAATTAGCAAGACACAGGAGTGGTTCTGCAGGTGGTGACCACAGACCACTTCTCAGTTCCTATGCTTCCTGGCTGATGTTTTGGTCACTTTTGAATGCTGGCGGTGCTTTCACTCTAGTGGTAGCATGAGACGGAGTCTACAACCCACACAAGTAGCTCAGGTAGTGCAGCTCATCCAGGATGGCACATCAATGCGAGCTGTGGCAAGAAGGTTCGCTGTGTCTGTCAGCGTAGTGTCCAGAGCATGGAGGCGCTACCAGGAGACAGGCCAGTACATCAGGAGACGTGGAGGAGGCCGTAGGAGGGCAACAACCCAGCAGCAGGACCGCTACCTCCGCCTTTGTGCAAGGAGGAGCAGGAGGAGCACTGCCAGAGACCTGCAAAATGACCTCCAGCAGGCCACAAATGTGCATGTGTCTGCTCAAACAGTCAGAAACAGACTCCATGAGGGTGGTATGAGGGCCCGACGTCCACAGGTGGGGGTTGTGCTTACAGCCCAACACCGTGCAGGACGTTTGGCATTTGCCAGAGAACACCAAGATTGGCAAATTCGCCACTGGCGCCCTGTGCTCTTCACAGATGAAAGCAGGTTCACACTGAGCACATGTGACAGACGTGACAGAGTCTGGAGACGCCGTGGAGAACGTTCTGCTGCCTGTAACATCCTCCAGCATGACCGGTTTGGCGGTGGGTCAGTCATGGTGTGGGGTGGCATTTCTTTGGGGGGCCGCACAGCCCTCCATGTGCTCGCCAGAGGTAGCCTGACTGCCATTAGGTACCGAGATGAGATCCTCAGACCCCTTGTGAGACCATATGCTGGTGCGGTTGGCCCTGGGTTCCTCCTAATGCAAGACAATGCTAGACCTCATGTGGCTGGAGTGTGTCAGCAGTTCCTGCAAGAGGAAGGCATTGATGCTATGGACTGGCCCGCCCGTTCCCCAGACCTGAATCCAACTGAGCACATCTGGGACATCATGTCTTGCTCCATCCACCAACGCCACGTTGCATCACAGACTGCCCATGAGTTGGTGGATGCTTTAGTCCAGGTCTGGGAGGAGATCCCTCAGGAGACCATCCGCCACCTCATCAGGAGCATGCCCAGGCATTGTAGGGAGGTCATACAGGCACGTGGAGGCCACACACACTACTGAGCCTCATTTTGACTTGTTTTAAGGACACTACATCAAAGTTGGATCAGCCTGTAGTGTGGTTTTCCACTTTAATTTTGAGTGTGACTCCAAATCCAGACCTCCATGGGTTAATAAATGTGTGTGATTTTGTTGTCAGCACATTCAACTATGTAAAGAAAAAGGTTTTTAATAAGATTATGTCATTCATTCAGATCTAGGATGTATTATTTTAGTGTTCCCTTTATTTTTTTGAGCAGTTTATATGTTTGCATTGATTTCAAGTGGTTGGTTCAAAGGTTATGAGCCACGAATACAAGCTGGTCAACTCTGGTTGTTATTCTTTTATATTTTATCCCATGTACGGTTTATAGCCTAGCCCTAGGGGCCTACATACCTTGATCATTGATTATCTTATCATTATATTAACCAAGGTAAGATGAAGAAAGTATGTTTTTCTAATGGATTAAGACCTGCATTTTTGTGATGTAGCCTAGTGATGTGCATGGCAAACTTATTATGCCTACTTGCATTTGGGGGTGCTCCATATACCCCCGTTAATATTTGTAGGCCTATATATTACAAAACATTTAGATATTGAATATTGTCAAAAACATCATAAACGTTGTGTATCGTACCCCACCTGTTTAACAGTAGGCTACGTTAATGCTACTGTGTGTTGGTTAATGACAACGGGTATCTTGCCCTCTAAATATCCATTATTATAAGTCTACACATAATGTATATTATTATATTAGAAATGTAATACATTGAATATCAGTCACTGATCACTAGGTGAAGGCGGTGGCCAAAAAACTGCAATCGCGTCCAGTCATTCATCGCTAGTGCACTGATGTTGTCGTTATCAGTTGTGACATAGACCAGATCATCTTCTGGCAATCCCCAAGCGCTTCCCTTAGACCAGGGGTCTGCAAACTTCACTATCAAAAGAGCCATTTTTGGTCCCTCTCCCACCAAAATAAATACAAGCCACAAAACCTATTCGACCCCTAAAATGAAGATAACACAGCGTATACAGTTTTATATATAGTTATACTATATATAAAATAACTAATAGCCTATAGTTTGTTGCATTTATGAAAGTTGTAGGATGTGACGTTTATTGTGGTTGACAAAATATTAAAACACTTTTTTGTGTCACAGTATCACCATTATCTTCAAAATAAGAGGTGTTCCCTTTGAAAGAAAATAATTAAATAGCCATTATTTCAATTTTTTTCAAAGCTACAGGGAGCCACTGCAGAGGGGTGGAAGAGCTACGGGTTACTGACCCCTGCCTTGAGAACTTTAGTAATTAACTCCCCCTTGTGGTAATCGGGGGAATAGCTCGTTTGTAAACAACGGCTGCAGAATGTTCAGTGTTTGATGAAATGAATGGTTAAGCTCATATAGGGTTGAGTGGTTCAGCTCATCCACATATCGGTTGCCGTGGCATAGTAGTAGAACCATAGTGGTAGAATCCGATGATTACCAACATGTTTGCAGCTTGACATTGCATATTTAGGGTAGGCCTATAGATGCCAATTATTTGGACCCAAGGTCGGGCCTGACAAAAAAAAGTTTGAGAGCCACTGATTTAATGGAATCAATTAGCTACTCTCCTTTTGTGGCGTTACTAGGCTGTAGGTCTGACGATCAATACAAACGACATATTCTGTGATAGAAAACGGAAATTGGTTTTCCCAAAATGCTGAATTGTCCAAATAAATCATAAAATGTCATACATTTCCTTTAAAAATGCCTTCTTGAGGTCCTTTAGATGTTGTGAGCAATCAGTGAATTGAATTAATGCAATATTTGGTGCACAAGGTGAGCAGCAGGCTATCGCTTAGCCTAGTTCTTGGATGATTTAAGTAGCTGGCAAATGCTTAATTACTTCAGTTCACTTTAGTTTAATTGTTTCTATGGAAAACCTACTCTATCTAGTGGTATGTTGAAGGGGTCAGGGGGTTGAGCCTGTTGCCTGCAGGCCTAGAGCGCAGAATGACGGGAAGCTTTGCAGTAACAGTGTGTAGATTGACAGCTGGCAGTGAATGACGGACAGCGCCAGTACTTAAGGAAAACAACTACTACTACAACTTCGGTTATATATGTATATGGAATACATCCCTTCAAGAGAGGTGTGGGTGGTTACCTCCATTACATTTGAAGGTGTATATATGTATTCATAAATAGAGGTCACAAAATGAAGTTCCTTTCATTTCCTGCCTTGTGTTACAGCTGCCAGTAGATGGCAGGCATTGTCCCAGGGCTCCAGTGATTGGGAGATTCTGGATAAATGGTCATCACCATAGCACCTTTTGTCCTCAATAGGAGCCTATGTTGTTGTTTTGCCCCATCTATATTTGTTTTGATTCTTTAAGTGTATATTGCCTTTGTGTTTTTGTTTTTGCGACGATGCCCAGGCTCAGGCTGTTAGTCCAGTGGATGCTCATTGAACCACTTGTTCCATGTTTTGCTTGTATGTCATTTGAACAAACCATTTTCTTTTGATATGTAATTTCCTTTATCATACTTTACAGTAATAAATAAATATACCTTTTCTTTAACATCTGCCCTTGAATCAACGTCTCTGTTACTCCTTACATGCTTAGCTGAGTGGGGATAACCTATCATTATTATTTGTTCCTTATAATTTATTTGGGTGTAATCACCAAAGTGGCGTTGTCGTGCATCTTAGCATAATGATTCCTTAGCCAGCCTGGTCACGTATACAACTTCCACAAGTATCTACGCTATAGCTACGTAGACACGATACATTGCACAGTTAAGATTCATTTTGGTTTATTTGTATTTCTTTGTTGGTACATTAATCAGTGCAACAAACTGTTGGCGATATTACTTCCTTTATTCATTCATTCCATTATTCCTCACCGTGGAGTCAGAGCTGGGTAAAGCTCAACGCTACCATTGCGGCTTTGTAGGGGTGTGCATGGCTGGTTTGTGTGTGTGTGTGTGTGTGTGTGTGTGTGTGTGTGTGTGTGTGTGTGTGTGTGTGTGTGTGTGTGTGTGTGTGTGTGTGTGTGTGTGTGTGTGTGTGTGTGTGTGTGTGTGTGTGTGTGTGTGTGTGTGTGTGTGTACTTATCATATCAATACAAGAAAATTCCATACTGAAGAGTTATCAAACACCAAATATGTCAAACAAATTGCCTTGCTAACAAATGTATTGACAAAGTATACATTCAAGTGCCTTACCAGCTGATTAGATTAGTTGTGTCTCACTGACCGTGGTCACTTTCAAGGAAATCCAATATTGGTCTAGGTATTGTTTCTGTATCTATGTTGAAACATTAGAGGTGTCATCGTCATTTGTCTTCATCAAATCGTGTGCGGTCCACTTCAACTATCTTCTCAGTGTTTACCATATCATGAAGGACTAAAGGGAAATCATAAAGGGAAATCATTAACTGGAAGGAATTTAAGGGAAAAAGTAAATGCCATGTAATAGTACAACCTGAACACTTTACAATAAGGGTAAATTAATCAATTAACATGTGTTAAGGCAGCAATCACCATTCTTTTATAGCATTAGCATAGGGGTTAGGGATAGTTGGTTAGGGCTAACCCTAATCCTAAATAATGTATAAATCAATACCTTAGTTAACACGAACGCCATTACCTTAGTTAACATGAACACTATAAGTAAACATGACTTTTAACTGTGTTAACTAATGTTAATGAATGTAGTTATTGTACAATTTTACCATATTAAAAATAGAACTCAGTATCTCAGTTTCTTATACCTTTCAGAACAGAGCTGCATACAAGCTTGTAGCCACGGCCAGGGTTTGTGCTGAGGTCGACGTAGAAAACGCTCTGGAGTACCTTGGGATACTGATCGTGGGGCAGGTTCTGAATCAGAGGAATAGTCCGATCGGACATGGGCCCTGCCGCCAATGACTGTTGCACCATGTACTTGCACCAGCCTTCCTGTATGAAGTGTGGTGTGATAAGCAGTGCTTTGCAGTGGCTGTCCTGAATGGCTCGGCTCAGTTCTGTAGCGATGGCAGCTCCTGGGATGGAATCTCTGTGCCACAGAAAACATCTAAAGCACCGGGGCGCCACCTCCAGGAAAGCGACTAGACGCGTCGCCTCTTCGATGTCCCTTTCCACCGAGCTGTGGCACACAACAACGTCGTACTTTCGACTCCACCGTGCCGCTGAGCTCAGAGTGGTGGTGACTGGCAGGTGTGCTTTGGAAGAGGAGGCTGGGATGTTCAACGCTGATGAAGAGGATAGTGACAACGGTGATGACGACGATGATGATACAACTAAGTTTGATGACGGTGATAACCTCTCAACAGAAGCAGCTTCGTTAGTCACCCTAGATGTATAATCATCCTGCGATGCCTCTTTGCACTGCAAAAATGCACTTGTCTTCGACTTGAGCATACGCATCCAACCTTAAACAAGATATAAACACGCTTTTTAATTGTATATTACATTTGGATGCTGGGTGAAACATAAACAATTCTGAGCGGATGGTAACTCGGTGTCTCTAGGGATTACTGTGGCGTAGGCCTAAACTGTTTTAAATAGGAACAAAATCAAAAATGTAACAGGCAAATTAGGCAAGAAAGAAAGGACAAGAAAATAATTGTGTTTTCATCCAATTAACTTACCATGCATGATGGTAACATGTCCCGGGTTTCTTATTTTCACGACAAAAACGTTGTTTAGGCGTACTCATTTTAACTATTTCTTTCCAGCGGTTGTCAAAGTGGAGTACGCGTACTAATGCATCTGTGATTTACCTTCTGAAACAGTCATGTGGCTGACTGAAGTCTCAATACCAAAAATAAATGTATGCAGCCCAGTGTACACTCCCCTTCCTCTTAACGACGACAGGAAACTCACGCACTACACAGCTGGGCGTAGAAAAACGTTGCCATGACAACAGAGACATTTTGTCTAGAAGTCGGCTAAACGTTTTTCCCCTCAGTCAGTAACGTTAGGTTAGTTAAAAATCGACGCATTTATAAAAAAAATTGAAAGCAAAATCCTGGAAAATATTGCGTGGGACAAACACCACTGTTTTGAATTTCGTGTGTATGAAACGCCTGTGACACGAGAGCAAAAATAATTCTCTTGTAATCAATGGCCTCCAATCGCAACAATGTTTATGTTCTCGCGCAAAAAAAAAATACAATTCATGTCATACATTGCTCTTCATCGTCGTATGTAGAATAAGCGTACACCTCTCCCTTTTGAAAAAAAAATAGTTAATGTTAAAGTTCTGCCCAAACAGAGTGGCAACAAAAAAAAATTGCACTGTACCTACAACTGAACCCCCTGCTGATGGGACCAGCTGCGTGAGTTTAGGTGCAGCCCACCTGTCGGAAATCCACATAAAAAGCAGGTTATTCTGTCTCGTATTTATATGTTATGTATATATGTATGCATATTTATGCAGCATAATTAAGAACAAAAACATTTTAGTGCGCTGTCCGTGATGCTGGGGTTACTTGGTATGATGTAAATTGTCACAGCGGATACATGACCCCCTGTGAGTTGAAACTCACTCATATGAAAGCATTCAAATTATACTATAAAAAAACAGGAAACAGTGCTTTTGACTTTTAACTAAACAAACGGTTGCTTCATGGCCATCTTAATATAGCATCTAGCGACCTACTCACGAATTATTAAAGTTAGCAAATAGAACAACATAGCCTACCCATCAGCCTTAACAGACAACACATTTACAATCACATTTAACGAAACTAAGAAACATAATTGAAAAGGTGTTTAACCAAGTGAATGTTAAGCACGAAAGTGTGTGTGTGTGTGTGTGTGTGTGTGTGTGTGTGTGTGTGTGTGTGTGTGTGTGTGTGTGTGTGTGTGTGTGTGTGTGTGTGTGTGTGTGTGTGTGTGTTTGCCTATATAAAGGATTTACAACTTCACAAAACACACAAACTCACTCACTCAAAAAACTGTATGTAATGTAATATGCTTTCAAATTTTTGAAATGCTTCCTTGTTTAAAAAAGAAATAAGGAAGTTTAAAGCATACTGCAGAGCCGCTGTGCGTGTTCCCGGGTGTCCCGAGAGTCTTACTCGCTGACTACTGACACGACACGCCCCCTTGACGACATGACACACTCCCTTGCAAATCCCCGGAAGATAAACGTCACTTCCTGGTCCTGCATCTGACGTGTCTTATAGTTTCGCATTAACAGCAGGTCCTACTTGTGGGGGATTTATTTCTTATTTATTGGATTAAATCTGGTAAGAATCCCCTAACCCAAGACTTGGCCAGGTTCACCGCTGAACTGCTTGCAACACCATGTCTTTACACTTCAACATTACATGTGTGTTTGTGTGTATGTGTGTGTTCTCCTGAGGCAGCGCGTGTAGCGACGTGGTGACAAGATGCTGGATTTCTTCACCATCTTCAGCAAGGGGGGCATAGTGCTGTGGTGTTTCCAGGGCGCCGGGGTCACGGAGTCCTTCACCGGGCCGGTCAATGCATTGATCCGCTCCGTCATCCTCCAGGTAATGCTACATTATTGTGTCTGTACGGGTTGTTATCGTGTAGCTGCTGTTAGCCGCAGCTAGCCGTAGCGATAGCGAACATTAGCACATTGCGTAATAGTAGTAGAGTACCCGCGGTGGTATTCAAAGTATTAAAAAGTCTTGCAAACAAAAATGTAATTTTAAAGTAGAAGTGTGTAGAATAAGTGGCGTCTAGCATAACGGACTTGGCAGAAAGTATTTTTTAATTGGGTATTAAAAAATTGGTATTGTATAATACCATGAAAATAAGAATCATTGTGTTTACGTTAAGTTAGAATGAACCCTAATATATCTACATAGGGATCGGTTCCTCTACCATGGAGCACGGCACAGCCATGTTCTTCTAGTAGCCCAGAAGGGACAAATAGTTTTGGCCTGACAATTCTAGGAAGGAGGGGGTCGTGTTATCCCCATGGCAACGACCCATTGCCAATAAAATTTTTTCAAGAACCGTAGTGTAGGCGTGTTATATTGAGCCATGTTGTACATGAAGTGTGTAACTACAAGTGTCCTTCAAGCTTAACCCTCTCTCGGACGCAATATCAAAATCAACCGCTGGCCAGACAGAGCTCCCCACATCCACACACACCGTGGTGTTATACTATGTGTCTGAGAAGCTTAACCCCCTCTCTGATGTGGACATCAAAATCAACTGCCGGTTCAGACGGAGCTTAACACATCCACACACACCGGGGCATAACATATGTGTTTTAGAAGCTTAACTCTCTCTTGAACGCGCCATCAACATCAACCACTGGCAAGACTGAGCTCCACACACACCGTGGCGTTATATATGTGTCAAATAACCTTAACCCTCTCTCAGACACGCCTCATATATCTAGTGATGACGAGCATGCTCTGTCCTTTCACCACATTATCTCATCTATTTAGAGGATCCAATTATAATGGAGTTTCACTTCTTATCCCATGTGTTAAATAGTGTAGCAAATGGCAATTCGGGGATTATGATAAAGGGGTGTGCATTCTTTAATACATCCATCTTTTGGAGAAGTTTGTTTTTAAGGTTGATTTCCTGTTTGATTACTAAAAGTAGGCCATCACTCTTTCGGATAAAGTTGGTGTCCAGAACGAAACTGTTGATCTACAAGTGCACACCCTCATGTTATCAAAAGCAATCTATATTCACATACTGCAGTGCAAGTATACATTGGCTTGTTGCGCGAGATGAATAATTAGTACATCTAATAGATAGTGATAATTATAGGTATATGGATATAGTTTACCTCTATCGATGCAATAAGAGGACTGTGTTGAGAAACATAAAAAGGATATTACCTCCACCATGTCCTACAACATTTAAAGTGTTCATGGTGACTGTGACAAAGATAACCGATTGTGAATGGTTAAACAGATTTATTCCCAGGCTTGAGCTGTCAAGTTTAAAATTAACGTAGCTTTTTCGCAAAAAGGAAATACCTACTGGCACCTTACACAAAACAGGCCAGTACAGTCCACCGTTGTCATTGTAAAGTGTGTGTGTGGGGGGGGGGGGGGGGTATTCAGTTGGTTGCAATATGCAAACTCACCACTAGTTGCTACAAAATTATACCAACTGGACCTTTTTAAATAGTATTTGCATAGGTCTTAAATATTGTTTTGCGATTTGTCAGGAGAAGAAAAATAGTAAACCAACAAATGTCAAACTTTTGCTTCAACACGTGTATATTTATAAAATGGTTCCAGGTTGAAGACTGTCATTTATCTGTACGCAGTTTGGTGTGCAATCTGTATTAAATTGTGTTCTAAATGGTATTAAACAGGTTAAAACCTGCAGATACCCTGAGTAGTTGGACCCCACAAACAACATACATGGAGACCATGTGGTGTTTTTATCTAGAGTTTTTTTTTTGGATTATCACTAGTGTCATCTCCTTGAGGGAAGAGCTTTATTATAGTGGTTAAATGGTTCTAACATCATTCTGTGCTGTGGCAGTCATTTGCGCTAAACATTCAGTTATTGGATTTTTTTGTATCAACACTTAATAACAAACTTTCCCTGATGTTTTAGGAACGCAGTGGTAACAATTCCTACACTCACGAAGCCTTGAGTCTCAAGTACAAGCTGGATAATGAGTTTGAGTTGGTTTTTGTGGTAAGTATGCCAAGCACAAGCTCAATATAAACCTCCCAGAGTAATAATAGCACTTTACATTGCAGTTTGAGCATTGTCCTTTTTCCCTAGGTGGGTTTTCAAAAGATCCTCACACTGACATACGTGGACAAGTTAATAAATGATGTCCAACTTCACTTCAGGGATCGCTATAAGAATGAGCTGGATAAAAAAGTATCATTGAAACTTCTCAACAGCAATTTTGAGTTTGAAAACGACTTCACAATGCTGCTTAGGTAAAGTAGCACACTACTCAAACATACTTTGACTAGGTGTGAATGCTGATGCTTAATATAAAGATAACAAGTTTGTAATGATACTGGCAAAATATTGCATTTGTATGTGACATGTCGGGTAGGTTCACTGCCCATAGCAACATGTTGAGCATATACAAGTTCTAATGTAAACACAAGTAGCTTTTAAATGTCATAATACACAAGGAAAGACATGCTTCTTAAAAACAGCGACTCTATCAGCACTATCCAGTGGACTGTATATCATAGTGTGTTTCTAATGTACAATTATTATGATTTTTAAACCAGAGAGGCAGAGGATAGCAACAAAGCTAGGGGTCCTGTCTCCATGCGGTCTTTCACAGAGTCCCAGAAGTCCCAGAAAACTGTGAAGTCAATGATCGAGACAAAGGGTGGGGACAGGAGCAAGGAGCAGGGCAGCAAGAAGAATAAAAATGCTAAAAAGGAGGGTAAGTGGTGCAGGAAATCATACATCATGTTTATGTATGTATTGTAGTAATGTATACTACATACATGTTTAAAGTTGTAGTTTTACCTGGATAATTGATACTTCCTGATAATACATATCCTCCCATGCTTTTGAAAGACATCTGAGATGTAATAGTACAATGTTCGTGTTGCTGTAATAGTTTCTTCCTTTCCTTCTCCTCCCAGCTCCTGTAGCTGAGCCTGAGAAAGTGGACCCAGGCAAGAACGCTTCTGCCAGCCAGAAGCCGGTTGAGAACGGCAACCAGGGCCTGACCCCAGAGGAGGTCATCCAGAAGAAGCGGGAAGAGTTCTTCCGCAAGCGCATGGGCGGAAATGTGGAGAAACCCAGGTCAGGGTACAATCAAAATGTTGGTTCATGTAGGTTTTTAGGTAGGCAGACGTTTGATTTGATGGCAACCAACAAACTAGCTAGTTATGGAAATGAAACTGGACTGGGTTTCTTGCTGGGATATTTAACACAATATTACAAATATTTTATGAACCATCATGAAGTTTAGAAATAGGCTAGATCAACTGGCTGGTTTGCAATGTGTTTGAAACATTACATTGAAAGGAAAACTAGCTGAAATTACCATGAACTGTTAAACAATGTATCCCAGCCTCAAGATTGTTTAGAATGAGATTTTGAATGTCCATGCCCTTAAAAGAATATGCATATTCTTTTATAATTTTTTTAAAGTTCTGTTATTATTTTACTGATTGCACATTGTTCAATGGCCAAGCTGTTGTATTCACTCTTTTAACCGGCCATTCTACTTACTTTAGTGCCAGTAAATCTCCCAAGCCTCAGAAGCCCAAGGAGAAACAGAGACGTGTGTGGGACATGGGTGGCAGCAGTCCAAAGGCGCTGGACTACAGTGATCCAAACAGCCCGGACATCCCCATCGAATCAGCAAGAGATGTATGTATAAACGCCATCGTTTTTTTCTTCTTCAGTCCTTTAAAGGAGTTTGACGAGCAACTGATTTTGTTCTCCTGTTTAGTATCGGAGGGTGCCAGTGAAGAGTAGATAGGCAGTGTCAGTTGCCAATGATGTCGCCTGCGTTTCAGGAAATGCAGCTGAACTCCATGAAGGGAGACCTGCTGTCTGTCGATTATGAGTCCAGCGAGGAGGAGGAAGGTGTGGAGGAGGAGGAGGAGGAGGAGGAGGAAGAAGAACCTGAGAGGATGAAGGTCGCCGACACTAAGAGAGTGTAAGATCACCCTGCCTGTTTCAACCTACTTAGTTTTGAATATTTCCTCTGAAGGGTTCTGGGGCGTTGTGGTCCTAGGACATTATAGCAGTTCTAAAACAGGCTGCTTGCTTCATCACTGTTGGTACTCAACTGGTGGACTCTCGACTCTCCACAGCCCTAAGAAGGGTGTAGGTTTTGGGGGCATGTTTGGGATGCTCAAGGGCCTGGTGGGTGCCAAAAGCCTGAGTAGAGAGGACATGGAGCCAGTGCTGGACAAGATGAGGGATCACCTCATCGGTAAGAAATCCCTTCCACCTTATATTCAGTCTAACGTTGACCTGTCCATGGGAGTATCACTATTAAGCATTTCTCTCACTGTTATCTCACAGCTAAGAATGTAGCGGCTGAGATATCCATCCAGCTCTGTGACTCCGTGGCCAAAAAGCTAGAGGGCAAAGTCATGGGCACCTTCACCAGTAAGTTGGCATGACATTTCTTTTCCAAATAAATGTAGGGCATAGTGGTAAAGGTACTTAAATTGTTGCAAGACCTATAGCTGTTATACAATTCTGAATATATATGCTATACGATGGCCTCACAAGGCTAGTCTTCTAGTCGTCTATGGTCAGATGTTTTACTCATATCCGAAAGGTTATGAGTTGAGCCCTGCAGTCTACCTGATATGTAGCGGTTAGATGCCCCTAACCCTTAACTGCTCATGAATGACAGAATTATTCTTATTTTTTTTATTTTGTCAGTCGCTTGGGATTAAAGCATCTGTTAAATGACTACACTGTCAATTGTAATTCCCTCGGTCTCCAGCTGTAGCCTCGACGGTTAAACAGGCCCTGCAGGAATCGCTGGTGCAGATCCTGCAGCCAAAGAGAAGGGTGGACATCCTCCGAGACGTCCTGGAGGCCCGTAGCCAACGCCGGCCTTTCATCGTCACATTCTGTGGTGTCAATGGGGTCGGAAAGTCTACCAACCTGGCCAAGGTGTGTGTAAGAGCCTAGGCTCAGTCAGTGTGTCAATGTTGGTTCAATGTCTCCCCCCCACTCCCCACCCTATCAACACACTGGGTGGACAGGGGGTATATATATGGTGGGTCGACCACATTATTTGAATCACGAAAAATACTTTTTAAACTGGGGTCCGTTTTAGGGACATTTTTATATTCATATATCGGTTCTCGGAAATTTGGCAAAGTTGGTGAACCAGTTTCTTCAGGAAGTGAGTCATTCATGTAAATACTTTTTTTTTGCAGTAAGACATAATGAAATATGCAAATTGGGTTATATTTCAGCTCAGGGGAAAAACATAAATGTAATGGCAAACAATGGGGGGGGGGGGGGGGGTGTATTCAAGCATAAAGAGAAAGTGCACCATGATAACAAATTGACGGCTCCAACCTGCGAATATATCAGTTTAACCGATCACAATCGGGTTTCTTTGTCATAGTGACCGTAGAAACTTGGAAAAATGTACATGGGTCTTCCAAACCTGAAAAAAAACTATTAAACGTATTTCTTTTTATGTAAGCCATGGCTCACTACCCATCAACCTAAACTAAACACACTCCGTCTCACCGTCCACCCAGATCTCCTTCTGGCTCATTGAGAACGGCTTCACCGTGCTGATCGCCGCCTGCGACACCTTCCGCGCCGGAGCGGTAGAGCAGCTGAGGACGCACCAGCGGCGCCTCAACTCCCTGCACCCGCCAGAGCAGCACGGCGGGCGGCCCGTGGTGCAGCTTTACGAGAAGGGCTACGGGAAGGACGCCGCCGGCATCGCCATGGAGGCCATCGCCTATGGTAGAGAACCGTTCGCTCTTCCATTTTCACATTGTAGCCTCGGACACACTACACTCAGGCTTTGTTAGTCTAATGGTGAGAAAAAGTCAGATGGGAGAGAGCGCTGTTATGGTAGTCTATACCCAATCTACATATCAACCAGAATATCAGCTCTTGTTCATGTCGAAGACTTTACCAAATGCCTTGAAAAAGTCATTATGGAAATTATGACATTTAAAAAAATGTATCGTCATCAATAATCCAACGTGGACATGAGATACATGACCTCTGCCAACCCCACCCGTGATCCTCCACAGCCCGGAACCAGGCCTTCGACGTGGTGCTGGTGGACACAGCAGGGCGTATGCAGGACAATGCCCCCCTGATGACTGCTCTGGCCAAGCTGATCGCAGTCAACATGCCTGACCTGGTCCTGTTTGTTGGGGAGGCGCTAGTGGGCAACGAGGCTGTAGACCAGCTGGTAAGAACAGAGTTCTATCTGTTGGCTGACAAGGTCAATGAGATGGGATATGTAAAAGGGGCAGCTGTATTATGAGGGCCCGTTTGGGAAGTGTGGATTCAGAGCCATCAGAAGCGAAGTTTTGAAGCTTGAACATAGCTAAGATGCAATTCGGACACTTGGTGGGAATACCCTTAAATTATTGTCTTTAACATGGCATGTTTTCATTGTCTGAATCGTCCCAATTACAGATAATTTCCCCAAAAAGAAAGGGGGGGGAAAAAAACACGTACAGCAGAAAAATACCATACAATACTTTACTTAAGGCCTATGCCTTAAGAGATAAACTAATGAAGTTGTTTGTAAACATGTTAAGGACCTATAAAAGGCAACATTTGATAGGAATAAAATAAACACCGTTCTCTTATAAATGATTCAGTATTGTTACATTGGTAAAGCCATTGGCTTTACACTTGTGTATTGCATATATATTAATATATTGAATCAATATTTACACATCCATATTGCACTTTTCTAATCCTAGGGAATTCCAGCTTTGACCAAAAAATTAATTCCTTATATAATAGCAGCACATCAGGATAACAATGTCTGACCGATGTATTCCTCATGCGTCCAGGTGAAGTTCAACCAGGCACTTGCTGATCACTCCATGTCTGACAAGCCTCGCCTCATCGATGGAATCGTTCTAACCAAGTTTGATACCATTGACGACAAGGTTAACACACATTTCTCAATAATATACTGGCATTTGACTCTGGCATGTTTGGTTGAGCTTCAAGCCAATTTGGAGCATTGCCAGGTTTTTTTATGCTTTGCCTTCATGACATTTGTGACTGATATCCATCCATCTTTCTCTCCAGGTCGGCGCTGCCATTTCCATGACCTACATCACGGGCCAGCCTATCGTGTTTGTGGGCACAGGGCAGACCTACAACGACTTGCGCAGCCTCAATGCACGCGCTGTGGTCAGCGCCCTGATGAAGGCTTGAGTGGATGCATGTTTGGTCGGATTCAGGTTGTTTTTTCACCATCCTATTGACAAAACACCCCAATTACCTACGCTTCAACTGCAAGACGTCTTCTTCCCTGACCCAGCTAACAGTTCTGATTCATTCACAACACGCAACTCTACAGTCATGAACAGTTTCTTCTCCAAGAGCCTGGCAAAAAGAACCTAAAGGATCACATGGACTTTTGGAAATCAAACAATGAAAACATTTGCTACATAAACAAGTAGCCTGCTTTTGCATAATTCAGAAATGTTTGGGCCAAATCGGAAAGTACTGTGTCTGAGCTTTGCGCAAATGACAGATCTAACACACATCTTAAGTCCCATACAAATGGCAATTGATTCAAATGACATTTGAACTGCCATTGACCCAATCACATGGACCTAGGACTTGCATGTTTAAATATGTAACTGGTTTATCCAGTAATCTTTAAATTATTATTATATATTACTTTTTACAAATAAGGTCACAAATATTTGTTGGATGTGACATTTCAGCAGCTGCCTGTCCCAGAGGAAAGTCTAGAGACCGTAGTCCCTGTCACATATCTAGTCGAACCACAGCCCGAGCCCTTACATTTTTAGCAGAGCAGTCTGAACAAGTGATCAAAATGCAATTTTACTTGTATAAGAGTCAAACAGGTGGTGCAGGTGCCCGCGCCCACCCTGTCAATATTTAATCTATATCCTCCCATTATAGTAAAAGTACTGGGAAATGGCAGTTCATACACTCAGCCTGTGTTTTGCTCGGAGCAAGTAAAGCCATTCATGTTGGGGAAGTAGTAAAATGAGATGGTAGTTCTTTAATATGTAATAAAGAGTTTCTAAATGTGTCGAAGCTGAATCAAACACAGATAACGCTAACCTCAGTCTGGGAAAGTCGTTAAATGCTAACCTCAATGTCACAAAAATAGTAACTTTTTTTCCTGCTACCATTTACTGATTGAGGAATAATTGTTTTGATCATGTCATTTTTTTTCTAGGTTTCAGTTCTGTTCAAATTTAAGACTACAGTTGTCTAAGTAGTCAAATGAAGCTCTACCACCTCACCTCTCCAATTCACACTACCTTCAAGTTTGGTTCAAGGGGCTTGGGTCTTCACCATCTATACCTCCTTTAACTTGTGGTAGTGCAATATGAACCTATAAATATACATACAATTTGCTGTAATTTATGAGAATGTAAACATTTCTAAATAAAGCTGCTTTATGCCATCACCGCTTACACGGTAGATTTGTTATGTTGTGGCATATGGATCATGTACATTAAATATATCAAATAATTGCAAGACACTGGGGATATAAAGAATTTATTCTGAAAATTGTGCTTATAAATATCAAACAATTGTCACAAACACATGCAAGTATTAAATACAAAAAAAGCTTATAAGCAAAAGTATACAATTCTTTTTTGTGTGTTAATGGGAGAAGCAAAGTTCTGCCCGCATATGGCATTCTGGATCGCCTTTTGAGAACATTCTCATTATATGCACTTAATGGATATAAAAAAAAAAAAATCATTCCCCTTACACAGCAAGATTCAAGTCAAGTGTCAAAGGTTCAAGTTCAACAGAGGAATATTTTACATTCAAAAAGATAATACACACTTTATTTTCAATTAACTACCTGGTGTACACATTGTAGTTGACCTGCGGTCCCATCACTGCAACCCAGGGGCGTTGTAGTTCATTCACAGATGTATACATATTGCATGTTCCACTGCATGGAGTTAACTTCTGACAACACCACCCAACCCATTGGTCTTGTCTTACGAACCAGGTGATTCATCAAAATGTAAAGTGAGTTTCTATTCCATACTAAATCACTGCCCCCGCAATATTCATATTACTAAAAGAAATAGTTTGGGGTTTGATATTGGCTAGTTGCAGACTTGATACTGGGATTGTCCATTTCTGTTTACACCCTGCTTCCGTTTATTAAAAATATATAGTTAATAAAAATGAAATCAAACAGGGCATTTATTAATCATAGTAACAGCAATACGGTCTCTTGTGGCCCCTGTTACCGGTAGTCCTCAATAAGTCCAATGAGTGAAATCTGACCTGAGCTGGACTGGGAGTAGTAGACTGATCTCTACTGGAGTCTGTGGGAAACTGACCGTTTGCCTGTCAAGAACGATAGTCTGGGGCAAAACACAAAGAGGGAGGGAATGAATTGACATGAACAGTGCATAACAAGGAGCAACATCTGCCATCACTGGACGCCACACATGCAAGTGGGTTAAAACCAAAAAGGAAACCTGGAAGAGACTGAAATTTCATGTCTACAAGTAGGGAGGGAAGAGGAACAAGAGGCCTTTAATATAATTGACTGATATTCTTCAAATGCAACTGGCAAACAGGCACTGACACCAAAGAGAAGCATTCAATCCTAACCTTGGAGAAGGCTTTTCTGTGTGTTAAAGCCATTCTGTTGTTCGTCCCCGTTTTGTGAAGGAGACCCTGTAAGAAGAAAAACGAAAAAGAAAACATCACTTTATTCTGGTTTACCAACAACCTAAAAAGACAGATGACTTAAAGTGCTCAAAATGTAGGATGCAATGTGGAAAAACTTCACTAGTTCTTATTGTGATAAATCAGGTGGCAAGACACCCTCCGTTATATCAATATTATAGCATACATATATTACATATTAAAATAATACAACAAACATCAAGCCTGAACCCTATTGGATGTGAAGCTTTCAGTTTACAGTGTAGCTGTGCATGTTTGAACGCAGAGAATTAATTGCAAATTTTTTGTAAGAAAAGTCAAATGAAGCTTGAATTTACAACCAAAAATTGTACATGCAAATGAAAATAATTACGAAATATATAAAAGACCAACGAAAAGTAGGTCAGCGTTTCTGACCCTTAAAATCGAGCCTTGGCACAAATGGTACCGGAAAACGGACCATGGAACTGACCACAGGGCGCGGCGGCGGCGGATCCGTCCCGGCTGCAGATCTCGTTGGCCAGCCTCTCAAAGTACTCGGGCAGGTCGGAGTACTCGTCGCCATAGGAGATCACCTTGATGCCCTTGTCCAGCATGTTGTCGCGGAGCTTCTTGAACTCGCCCACATCCTCGCGCCGCACCAGCATGAAGTGCTCCAGGTCCGACTTGTGCTTCACCGCCTCCAGGAAGAGAGCCTGGAAGGTGGTGTCGTCCACCGTGCGCCCACAGCCCAGGAACACAAACGACTTGGTCTCGTACAGCTTCTGGATCTCCCGCTGTGGGGAGGGAGAGATGGGGAAGGGGAGGGGAGGGGAGGGGAGGGGAGGGGAGGGGAGGGGAGGGGAGGGGAGGGGAGGGGAGGAGAGGGGTTACTGCTGCTTTCTCAGCTGTGTTTACATCAGGACATGACCAACAAGGGCAAGCAGAATCCACAAAGAAAATACATTTTAAAAATAAAGAAATAAGCCATGGAGTAAGAGATTTTGTTGCAGTCTGTCTCAAAACTGCAGATTTTTTTCATGGGTCACTCTTGTTTAATAATTGGTGCCTTAATCTAGTATCTTGCCCTTGAACCTCATATGCCTGTTCTGGTCTTGGTAACAGCAGCTGTTTCCATGTCATCCATCCATTGTATTTATTCTCTTCCTGGTCAGGGTTGGAATGATGATGAAGCCTGTCCCAAATTATTCTACGTTTCCTTAATAATGACCTAGCTGCCACCACCATTAAGGCTCAAGGATAAGTGGTGGCTATCTAATGTCATGCTTACCATAACCTCTGTGTTCCTCAGTACATTCTGGTAGCCAGCAGGGTGTAGTACGATACCACTTGGGTTAGTGTAAACACCATGGATGTGCAGAACGCTCAAATTACGCTTCTCCTGGGCCCACTCTAATACCTGGTAACAGACACACGCACAGACACACACAGTTTGTTAACAGTCCAATGCACCTAATCCTGTTCCTGCTGGGCAGAAACTGGTTTGCAACACATTAGCTCTGATGGGAGATGGGACATAAATACCAGGATTGAGAGGCTGAGTTAATTTGACCTTTTTGCTATCATAGAGAAGCTTGTGAGAACTTTTACAAACTGTTTACTCTTGATTAGAGAAATACTCCCTTCCTCCAGCCGTGTCTTTAACCAAATGTCAATATTGTTCCAACTTGTAAAGTTCTCCCACAGCCGATTAACGAGGCAAAGTTTGACCTTTGTGGACACGTGACAAGTGGCACTGGAAAGATTCTTTCAGACGGAAGACTAGTGAAGCATGCACTCTCAAGTCAATCGGGACCTTTGTACTTTTGCATAGACAGATAATGTTAAAGAAAACTGTCAAACAAATAAGAAAAAAAAAAAGAAAACACTAAACAAGACGCAAGAAGGATAATTCTCTAAACACTCCCTTGGACCACCTTCTTACCTTCTTTTCGTCTGTGAGGTCCAGCGACTCCAGCTTGGTGCCCTGGTGGGCGGCGTAGATCTCCAACAGGTTGTCGAAGTTGGTGGTGAGGACGAGGGCGCCGCTCTCCATCAGCTGCAGCACTGAGCGCAGGAGGTGCTTTCCCGCGTGCTCCATCTTGCACTCCAGGTCATCGAACACCTCGTACAGGCAGTCCTTGAAGAAGGTGGAGCGCACATTGCCCGTTCTCTGTAGGAAGGCCCACGCAACACACCGCAAAAAAGGTTTTGAGCAGTAGGGACACACAAACAACATGGCGGTGTGACACTGAAGCAGCCCGCCAAAATGGAGGACAGAAGACGTGGTTGCATATGCTGCATGTGAAAGGCTTACGATTACTGTTCAATGTCCGAACAACCTGAAAGCTGAAATTGTTACCGGGCATTACTAGGCAAACCAAAAAAAAAAAAAAGACATAATCGGATGAAACATCTGGAAACATGAACATCATCCCTGACCTAGCTTACACTGTTATCATATCATAATAATACAAAAATAATAATTAACACGTGTGAACAAAAGGAAGGAGGGAACAATGTATATGCCTAACAAATAGAATCAAACAGTGTCATTGTAACTATACACTTGTTCAGCCCAGCAGCTGTAACTGAGAGACTGAGCCAATGAAGTTGATCTGAGACTGAAGGAATTGTTTTAAAGTCAACATACCCGTGACTTGGGCCTCCGTCTATGATTATGCCAGGCCAGTTTGAAACTCCTAAATAACTCCATGAGACTTTGGTTTAACTACCAATAGAAACCATCCCAAGCACTTTTCAGGCAGACAGACAGACACATGTATATATATATCCATACATACACACACACACTTTTGTAATCTATAGGAATCTAGCTGCAATGTACAGGCCTAACAGCCCAGTTCTACGGTGGGTTTACCCAGACCACGGCTGGGTAAGCAAAGGTTTATCCAGGGTATGCTTGGGTAAACACAGGGAGAACATAACAACTCCGGAATCAGCGCTTTATAATAAAATCAGACAAGCAAATGGACATGTTCAGCAACGTATGT
Organism: Lota lota; assembly: GCA_026745465.1. Classification (NCBI taxonomy): domain Eukaryota; kingdom Metazoa; phylum Chordata; class Actinopteri; order Gadiformes; family Lotidae; genus Lota; species Lota lota. Next base: position 6,482,833 of record JACYXH010000772.1, read on the forward strand.
CAAAGTAGTACACATTTAAATATTTTCCTGGCCCCAACATAACAAATAAAGTACCTGCAAGTGTTTGTCATAGTAAGCCGGTTGGGTGTAGTGGCAGGACCAGATGAGTAACTGCACACAGATTAGTGACTGCATCATTGAGGGATTATTCTAATGACATTCTACACTAAGCCTGGCTAAAGCAAACACAAATCTAGCGGAGGAGAAGACGGGCCGAGGAAGGGAAGGATTGCTATTAATACCCGAGGAGAGCAGCATTGGGCGTTGGTGATCTAGGTGGTGTGATTCTTAGGAGGATGCTTCGCAGGACCCCATCGATTAAAGAAGCTAAATTAGCTAAACACTTTAACCGGAAGGAAGACATTAACCACAGGACACAACCATCATTATCAACTGTTATAACAATCATCAAGCCCATTTGACTTAAGCAAGGGAGTCTTTGGGATACAGACAACCAATGGGGATCCTCGAAATAAAAACACCATCAACATCACACTGACACTAAAGTCAGGATTTGATTTCTATAGAGTGAGCCATGTCATTTTAGTGGTACAGCAATTGATCACCATTTACTGGACACCTTTCAAAGTGACACAGAATTGAAGAGATTTTTAGTTTTTCAGGTTGAACTGAATAAAAAATGGATCTTGTTTGATGACCCTAAAAGGTCAACAAAACTAATCTAGGCCTAATCACCAAGCTTCTATGAGCCGCATGTTTTCATTTGAACTATTCTAATTAACTACTTAGCAAAGTTCTAATTAGCCCACTTTCTGTCCTGGGTCAAAGATGTGAGAGGATTAGTTACAAAGACTTCGTTTTACCATTATGACATGGAAGTGCTTCGGTAGATTAAGCATTTTTCTCAGCAGTTTTGTAATAACTTAAAAAAGGTTTAAAAAAAAGTATACTCTACAACAGTAAAGGGCAGGGATGGAAACCCACTTGTCGTTGAGCAATATGATAATGCATAGTCATCAGCGTATCATTTTGATGAGGGAGTAGAGCAACACAAAAGCTACTTTGTTGGGCTGTTGAAGAGCAAAAGCTTAACAAGGACTAGTGGGTATATGGATTGGTAGTGGCCTGTTTATCCATGTTGGCTATTTTGTGCCTAGGGTGGGAACTACCGGTTCACAATGTTTTGCTTACACACACACACCTCTCTAAAGCGATACATAGAAGCCTGATGCTTCTGCAGCCCACAGCAGTGTGGTGACGGGTTGAAATCCACACTACTGGATGAAGCCATAAAAACTCTATTTGGTCCCTTTGTGACAAAGGGCTGGAGGCTGAAACAATATGTGTTTTCAACCATGTTGACCGTGGGCTGAAACATCACCATGGGCTCACAGGAAATGAACGGAGTGATATGGAATTGAATGCAGAAAAAAAACGATAAACATATTTTCTCACCTCATTCTGTCTCAGATGATCAAAACAGTTATTGCCATTTGTTAATCTTAGCAAATTTAATTAATCTTAACGATCAGACAACAACGCTTCATAGATGCATCACTATTTCTCTCTTCACCTGTACACACATGAGCTCGCTTGTATGAAAATGACCACAACAAACAAGCAACTGCTCATTAGTTATCTTACATCTAACTCTAAACAATGTAACTGCAGCTGGGAGGTATTGTGTCTATGGAAAACTTCCACTGTCCAAGTTGGCCGGCATTACAACATCTCAACTAGTAATATCAGATCATTCTTATCACATAATATGCTTCTGGTTCCACTCATGAAACGGAACTTCTGCCAAATCACATCAAATACTGAGGTATTCATTGACATTGCTCCCATGTTTAGTCCTGTGGAAATTAAGCTATTTTACTTAGAAATGCTTCACGTAAAAAGGAAGTTAAGATGGGAATAAAGTACTTCTTGATGGTAAACCATCAAACAATGGATACGCTTTGTTTTTCAGAAAGCCAACGAAGATTTGAAAAACAAGCACTAGCTCTAGGCAGAAAAGGGCAATAACCCAATCCATTTTGGGGATTGGGTCTTTGATTGTTTTATAAAAGACTGACATTGAAAGAACAAAACATAATAGCAATCTTCTGACACATTATGTTATTTTGGTGTACAGAATAAGTTCAAAACAATTGAAGGACACAGCTGGCCACATATCAAAAGTAACCATGACCCCAATTCTAACCAGATAAGAGCAATGCATTTTTTCTAATCCCACAAAAGTCTGAGGGAAATGCCCCCATCAAGGAAGAGAACAGTGAGCTGTTAGACTTTGATGTGTTTACATGCAGAATGGATCGAGACAGGAAGGAAGAAGCAGGAAAGAACTCCTTACCGGAGACAGTTTCTGGATGAGGTCATGGGCCACGTGCACCAAGTTCTTATCCTCCTGCAAGTGTTTCTGGAAGCGGCGGCTCTCCTCCTCCTCCAGCAGGTCAAAGTCATTGGCTGCGTCGAGCAAGGCCTGGATCAGGCCCTTCCATGAACGGAGAGCAGGGACCTGGGGTGCCACTGCAGAGCTCACCCCTGTGCCAATTACAAGGACCAGCTCAGGGGCCCGCTTAGTCTTCAGGCTAGGCAGCAGTTTCCTTTGGGGCAGGAAGATATTCAGTGATGATGGTTCCACTGATGGGGCTTTCCACATCCTTCCGACAGCATGTAGGTTAAACAGAGCATTTGAAAGCACACTAGTGGTCACATGTGGTATGAAATGTGACCCCGGTTTACATTTAGTTCAGTGATGATGAAAGGATTGGGAATACTTTTACATAACTGATTTCAAACAGTATATCCATTCCATGTACATATTCATGTTGACATGGCATATGGCTGTTTTGAAACAAGGCATCTGGACCTACCTGGGCTTCTTTGCATTAGAGTCTACATCCTGAGAGTCATGTGCAGATCGCTTCTCGGTTTTTACTGCTAGAGCAGTGGCCATTCAGCTCCTAAAAAGACAAAACGTGCATCCATAGTTAGAAAAAACATACAAACATAATTCCCATAATGAATGCCACGTCCACAGTAGCACGTTACATGGCCTACTAATGGACACAACAATACAAGGCAATAAGGTAACATATGGTTAAACTGCTGCTTGCAATTGTTAATCATCTGTACAGTTGATATGCTATTAAAGATTATAAACACTGCGGCTGTTCTCGTCACAAATAGTTCAGCAAAGAAAACATGAAGCATTTGCTTATTGCCAACTAATCGACAAAGCAAGCTTAAAGAAGCGAGACGACTGATCACTTGTTGCTGTGTTCATTCCACGTAATCCAAGCCAGTACAACATTGAAGTGATTTTAAATAACAATCATTCATTTGTTACTACGAGTACAACAATTAAAACAAGAAAGCCAAGGCCAGTGTGTGTAAACATAGCTCCAACTCACCCGAGTGGGGTTCCTTTGTATTTTTCTACTCAACAGAAGTATCTGCCACTTCCTCCACTGACCAGACAACCAGAAAACCAGAAAAACCACCGCTGATGTTACCGGCTAGTGGGAGCTAGCTCTGCCGTTAGCGTCACCGCTAACCCGGGGAGGAGTGTTCGATGCCGTTTTACACGCGCTAAACAGCAATTATCTCTCAGACCACACAGCGCAGCACAGGGCTCAGCTGCAGCTCCTCGAATTGATCACAGACCGAAGAAGTAAGGGTACCCAAATGGGCTGTCCTCCACATAGTGACATCCAAGCAGGTGGAAAAAGGAGTTTGAAGACAAACCGAATAGTCCAGTAAACGGTACGATTTTAGTTGTAAAAAAAAATACAATGTTGGTGATAACCATAATGTGTGGATACGCGGATACTTGTCTCCCACAAGTCTTCTTCTCAACACATCACTGGAGGAGTGTGTGTCCTGCTTCCTCTGAGATGACGAGTGCTGACACACACATCCGATTTATGCGACTCAGCATTACAGCGAAGTCGTGTCTTATTGTTTCAGAGTTTAAAGATACGGACTACTTTTTTATTTGATTTAAAAAAATGTTACCCAATCTGGACATTTGTATTTTGGCCATATTCGAGTTACACAGCTGCTCCTGCAAGTTTAAAAACAGAGGAAAGTATGCTTCCTTATACAATTACTGTCTGCCATCTAGTGGTGAAATTACAATCCGTCCTATACCCCCCCCCCCCCCCCCCCCCCCCCCCCCCACACACACACACACACACACACAACTCTGTAGTTACATAAAGAACGATGTTACTGAATGATGAAAAACACACGACATGATTAAGTAATAACAAGCAGAATTTATGCTTAAAATAGAAAGATTATTCACGTAAATGCTTATTACATTTATTAAATTGTATTTGATTTAACAAATGCATATTTACCCTTTTTGCCCTTGAAATTTGTACTGAAGCAGAATTTTTAAATGCATCATGTATGCAAATGCATGATATATTGGAACAGAAATGATCAGATATAAACCATGATATCATATGCTAGTTTATCAGAATATGATTAAAAGAAAGACTTGCGGCCTGCCAAGAGGTTTATCTTTTTTTTTCTTTAAATAAAACCCGCTGACTGGATTAAATATAGATGCCTATAGAAGTAAATCGTCAGACTGAATACACAATGCATACATTCTATAGGCTGAAAGGGCATCCTGGTCATAAAAATAATGCCAGCACATAGTGTCAACTGAAGCAGTTTCATCCATTCTTAATAGCATAAGTGAGAAAGATGCAAGATAAAGTCAAGAGAAAAATGCAGTCAAGAGAAAAATGCATCTTAAATTCGGCAGCATTGAAAAAGTAAAGGTCAAAATAGTTCCTGAATAGTTGTAGGCCTTTAACTTCTCATTCATGTATTCAACAGTTACACAATTTCTCAACATAACATATTTTTATCACACATACCATATGGATGTATGTAAAAGTCAGTCTCTCTAATTCATAAATGCCATTCGAACATATTACTGTGAAGTTTGATACTTTGTAACCATAACAATAACAAAAGAAAGTGAGTGATAAATCCTATGTTTTACTAGTGGCTGACTGTTCCAAGAACTCTTAATCGAGGTAAGCATGTAAAAAAAACTAAAATGTAATAAAAATAATATTAATAATCATAATAATAATAACTTTGAAGTTACTCTTAAGGGCACATAGGGTTAGCCAGGGTTGGGTCAGGACCGGGCTGGTCTGTAATTAGTCTTGAACTCAGATTTTCATTTCTTTTCATAACATTACAGTCTATTTTTCCTCTTTGCCTGACCCACGACAAATCCTTCAGGCAAGCCGGGCAAAAAGTGGAGTGGAGGAGTGGGGCACTAAGCTACGGCCCGCATCACACAGAGATGGAGCCCTCTCTGAAGTTCGTCTTGCCAATCAGGACGTTGAGCAGCATGGACTTGCCTTCCCGGCACTCCCTTTGAGCGGACTTGATGATGTCATTAAGCCTGTCCTCATCCTCGCGTCCTATGAGGTACCCCTTTCCTCCGTAGCCGTCAGCCACAATATGGTAATCTGAAAAAGAAAAAGTGTGAAAAAGGTTGTCTTCTGTCTGGAAAGGACATTATGTCTATTGATTGACAATAAACGTGTGCAGAACAATTCAATTGAATCCAATTCACTTCAAAAATCTTTATTTGTCCCAGAGTGGCAATTCCTGGAAGTAGGCATAGTAAAAGGACACACAAACAGCACATATAAGACATTACATGATAGACAAACAGTAGCCAAGAAGCAAGCGAGAACAAGCTAAAATGCTGTACTGTAAACAATGCATCTGGCATAGGCAGTTGTTACAGATCAATACTGCGGTACAACAATATTTACCCGTGAAAGCGAGGCCACAGGCAACATTGCTGCCGAGTATGGGCACCTGCTCCCTGGAAATCTGACTCCAGCACGCATCGTTCCCCACTACAGCTATGACTGGCGTCTAGACAGACACACAGATAGACAGACACTCAGAAATACAGAGAGAGAGAACATTGCCAAAGTGTTTGAATGTTTGCACCATTTGAAGTTTAATTCCGAACGAGAAATAGCTGAATTAGTACACCATCTGGTGGAGTAACATTAAAAGTAAAATGATAATGAAGTAACTGAGGACACTAAATCTACCTGGTTATGAACCATGAACTCTAAAATGGAGTCGTTACCTTATGCCTCGTGAAGGTGTCAAACTCTGCAACGCTGTACCCCAAGGAGCCGTCACCGTAGACGATCCATACCTCAAAGGAAAGGGCACATTTAGATCAAGTGAACAATCCTTTAAATAATGGACAGAAGGCATCCATAGTAAATGAAGGCTACCTCCGATTCTGGTCGGCACAGCTTTGCTCCTAGGGCAAACCCGCCTCCTACGCCAAGTGTCCCAAAGGCACCTAGGAGGATTTGGGATGAATACAATTTATAACAAGAATCACAGCATTGCGGCCAATAAAGGCACCCTGTCACGGTGTACTGAAAGTATATTTTCTGTATTAAACTAATATTCCTGTAATGTTGAAGAAACTTTCAGTAATCTGCACACTAATGTGGCATTTTTAAGAGCGGACAGCAATGAAAGAAATGTCTTCAGGAAGCCAGGAAATAGCTCTTCTCAGTTCCAGTTTGCTTTAATCAGGGCGGTTCTCCCTGAGCCGAGTCCTGTGGGACTCTTACCTGGATCCAGCCAGCGTAGGGGCCCTCTTGGCCTCATGATGTAGGCAGCGCTGCCTACAAAATCCCCACCGTCAGTGACAATGATGCTGTCTTCTGCCATAAGCTCGTCCACACAGTGGAGCACTTTCAAAGGATTCAAGTGACGATCCGTCTTCTCAACCGCTTTAGCCCTGATTACAAATACAGGGGAAGAAGAAAGAATGAGAGGGGGATCGAATGGACATTGCATGTTGACTTTTGCATTAATCACAGTGAGTGTAAAAAGTATTTTTTTTAATAGATTTAACAAACCTTCAATACAATTTGTATTTAAAGTAATACTAACAACTTTGTATATAGTGTACCAGCCCCCACCAGACACAATTGACAACGAAAGGCATCATGCCCCATAAACTATTCATTAGCATAAAGGAGGGTAAAGCTCGCATGCAATCAGGCATTGACTCATAGCTTGTTTTTGGGGTTGATTTGATTAACTGCATACAAATGCACACATCTGGCTACTTAATTGGACATTCAGTGAGTTCTGGTGGACTTGTGATTCCTGCCTCTGTGCTTTACAGTGATGTTGTCAACACCACAGGTTTCTTGTTTGATAGATTTTGCCATGCACATTCACTTTCAACCAGGTCCAGTTGGGTCAAATCATACAGGAGCTTACACTGGGCTCTTACCTAATATATCAATTACTAAGGGTTTACCTGTTTGCATTTTCTTTGGTCTCATCTCCTGCTTTGAGGCTCTGAGGCCATTCCTCCGGACATTTATAGCCCTTCAGGCCTTTGGAAAGCTGTAACAGGAATGAGCCAGCATCCCCTAAAAACAGTTTATTATTAGACAATATTCACCTAGTTGACTGCCATCAGCCTAACTGCAAATAAGATGACATTTGACATGATATAGATGTCAGATGAACAATTCAGCTTCATATAGACAGGAGACCAAAATGGCATATTCACTGTGTCACTAACTCATTAATAACAAATCAAATATAACTAGTATGAGTGTTGAAACAGACCCTGGATCGCAACAGTTGGTTTCCAGAACATATCAGAGTTCTTCAGCAGCTGAGTTTTATCTCTGTTGATGGCGATGACTTTGCTGCGTCTGTTCAGAACCCTGCCGTAGCTCAGACGGAAGTCACACACAGTGCCTGTCAACACACCAAGCCACACCAAAACAGTCACTTCTGGTTTATAGGCCCACTGGATACAATGGAAAGCAAACAGCAAACAACGCATTACAAAACATTTTGTTAGGACATTTTTGAAAATTTAAAATCAGAGAAAAAGATGAGAAACGAGTTCAGCCACCAGAACTGAACTATGCAAATGGTTTTAAAATGTGCTGATCATTATTTTGACTGTGGTTAACAAATTGGGGCTGAAAGGAATAAAATAATATGCTGACCCTGTTCCTATCCTGCCTATTCACTCTCTGGCACACTCATTTCTTCACTCAATGGAACAACCATGGAAAGATTGGTCCAAAGAACAGTTTGGACCAATGAACTAAACTGAGGCCAGAAGGACTGACCTGCTAGCAGCACCACGTCGGCCTCCTTAAGGGCATCTCGTCTGTTCTGTCTGATGTGGATGGGGCTGTCTTTACCCAGCATGCCACGAGACATGCCTCCCAGAAAGCAAGGGATTCCCAGCAACTCTACAGCTTTCCTGGAAGACAGGGAAATATGCAATACCAGATAAATGATCATTACTTATTAGATAAATACTACCACATGAATGAAACAGTACTCAATAGATAGTTATGCTATTTTATACTCACTTAAAATGTTACAGAAATGGCAGAAGATAATTGAGTAATGAGTACCAAGTACAAGCAGCTAAAGAGTTTTTTTTTTTCAATGCAACACAAGGCACAAGATTAGGTGCAAGCAGAGTAGCAGAACAGACAGCACACCTGATATCTTCCACAGGGGTTGGTGGCAGTGTGGCTTGGCTACCCAAGAGAATAACTGGCTTCTTGGCCCGGCTTACCAGCTCGATGCACTTTTGGACCTGCAAGAGTATGTTAATGATCCAACAAAACATACAAGTTATAAATAGCTAAGTTAGAGACACGGTCTCTAATAGGTTCTGGGTGGAAGAAAATAGATATACTCAGATTGCTTATTGGAGTTGGGAGAGTGAGTCTTACCTGATCAACGGTGGCGTACGGGATGTCAACAGGTAACGGAGACACATCTCTCATCTCCCAGGCTCCAGCAAACAGGTTTGAAAGGTGGTTTTCAAGATACCTTAAAAAAACGATACATCACATGTCGTCGTATTTTAATTACAAAAGGTTTCAATTACATAATTACTCAATAACCCTATGCAAACTCCCTAGTGACCTACCAAGTGACTACCTTTCCCATTAGGCCCTTGGGTGGGTTTTTGACCCCAAACTCCTTGGAAACCATGTGGAATGGGTACAGCGTGTCGATGGGGAACTCTATGAAGACCGGCCCGGGGGTGCCGGACTGGGCGATGGCCAGAGCCTTCCTGACCGTGGGAACTATCTCGCGTATCGTCCTGATGGATGCGCAGAACTTGCACAGTGGCTTGAAGAGGGACATTTGGTCGATGTCTTGCAGTGCTCCCCTGCCCTGTATCACAAACACAGTGCGCAGGCGCAGACACACACACACGAAATGGAAAAGGTTCCTCAGACTTCATTTGGCTTCAACACGAAACACACAACTTGACACTAATGCAATAGATTTGAATCGTATCTATTCGTGTCCTGTCTATTACAGGACAATAGGCAACAAAAATTGCCACAGGAGAAGTTATACTGTGCATGGGTGTTACATGTTACATATATGTGTTACAAGGAAAGCTATGGCAGTAGTAGAAACTGGGTGTGTGCCTTTCACATATGTTAACCTTGTTACAAAGGGAATGGTGTGCATTTGCAGTCAAGTAATATTTGCCCCTTACAGCTAAGTAAATAATCTGTAGTTCTGAGCTTTGAGGACGGACACAAAGGGTGAAACCGTACTGGAACCGTGCTCTACCTGAAGAAGGGTGCCAGCTGCTCCACCCATCAGCAGCAATGGCGACTCTGCCATCTGGGCGTTCTTCACTGCCGTCACAGTGTTGGTGAGGCCTGGGCCAGCAGTCACTGCTGCTACACCCACAGTGCCTGGAGGGAGGGACAACAGTCTTATGGTGACAATCAACAACTACAAACAGCACAAATCCACCCTGTCCTGTTTAACTACTCCAAGGCATCATAGATAAACTAACTAGTCATGTACTATATGCAACTAAAGGTCTGCTCATGGACATTGCATTAGAATTACATAGAAAATGTATGCATGCAACATGTAGTGGGCATGCATACAGGCTACTTATGACGCAGACACACCTACTTTGAATTCCTATGGTAGTGCAGTGGGATGATAACACCCATACTGGGTGAATTAACGAATAACAGAATGATAGAATGGAGCAAATACAGACGAAAGTGGGCCTGCCACTCCACATTTCCATATGGAGCTTATTGACTGGGGTGGCGCATGTCATGGCGTTTACCCGACAGCCTCGCCACGGCGTCGGCGGCGAAGACGGCCGTGGCCTCGTGCCTGGTGTCTACGATGCGGATGCCGAGCTTCTCGCACGCCACCAGTATGGGAGAGATGTGGCCGCCGACGAGCGTGAAGACATACTTGACGTTGTGCGAACGCAGCACCTCAGCGACGCTCTCCCCACCGTGGCGCGGGCTCTTGGTCTCAGTCTTGCGGGGGAGAAGAGTATGGGAGATTATGAATGTTATTCAGACCACTGAAGATAGTTTCAGAGACACGCCACACACTGCTGCACTACCTTTACAACCAGATCCCCTCAGACTGCAGACTCAGGTGTGTGTGTGTGTGTGTGTGTGTGTGTGTGTGTGTGTGTGTGTGTGTGTGTGTGTGTGTGTGTGTGTGTGTGTGTGTGTGTGTGTGTGTGTGTGTGTGTGTGTGTGTGTGTGTGTGTGTGTGTGTGTGTGTGTGTGTGTGTGTGTGTGTCGAGTGGGAAGTTGTTCGGTTGAGCGGTTCTCGAGAAAGCTGCAACAATCGGCACCGAACAGGCACTTGCACTGGCGGTATTGTTGAGGACCAAAGGAAGTTTATGAAACACGTGCGTTTAGTTTTTCCTGTTTGTGTGGGGAAAGTAAATTGAGGTGAAATGGTCTTTTGAGAACCTCGACTCTTTTACTTATCCAACTAGCCTAAATTACACCTTGCAAAATATAGTCTACCATTCCGAATATTTCGTCACACGTATCTCTCGATTGGCCATTTCACAATCTACTTGTTACCTTCGACCGCGCCCCACCTTAAAGAGCGCCTCTTCGGGTGGACGTGTTCAGAAAGCCTTTGTGTTATACAACAGCAGCCTGTCCAAAGTTGACAGCTGCTCGCTACTGCTGTATCACCAGTTTACCTTTCACCTATACTTCTGACGACGGTTTCAAACTGTTTTCATAAACTGGTCCAACAAGTTTCACGAATGCCGGAGGCCATCCATTAATCACAATAAGGAGACGAGTAGCCTACGTCAGTGTTTAATAATGTTAAGCACAACTCACCTTGTGAAACAACTGGTAGAGTAAACCAAGTTTGTAGGCTGCTAACAGAAGTGCACTCAGCGCAATGAACCAGGAGTACCCGATAACTCCCAGATAATCCATCCCTGGACAACCTCAATATGATATAAATATGAAAGAAACTATCTCGATGTGACCTAGAATTAAATGTATAGTAGCGACCTGAGGGCACTATCTGGACTGCTGCTTTAATGGCTAGGCTACTGCCTAGCTTGTGCAAAATACTTTACAATCAAATGTGGATATAAACTACCCCTTCGCAGGTTGATTAAGTTAAACTATAATACATTCAAAAGGCTGTGGTCAACATATTGACACTTCCTAGACTTGAAATGACAGACAAATGTACAACTCCTAGTGCTAAAAAAAATGCTGCACCGTTACAGCACCTTAGCACAACATACACGTCACTTCTTTGTGAATCACAAGGGAACGCCCCCATACACTGGTGTATCCAATACGAAGCATGTGTAGGCGTGTCTTAACGTAAAGTCTATCATCGTTTTGTAATATCAACAGGACACGTGGATAAAAACAATCTAAACACACTTATTTTTTTATTTAATGTTAAAAGCAACATGACTGGTAAAAAAGTAAATATGTATTGAGAAAGATATTCAAGTGAACAAACTGATTCAAACTGATGGATGGCAAATTAAAATAATTCCTAGTGCTATTAATATATTTTTTATTTTAATGTATTTTGCACTTTATTAGATAACATTGCATTATATTACCTTAATATTGTAGTAAGATTCTAACCTGTGTGTGTGTGTGTGTGTGTGTGTGTGTGTGTGTGTGTGTGTGTGTGTGTGTATGTGTGTGTGTGTGTGTGTGTGTGTGTGTGTGTGTGTGTGTGTGTGTGTGTGTGTGTGTGTGTGTGTGTGTGCGCGCATGGGTGATTTTTTTGTTTTACAGCAAAGTGCAAAAGGGTAGTTTGTACACATCAATTGTCTTTCCATGATCAGGATTTTCAGCAAAGACAAGTTTCTCTTCTGATTTGTGTTCCTCAAAAACAATAATCTAGAAGGACAAAACATAAAACAATTAAAGCTTAATCAAATAACAGACAATATATATCTCAATTAGAAACATCTGGGAAATGATAAGAATGAAAAGAATGTATGAAAATATCACAAATATATATTTGTCTATTTAATGTATAAGCAAAATCGGACTATTTCGGACTTAACATACCTGGTTCTCTCCTTTCCTGAGCCAGGGTCCAGGGACATAAAGGTAATGCTGGGGACCAATGAACCAGTGGCGGCCCAAATTCCGCCCATTAATAAACACTACTCCTTTACCCCAATCCTTTGAACACATAGACACATTATCCATGATAACTTTGATGTTTTGTATAATGAAGAACCCATTAATTATGAAGATAGATGGCAAATTATGAAGTAATGACATATACCAACTATTCATATTTTAAAAGATTCCCCTGACATTAAATCCTAATTTATAAATCATTGAATTCATTAAAAGGCTTCAAAGAAGAAATAAAGGTATATGATAGACAGTTTGTCCTACTCACAGACAATGTGAGAAATGTATCTCTGGGAGCCTCTTCCACATGCAGTGTGGCCTGAAAAAACCCTGGGAAGGATGGCTTCTGTGGGACAGACTTCCAGGGAGCTGAACTCAATCTGAACAGTATACAGTGACATTATTTTGTAAAATAAAATAAATGAAAAGGAAACTACAGTTGTGTTCATATATATGGTAAAATGGCGGGACCAACCTCTTCATAAAGCTTGGCCTCATATCCAAACAGTAGATAGTGAAGTCTCTCAGAGGGGCATTATTCAACATGATATCTCCAACAAGACCTTGAAATGCAATGATTAAAGATGTGACTGGAAAAATACAACACTTGGATAGAAACAAGAAAAAGCTGAGCTATATTCACAGTGTAGAAGCTGATACAATGTATTAATTGAAGTACACGTGATAAGAAATACATAATATAGTGAAACAACCCAAAACAATGCCATTTGAAGAATACCTTTGCGTTGGTTTTCCAGTGCTTTCCCATAATTCACTCTTCCACAGTTCTCCACAAGCAAACTCAACGTTCTCTCTCGCTTTAAAAATCAAATGCATTAAACATGGTTCTTAGTAATAGTATAATGGTATTAAAGGCATTTAAAGCAATTTCAAACAAAATGCAGACTGTTGGGATGAGGTATCACAATGTGTGGAGAGTGTAAATTACGGCTTATCATCTTATGGCTTACGGTGTTGGATTCAAAAGCACATGTGTTCAACAAACAGTAGATATAATGTTTATATGATTTTTAAACCATGCCAGTTAGAGTCTTTTTTTTAAATTAATAAATAAAACCCCAACTTGTTGGCATGGCAGGTTGGAGTACAAAACAATACCTTTCCATCAGGAAGTGTTAGCTCGTGAGTCTTGTAGTTCAAACTGCCAACTGACTGTCTGTTCACAAACACCTAGAGAACATTAATACAAACCCATGAGACCAACAAATGTTATGTAGCTACCCCAGAGGACCAAAGATATCTGCTGCTTTTCATGTGATTGTGCGTGTGTGTGTGTATGTGTGTTTGTGCATGCAACATATCCTCATAGGGTTTTGTACTTTACTTTGAATGAAGTATGTGCTTACCAGCGCTCTGTCTCTGATGTTATTCATTGAGTTGAGGGTTCCCCCACTGGTGATGGTGGTCTCGTACAGAGTGTAGCCATACGACTGGCCATTGTTGTTGTTCACCGGAAGATTCTCCATGTTAATTGGCTTCTCTGACTTTAATTGCTAGATAGGCGGGTGTAAGAGCAGATTCTTCAGTTCAATTCAGGTATCAGTGCACCATTTGAAAATTGAAACAAAATGTGAAAAGTATTAATTTAAATGAGATGACCATAGTGAGGACTGAATACTTTACCATGATATAAAACATACCACTCTCTCTCATAACTGTTTATCAAATAACTCAGTGAGATCTTATTTTGAAAGGTGAAAAACCCTTTACTCGTTGTGGACACTTTACAAAGGGATAACCTTGATTGTTAGCCTCATAGTCAAATTTTTACCCATGATCTTTTTGTTATATTTATTTTGATTTAGACTATTATATGTCATTATTGTCTAAATCTGCACCCAACATGCGTTTGGTCTTTGTGTTTGTAGCTCACCTTGTCTGCGAAGCGCAGGGTGTCCCATAGGCACAGGTATTGCTGGACAGCAACAGGGTGATAGGCTGACCTCTTCTGAACAGAGGGCACTTCAGGGAGAGGCTCAGCTGAAGAGGCAAAGATAAATAACAGGTGTGTCTTTCAGGCCCTCTTTACTTTGAAATCAACTACCTTCATATTCCACACTTTTGGGGTGGAAATAAATTCTTCATGCTCTCTAGGATTAAATTATATGTGGCTTTAGGTGTCATTGCATCTAAAACCAATATTGCATCTACAATACCCTGAATGCCAGAAGTAAAATCCCTGCTTATTGATACTATTGATACTACTTACAGTGGTACTGGCCGAATAAGGTACGCAGGAAGTGATATTTTGGAGTGTAGTCCCCAGCCTCTGATAAAGGTGCATCATAATCTAGAGTGAATTATATTATAATTTGATTGATTAATACATGCTAGCATATGATGCATGACCATGGAAACACTCATATTTCATGCAGATGATAATCAGACATCTTTGACATTTAGCCTTGGGCCTTGCCCAACAATATGTCCACCTACCATAACTGTTGACCTGAGATTTGTAGGTTCCAAAGTCCATGGCTCCATTCATGAAGCCAAACGAGGTTCCGCCATGAAACATATAGAGATTGATAGACACGCCTCTCTCCAGAATCTCTGACACCACTGCCAGCATGTCTGCCAATGGAGTGACAGTAAGTGAGACTCATGTTAGTGACATACACAATACATGAGTAGGTGTAACATCAAAAGCAGTGAAGAGTTCTGCAGTTATATAATGAGGAAATGAGCGTGACATATTCTTTTTAGTTATTTTCTTCTTGTCTGCCTTAAGAACTGGTGTCAAAAATTCTCTGACATCAAAAATTCTCTGATGTCAGAGCTTCTTGGTAACTTTAATGAACTGTGTGCAACTGAGCGTGATTTTGCATATACTTTAAAAAGTGCTTGCCGTCTGCCTGAAAGATGTGGTGATTCTCTCCCCAGACGTCAAACCACCCAGACCAGTATTCCATCACCATGAGAGGTCTTTGGGGCTAACAAGTCATATACACAAATGCTGATGTTACTGCTATTTGCTTGAATACTAGTTATAAAATATTATGTTTCCATTTATATTTTAGTGCTCTAACAGACTATGTCTTGAGTATGTTTCATGCATTCACTGTTTATGTTGGTCCATGTACCTGCATGTCAAATAAGTACTGTATAGCTCCGAAGGAAAGTCTCTGCAGGTTCACTGTTTTTAGAGCTGGAATGAAGGCAAGCGAGAATAATATAGAGAACCAATGGAGAATCATGATACAACAAATACACAGTATGAATAATAGTATAACACCTAGTCTATAATGTATTGCCAATTAAAATCATGTTAGTGTGTCCAGGACTTCAGGTATACCTTCCTCTACACCCCCACACTTCAAACCCTCCCAGTTGTCTGAAGTCAACAGGAGCTCAGTGATGCCCCTGGACAGGAGACACTGCAGAGAACAGAAAATAAAAGACACAATTACAGAGAGAGAGAGAGAGAGAGAGAGAGAGAGAGAGAGAGAGAGAGAGAGAGAGAGAGAGAGAGAGAGAGAGAGAGAGAGAGAGAGGGGGGGGGGGGGGGGGCAGAGATACATTATATAAGACAGTACAGCTAGATCATCCAAGTATGATTACACAAACATCCAATTATCCAATCATATACAGTTAATATAGTTATACAATTTCATAAAACTCCCATATCAAAATACATTTAATTGATTTAGTTAAGTTAACCAGAATTAAGCTTGTTACTGAATGTATTGAAATTAGAAGAAACGTACGTTTTTGATGAATGCCATGTATTTGTCATCCTTGGCATATGAGCCGTATTCATTCTCAACTTGTACAGCAATAATCGGGCCACCTTCTTGAAACTTAAAGACCACAACAATGTAGAAGTACACACATAATACAATGGATGTGGTAAGCAACATTACTTCTGAATGAAATTAACAAATATTGTCAAATGATTCACAAGTTTAAAATATCCTGAAGATTCTTGGACAAAACACTTTTAAGAGACTTTACCATCAGATGTTTGATTAGTGGGATGAGCTTGTCAAAGTAGGCATTAACAGCTCTGACAAATCCTGGATAGGTTGTCCTCAGCTGCATGTGTTTGTCTTGTAACAGCCAGCTGAAATAAAGAGGTGAATTAGGTTACGAAGCTCGTAAACTACATACTAATTAGTAATCATACTTGTTGGATGGACTAACCTCGGCAAACCTCCCAAATCCCATTCGGCACAGATATAGGGTCCGGGCCGCAGAATCACCCAGAGTCCTAGCTCTGCAGCTAAGCTGATATAAGCCCTAGCGGAGATGGATAAAGCTGGTATTTATTGCAAACACATTTATTAGGAACTGAATGATTTTACTATGAAGGAAGATTGGGACATTTTTATAAAAGCCTTACTTTAAATCCAACTGATCCTGGAAATTGAACATTCCCCTTTCAGGTTCATGCAGGTTCCATGGCACATATCTGAAAAAAGAAGAGGAAGCAACAATCATTCATGCAAAAATATAACTGATCTGCCCTTCAAGGTCATGCTTAGGTTTTTTCTCGTTTAAGCTGAACCAAGCTTTGTAGCCTAGTGAAGCATATAAACAAGACTGAGTTAAAATATTTACTAAAGTGTCACTGTGCCATGGTGCATGTACGTGTGAGTGAAAAGTGGCTATTGACACTGGTTGCATTGAGATTCATTTGTTTCCTTGAACTTGAGTGTGTTGGTTTTAGTTTGGATTAATTGGATCTGCATTAAACAATTATAACAATCCTCGTAAGTATCATCAATAAATTCTAATGTGTTTTTCTCACTGATTCAATGCTGAAGAGTGTGTCTTACGTTGTGAGAGTGTTGAGACCACAGGCCTTCATCTTCAACAGCCGGTCTTCCCAGTGGGCTTTGGGGACGCGGAAGTAATGGATGGATCCTCCCAGGATGCGAAAGGGCTTTCCCTCCAGAGTGAACTGGGAGGAGTTGGCCATCAGTCCCTTTCTACTGCTCATTCTCTTCACTTCAGTCAGACGCCTGGTAACCGGGTCAAATGTCAAAATAAATCCCTAGACAACCTATAAAATAGCACAAACTATGATAATAAACCAAGACATTTGTAATGACGTACAGTATCCATTATTGCTGTCAAACTGTATGACTTTTTTATTACTGTTTGTTATACTGGCAATTTACTGCAATAATAGAATATATACTGTTAACAGGGCTGTTTCACAATTTGTCCTTGTTAGTTACAAGTAGGCCTATGTGTTAGTTTCACATCTCTATTATAAATAACAGGAATGAATACCAGCAGATATTATTTGTTAATTCAATGTTTTTAAGAGGAAAAGGCAATACTGTACCTCAAGGGTGAGCTTCCTGGGGAGCATTTGAATGGATAACGACGGTGAGAGGCCTAGAATACCGTGGACATTAGAATCTATTGTTACTTCAGAACAAAAGCCTGATTGTATTCAACGTGACATGCCCATGCTCTCTTTAAATAAAAGTATGAGGGAAGCTATGCATGCTTTCTTTTTTCACATTTAATGCAGCTGTTGGCAGTTAGCATCTGTGTAAATAGGTGTATATTGAACAGAAACACGAAACGTACTATGTATATTTGATATTGTATATATCATTTTGGTATTTTATTATATGTCACGCGATACTTGTAATCTTTTACAAAAAAAATTACAAAACACATTAACAACCTCAATGAAACAAAAACACGTGTCTGCAATTTATAGGCTAAAGATTTTAGACCACATTTTTGTAAAGAACCATCGAGTATATAGTAGTATGCAATACTATTATTATGCAATAATAGTATTGCATAATATGGCGTGCGTGCGTTTCCTCCGCAAGCCCTGTCTTTTTACAGCTATGTTTTCTGTTTTATTGAAAGCTGCTGCCAGAATTCTGAAAGAACACGTGTAGCTGATGATCACGTATGACATATGTTTGGTCACGTCATCAAGTCAACTTCAACTCATTATTCATAACTTAATTTTGGATACGCCAAATTAATATCGACATTGACTGTGTTTGCACCGATATCAATGGGAGGGAACTGCATTGTCGAATCTGCATTGAATGAAATGAAAATAGCCTTTGCATACAAACAAAACTCCATCTCACGGAAACAGACAGCAGCGCGAAGCGTCTTTAACGTAGCACAGCGCGTGCAGCAACACTACTCGTCGATAAAAGGTAGAACTAAATGTTTGTTCGCTTGTCATTAATTCGAAGAAATGTTCTGCTACTTTTCATTATCGCTGGAATCATTGCTTACAAATGGAGACGGTAAGCCCTGAACTGAACTACCTAAGTTAATTTAGGTTTTGTCCAGTAAATTACTTCGACAGAAAGAAATGTAATGTGGCCAGGGCATTCAAAACAAAGCATTGCATACATTTTAAACTTGGCTAAAGGTTAAAGGATGATTTCTTGGAATGTTATCTCTTTTATGATCTTTAACCCGACCTGTTTGACCTATAGACATTGTACACGAACACGTCATCTATCCTGCCTGCTAGCCAGACCCTTTCTCACTGCACCCTATGAAGACACAGATATCACATGCATCACAGATATCACAGGCATCACAGATATCACATGCATCACAGATATCACAGGCATCACAGATATCACATGCATCACATATATCACATGCATCACAGATGTCACATGCATCACAGATATCACATGCATCACAGATATCACAGGCATCACAGATATCACAGGCATCACAGATATCGCAGGTATCACCAGTTTCAGTGAAGCCACGGATATCGGTGAAGCCACAGACATCACACACAGGTATTGGTGAAGACACAGAGATGACAGGTATCGGTAAAGACACAGATATGACAGGTATCAGTGAATAAAGTGATATCACAGTTGGTGGTGAGGACACAGATATCACAGGTAATTCAATTTACAACCATTTTATACATGTCTATGCGTAGACATGTATAAATGTATATGCGTAGACAACGCTGGGTTTTGTTTTTTCAACCACACATACATCATTTTTTGTCATTCAGGTGGGCATTTGTAGAGAAAACGATGACCCATGTTGGAAAGGGACTGATGGCCAACTCCTCCCAGTTCACTCTGGAGGGAAAGCCCTTTCGCATCCTGGGAGGCTCCATCCATTACTTCCGCGTCCCCAAAGCCCACTGGGAAGACCGGCTGTTGAAGATGAAGGCCTGTGGTCTCAACACTCTCACAACGTAAGACACACTTCATCATGACCTCTAGACCATTGAGTCAGCATAATTGATTGATGAGCCCTACAAAGAGTCAGTTCAAACACCGATCACTTCAAAACGCATTACAGGAAGATCAAATCGATTATTCATCCAGATGTGGTTTACAGTGGAGGCTATGTTTTAAAGAGACAAACCAATCACAATAGCACGGAAGTCACATTGTAGCACATACATAATGAAGCTATTGTATTCCTGTTAGATATGTCCCATGGAACCTGCATGAACCGGAGAGAGGAGTGTTCGACTTCCAGGACCATTTGGATTTAGAGTAAGGAAGGAATTGTCAACAACTGTCAATGTTTACGCCATAGTAGTCTCACGTTGAACCACTGACATCCAACAGAGGGCAGCGTTGTATTGTCAAAGGTGCTACGTTTTCACATTATTCGTTTTGTTGTCAATTAGTTATTGAGCTAATTCATAATTTTAAGGAAATGTTTAATCTAAATTTCCATAATTAATTTCCTTTATTATTCATATAAAGACATTTGGACCAGGTACTATCAAATCAAATTTCAAGCAAGGTTTACAAGAAATATGTTATGTTGAATATTGATTTCCATTTCTTATCAAATGGATTGCATAGTGATTTAGTACCCACAGTATTGTGTTTTTATTTCCTAGAGGGTACCTAAGCCTTGCAGCAGAACTAGGTCTCAGAGTCATCCTGCGTCCTGGGCCCTACATATGTGCCGAGTGGGATCTGGGTGGGCTACCTAGGTACATATAACATTGCATTTTCCTTATTTTTTACCAAGGTTCAACGTTTATCTCAAACAGAACTAGTCCGATCGGAAGAGCCAGCAGTGTGGTAAATGTTGTGGCTTATCTTAGCAGCTATCAAAAGTTATAGTGTTTGTGATGCAATGTTATGAAATACCTTTTACAGTTGGTTGATTAAATTAGTCAGTTAGTGGTGTACATGCAGCTGATAGAAACTTGGGATTGATGCTTTATTTGCCACACCATAAAATAACAAATGCACAGTTCAACTCATTCAAGTAATCCATTTAGACTCCATCAGAAAACCATTATTCATTCTCAAATTTTCTGTGGAGGAAACGGTATAGTTCTATTTATATGACTAAAATAGTTTTAGACCGAAACAATGAAAACATGTAGGAGTGAATTTTATGTTGTAATATTTTAAAGTGTTTTTGCCTGGGCGTGTGTGTGTGCGCAGTGCATGACATCTCCTGGTGGCCTTGCTTTTAACTTTGAGAGCAGCATTCTAACAGGCCCACAGATCACTGCACCTACAATAAACAGGTGGGTTCACTTAATCTGTGACTGATACAAGTGTATGTACAACTATGACGTGTTTTTCAGTTGGTTGCTACGTGATAAAAACATGAAATTAAGGACAACATACCTTGGATTCACAAAGGCTGTCGACTCCTTCTTCCACCAGCTTATTAAGAGGGTTGTTCCATATCAGGTAGGTTTGTTTACATCTTCACAATGTGTGGTCTACATTTCAAATGTAATTAATCACACAATCATATCACTCGATGAGATGGACCCTATAATCTAGGTAGCTACACCATATGCTGATTAAATAAAAAATGGAATGTAAAATTGTTTTTGTATATGATAACATATAGTGCATGTAGAGTTTAGTCTCTACCACTTATAGAGAGGAGGACATAGTATGGTAAGATATTGCATAATGCTACATCTAACATTTAAGTCTACAGTTGTTAAACTTGCACCTGTTCCTCAAAACCTTTGTAATACAATGCATACTGTCACATGGTGTATTTGAGGATTTGCCCACCCCAACTAAGATGCCTTTACCATTGAGGGTATACTCCTCTCCTACATGTTTTAATTAAAATCCGGCTGGAATAGAATTCAACAATAAACATTTCAACAAATCATCATAGGGTAAACCTAGTTTGTCTTGGCCTAACTTGCACACAGCATTCAAATGGGGGCCCCATCATTGCAGTTCAAGTGGAAAATGAATATGGTTCCTACGCGAAAGATGCGGAGTATATGTCATTCATCAAGGAGGTAAGAAATCTTAATTTTACACCATTAAGAAAATGATTGAGTGGCCTAACATCCCACGCGATGATAAATGCACACAAAGCAGTCTCTTATCAATAATCAACAATTCCTTTTCCACGCTTTCACCCTTCTTCCTCTGCTTATCCCCTAGTCTCCTTCCACGTATTCAAAACAGACAATAACATTAGTATTTCAGAAGAACAGTTTTCTAGATAATCTCTGTTCTTTACAGGCTTTATTGTCCAGAGGCATCACTGAGCTGCTGCTGACCTCGGACAACCAGAATGGGTTGAAGCTTGGAGGAGTGAATGGAGGTATTGTCATTCAGACACGCGCACACACACGCTTGCACATATGTACGCAGTCACACACACACACACACACACACACACACACACACACACACACACACACACACACACACACACACACACACACACACACACACACACACACACACACACACACACACACATAAACAAAGTTGGTGCATAGCACACTAAGACAAATGAGCAGGGGATCATGTGAGGCAATGTCTGACAGCAGCCCTTCAGAGCAACCCCTGATGACAACTAAATAGGCTGTTCTGCAGAACAATTTAACTGAGCATTCTAATAGGTCAAAACAATGCAGAAGTTTGGGACCTCTTGATAGATGAATAAATAAACCTTGAATTGCTTATTTACTGTAGTAAATAATGACTCCTAATACCATTACAGTCCAATTAAGGTATGTCCTGCAATGTAGAGTGGCCGAATAGTACAAAAATAAATGGAGTACCCCAAATATCCCGTATTAGCAAGTAAAACCGGCGTTTAACAGATTGCAGCAGCCTTAGGCGGCAGATGCAACCATATTGTCAGTAATCACTGCGGAACTCTTAACTTCTCAGTCATTTAAAATAGATAGCCAAGCAATTGGCAGTTACATAAAACATCATTTGTTATTATCATGTTGGCTGTATTCAGGCCGTGTTCATTGGGCGCATGCAATGACCTGATTCTACCAAGGAATCCAATATGATCTGAATATTTCTCATTATGAATTTTTTATAATGATACTGTGTAGGAGAAGTAAATGTTGTTTCAAATATTCAAAAAGAGAGCTGCACAGATGGTCAAGATATTTTACCAAAACGAAATGTTCCAGGAAGTACATAAGCGTGTATTACACAAATGATTACAAATGGGATTTTCAGCTATCAAAATAATTTATGACAAGATACTGTTGTCTGGAGGAAAACAACTTACTTCACAGAGTATTTCCTTGTGCTATGTTTATTCTCTCCCCAGCACTGGAAACCATCAATTTTCAGAAGCTGAACCCAGCTGATATTAATTACCTGGAAGAAATACAAGTGAGTCTTTACTTTTGGATCACCGTTTTGGTTGTGTTTCCTAAGAAAGGGCTTATGAGAGCAAATTAGTTTTGGAGAACTTCAGAGACCCTTTGTTTTTTAGTGTTTTTTCTTTCATCAGATCCTATCAAATAGCATTAATGAAATGCTTCAAATGAGTATCCCTAAGTCCCAATCTAGCACCACCAAGCATCTCTTTCAACAGGGAACTCTTTAGATCATTAACAATACACACACATACAGGGCTCATACAGCGTAATACAAATTGTGTGAGTCATCGTGGAGTCGGTTACAGTAGGGTAGGGGTTTAACAGAGGTTACAACAACTTAAAGCAGACTGATTGCACTCAGAATGCCACAATGTATCACTACCTGGAAAAGGGTCATGGATATACACAATTCACTCTATCCATGAGAAATCCAAATATCCAGGACTATGATCGCAGTGCATATCTTCTTCAACCTAAAGTTATGTTTACCAAAAATCCATTCAACCATCGCTTATAACTATTTATGTTCAAGTCTTGAATTAACTGCACAATGTTGTTTATTTCCAATGGAAATCTCCCACCTTTTTAATTGTGCAACTATTAACCATGGCTGATTTTATATTGTGGTCAGCCTCAGAAGCCAAAGATGGTGATGGAGTACTGGTCTGGCTGGTTTGACCTTTGGGGTGGCCTTCACCATCTGTTCCCTGCTGAGGGTAAGACAAGCTGCTCTAAAATACAAAGGTTATCTGGGAGCAATGACAGAGAGAGAGAGCGGGACGGAGAATTCCACAGACAGGCAGTCCTTGTGATGAGCACCTGACAGGACTTCAGCTGAAGGACTGCGGGCAAAATGTTTTCTCTTTAGGGGGTGATGGATAGCACAGAGACTGGCTTCTGTTACTTCTGTCACACGAGACAAGTAAAGTTGTAAGTCGACACGGCACGCTTCTGCTGCGCAAGACATGCCCACTGCTGCGCAAGACATGCCCACTGCTACCCGAGAGCAATTAGAACAGACCCGCTAAGGGTTAAGACTTAAGACTGTCTTGCATGAGTAAAACTGCTGGAGAAAGAAAACCACGGATGATTGCATCTCTCCCCCCCCCCCCCCCACACACACACACACACACACACACACACACACACACACACACACACACACACACACACACACACACACACACACACACACACACACACACACACACACACACACACACACACACACACACACACACACACACACACACACACACACACTGCGTGAAGCCCCAATCAGTGCGGCTTTAGTATACGGCTTGGCATATCACCGCGTCTGCCTTTTTCTAGTTGGGTTTCATCAAGCATTTAATTCTTTGTTGCCGTGCCATCACGTCACTTACTATAGCAGAACACTATTTTGCTGTCAGTATTTTTCTCCCGAGGCAATAATGACAATGTAACAATTGAGGAGGGGGTGCAGTAGGAGGCAGCTATGATTTATGTTTTAAGATATATATATATATATATATATATATATATATATATATATATATATATATATATAAATATCTTTTTGCATGGCTGATGCAGTGGCGCTAGTAATCATGGCGTTTCTCTGCACCAGTGCTGGATGCATGTAAGGGAAACACTGATTTAGTTGATAATGTGATGGGTGTATATGGATGCATCATATTCAGCCATAATGCAGAAAAACTGTTAATTGGGGAGCTGAAGACGTTTATCACTGGTAAATGATGAGTTATATTTATTTGTTAATTCATTCGTTTTCTGTAATGGTGTGCTACAGCCTGCTGTATATTCCGTAGTGGTTGAAAACATAAAAACAACTTGAAATATAGCTTTACTCGACTTTCTTAGCTTCCATTTGAGTACTTTTTCCTGCATACGCTCTAATGAGATCCACGTGAACACAGCAAGAAAGTAGAAAATGATGAAGTTAGAATAATTTATTGCCCTCTATTTGTGCCATTATTCTACTCCACCTACGCCCGTTCCTGTATATTACTGCAGCAGCAGAAGCAGGCAGGTTCCTAGGTGATTGTCCTGCACACAGCACTGATAAATTAAACATGGTGAACACATCACCGGCAGCACAGTCCCCTGGCGCATAATCATCCTTACCTGCCGTAATGACTTTTAGAAGTAGGAGACTATATGCATGTTACGGTGCACGGCCCACTCTGAAAACCCGGTTTCATTGCCTAAAAGGGTAGGGTCAGCACAATACTATAGATTATAATCTAAAATAATAGGGAATATAAATAATTTACACATGTTTGAACAGTTGACTCATAATCTGGTTCAACATGCCATAGCAGCAATATATTAGCATATACAGTGTATTTACAGTTCATCATTGCACACATGGATGAGTATGGCAAGTCGGGAATCTAACCTGTTCTAGTCTGGAAGAGGTTTGTGCTTTTAATGACCTGTAATGTAGAGCTACATATCTTTTTTTTTAATCTTCTTAAAATTGCCTCTTCCCTGTATTTCTTAACAGACATGGTAGCTGTGGTAAATGAAATCCTGCAACAGGAAATGTCAATCAACCTCTACATGTTCCATGGAGGGACGAACTTTGGCTTCATGAATGGGGCTGCTGCTGTTGGATTACCAGCACCTAAACCCATGGTGACAAGTTATGGTAGGGACAGTTTTAATGCATCACAATTCCTAAAGTATTATGTGTGCTTGCATGCTTAGTGACTGACAGTTTGACACTTGCCTACTATGTCAGGTAGGGCTGGGGGAATAATTTGATTGCACTATTTATTATGATTATATGTAAATAATTTATCACTATTACTTTTTAATAAATTTGTTTTGTTTTGACTAAAGGTTTATGCATGCTAAACTACCTTAAAGTGTGTGTGTGTGTGTGTGTGTGTGTGTGTGTGTGTGTGTGTGTGTGTGTGTGTGTGTGTGTGTGTGTGTGTGTGTGTGTGTGTGTGTGTAATTTGGGAAACTATTGTTATAGCTCGCGTGCTACTTGGAGCCATTTATTCATTCCAGGATGCTGTTGTATTTAGAGCATATACCTTTTGCCAATAGATGGTGCTAGTTCATCGCGGTACCTGACCGTAAACTGCATTGCAATTAAATAATTACTGCACGGTAATGAATCGATTACGTTATCAAATGCATTGCAAATGTAAATTTCAAACGCTCCAATGACTTTTATATGCTCCTCAAGGGTGCTTAACATTTGCATCAATCTGTTTCCAGTACGGGGGAGAGATCGGACAGAATATAGCAGTGTCAGCCACATTTGACCTTCACCTTCACATTCCTCAGTTTACTCCTCTCACTGGGCTCATACCTTTTTTCCTCGCCTCCTCTACCTAAAACAAAAAGCCTGCGTTTTCTGTTAGGAGATAACACAAAACGTCCCTCATCTATTATAGCGCCATCTAAAGATGCGTTGATAGGGAGACAGCATGGCAAAAATAATCCTCAAATTGGAGGGGAACAGGGATGGGTAGGGGGGGGGTGGATGGCTGCCTCTACCTCCCTGGCTTCTTGGCTCCCCTGTGTTGGCTGTTCTGATAGCGGCACATTATCTTTCAGATTACGATGCTCCATTATCCGAGGCTGGGGATTACACCACCAAGTACCGTCTTCTGAGGAAGGTTTTCAGCCCTTACCACAGTGAGTGCTGTCGCCGTGATGAGCCCTGTGTGGTACCTTTTCCACATTCTCTTCTTTTTCTCTCTCAGCATCTGTCTGTTGTTGTCTTTTATTATAATAATAATATTTGTTATTAATTGTCATTTGCCTTTTTGCAGTCCTTCTTTTGTTCTTTCTCTCCACACTGGGGCTACAGGCATGTAGACAGAGGGGGGGGAGGGCTATGCTGGCCCTACCCGCTGTCCATTTTGCCTTGCTTGTCTGAGTGTGACAGTGTCTAAAGCTTTGCTACTTTCCCTCAAGTTGGAAAAGTGTGTGTGTGTGGCCATTGTTTGTGCCAATGCCACACAAAATGTGCACAGTCCTGCTCAGGTTGTCTGTGATGGGTGTTAGGATTTCAGGGAAGCATTGGATGTGTGCTTGGTCATGTACGATTATCTCTCAAGACACGGATGAAACACCAAACCCCAGATTTGTCTGACAAACAAAACCAAAAAAGAAAACACAAGGTAGAAATCACATACAAACCAAAAGAAACACATGGATGTATTGTATTGCATAGTTAGTCTGAATTTTGGGGGGCATTTTGGCTGTGGGGAATCGTGTATATGTTTCCTCAGCGATGGGGATGGGGATGCTTTCAATGAGCTCATTAATTTACCTCCACTCTAACAATAGCCGACCCGCGCCTGTGGAAGATCTCTCGCCATACGTTGTTGTTTTCCTTTCAGTATGTTGAACAATGAGCAGCTGTCTGAATATGATGTTGGAAACTGGATTGCCTTCTCCTCGGTCACAGCATATCCATGACCTAATTCTTTAACAAGATCATCTTAATATCTTACTTTGACTCTACATTCATACCATTCACATTGTTTGAGTCACTCTGGCCGTCCAGTATTTTTATTTTCCTCGTTATTCTACGAGGATTTCAATCCACTGGTTGAGATTCTAACCCTGGTGCTTTTGCTTGACAACAGGGCTCAAGGAATTGCATTGTTGAATCGGACTCAAGCTTATGTGGATTTGTATTATTCTATGGCCACTATTCTATGTTGCAGACATATATGCAATTGACTTTCACTCATCTTACTTGTCAAGATTAGGGTTCCACTATGCATTTATTAAGTCTTGGTCGGGTTTGAATAAGGACAACACAATGACACCAAAATAAACAAACTGCAAATGAGATTTAGTGCATAGAATCTAAAGCAATTGCATTATGGAATACAACCAAAGTAATATTTATGATTATGATGAGGGGAAAATCTGATTGCCAGACAACCAAGACATACATCCAATGCTCTGCATTTCACCCTATCATTTCACCAGATCAACATCCACCAAAATAGTCACAAAACCTCACATATATTTATATAGCCTTCAAACAGCACGTTAACAGTCAGAATCTCAAAGGCCACATACCGGTCCACATAATCTCTACAAGGATCTCTTAACGACATACACAAAACAAAGGTGCCGTAGGTAAAATTTAAGAGCTATTATTTGCGTTTAATTTGTTAGAAATGGCCTAGCCATCCGTCGGCTATTAGTGAGGGAAATGTGCTGTGAGAATATCTTGTTAGTGGACGGCGCCTGCCTCTGTATGAGACCATTAGGAACTTTGAGGCTCCCGGTTAATTTCTGACCAGTCAGGGTATTCACCTTGCCTGTCAATCACAGGTGCGTAAAATGCATTAATTCTCGACTGAGAAACATAGGGAGGGAAGTGGCGGAGAGGGAATGTTTTGAGGTTATTTTGTTTCAAAATCTTGCTCTGGTCTGCTCTTTTACTTTACAACTCTCTGATCTTACCTACTGCAGCTTTAACGCCACAGACTGGACAGGAATAATAGGCAAAACCCTTATAGGGAAAAGCTAGATGGGATAGTTCGATTTGACGAATCTTCCTTCCAGGGTAGCAAGGCGTGCAGCAGGTGCCAAGCAGGCAGACTTATCATGAGAGTAAAAACACTAGTTACATGGAAGAAGAAGAAGAAGAGGCAAAAGCCAGGAATCAATGAGAAGTAATCATATCCCGCAAACAAAGGCATCCTTCCAGTAGTTTTCCACTGCCAGACAGTAGTATTGGTAGTGGTAGTGGTAGGAGAAAGAAAGATAGTTAACCTATCAGAGCCAAGAGAGTCTGCCTATATCCTAGCCAAATATGTGATGATTCAGGCGTTACCACTTTAAGGTGACCCAAATAAAACGCTACTCTCAGAGGTGAATATGTTGGTTGGTATTTATTTTGCATACTGTAGCATTGTCCAATACTACATGCGGAGTGGAGTGTGGAGTATGGGAGCCACCTAGGTGGCGTGTAGTATTGGACAATGCTACATTGGTGCCTGAACAGGGACCACTGTAGCACTGATCAGGCTACAGTCCAGGGAAAGAATTACAACACGAGGAGTCCGGAGGCAAAAGTTCCGTTTTATTGTCGTTTGACACTTCAAGTATGATATATACAATCGCCGTCTTGGAGAGACATGCGATCTCTCTCTTACAGCCAGACACCGTCGTGACTGGACCCGACTTCACTGTGGGGAGAGCACAACACAAGTCATTATTTTAATAGGTTTCTAATTGTGCTTATCCCCTACAGCTGCGTCTGTGGCCCCAATTGAGCCGCTCCGCCCCTTCTAGCTGCAGCCGGCGCTAGGCCACGCCCTCCCTTACCACACATACTAATGTAACTTAGGGTAATGTTTGTT
This sequence comes from Lota lota, assembly GCA_026745465.1. Taxonomy (NCBI): domain Eukaryota; kingdom Metazoa; phylum Chordata; class Actinopteri; order Gadiformes; family Lotidae; genus Lota; species Lota lota. The sequence goes on from JACYXH010000772.1 coordinate 6,512,259, forward strand.
TGTACTGACATCCTAATATCACTGACTGGAAAACTATTATTTGACTGCATAAGTAAATGATAGTTTGCCCTCTTGTTGTTCTGATACAGTTAGAAGGCTAGCTTTAGTTAACTGAGCAACTAAAAACATTATGATTTATAAACTTGGCTTTCATGATTTAGTTGATTATTGAACCTCTCAATGTACATTTTTGACAATACTAATGGTGATCAAATGATCCTTTTGTCTATCAATGAATAAACACTATCTTGATAAGTAAGAAACATTTTTACATTGGACATTCGCGAGACATCGAAAATGTAATTATATAAAACTTTAAAACAAACCACTATTCACATAGTACTTCATCTCGATAATTTGTTTGGACCACAGAATCCTTCCCCTCCATATTAGGCTTTTAATTAATTTAAAGATTTTCCAATCATTTTGGAAGAATAAGATATATGGACATCAAACCTCTAGTTATATAGATTAGAAAATCTATAAATGCACTTTAATAATCCTAATGGGATGGGATGTTATATAGACATCAAACCTCTAGTTATATAGATGGTAAAGCTATTAATGCACTATAATAATCCTAATAGGAGGGGATGGTATATAGACATCAAACCTCTAGTTATATAGATGGTAAATATATAAGTGCACTAAAATAGTCCTAATTGGAGGGGATTGTATATAGACATCAAACCTCTAATTATATAGATGGTAAATCTATAAATGCACTATAATATTCCTAATGGGAGTGGATGGGTCTGTAGCAAGATTGGCAAGGAATGTCACTTACATCAGAAGCCTCCTTCTACACCGGTTACAGAAACAAAATAGTCCTCACTAATGGGTAAACATTACAGAATCCTAAGGCTATCTTATAACCATTCCTTTCCAGGAATAACTTGGCTCCAAACGCAGAACTATTGTATGGCACGATATGTTACAGATATCTGTAGGCCCTACAGATATCTGATAGAAAAGCCTGGTGTATCTACTATCTTTAGATTACAACTCCAATCTGCCCTTAAAGACTTGGATCCATAACTGTCTTCTGATTTTATTTAGGGGAGTGAACCCCATGATATGTTAAATATTTTCTATCCCTTGCTTTTGCTTTTAGCGCGATTAACGGCACAACAAAACTTTACCATCTGGATGGTGGTCTATCTGTTGTCTATGCTTCCTGACATTGCCCAGAAACCGGTCTATAGCAGCTCCCTAACTTGTATGTATAGAGAAACACAACGATCGAACAAAGCCGGAATGGGTGGAGTTGTTTTTTGTGTACATATGTAATCAGGGTAATGCATGTATATTTAAGATTACATCTTTTCATTGAACTATTGAATGAGAAAGCGTAAGAAGCATCAAACCTCCCTCTCTCATTATCTTTCAGCACAGCCTCTGCCTGAGGTCCCCCGCCTTCAGAGAAGGAGCACCCACCAGCCCCTTGTCCTCCTGCAGCACCTGTCTCTGTGGGAAAGCCTGCCCTTCACTAGCAAGGTGAGCTACGCAGTGACCAAGCAAACTCCTTCCTACTACATGATGTTAGCAAAGACACTGAAACAACAAACGATCAAATCAAACATATACGGTACATCAATCAAAACACAGGCCAACCGAGCAACATCAAGTAGAACTAATTGATCAAATGTTGTGAATGCACATATTACATGCTCACAACGTTTGGCTAAGGGAGAATATTTAGCCTCAGACTTGGGAAGGTGCCCTGTTCATTAGTGTCATGAAAATGTTTTTTACTTCATGCTATTTTTTCACCCCAATAAACCAAACACTGTTTAACATGACAATATACTTGCAATGTGCATTAGTTATATAGAAATACAAGCTTAGAAAGTGAGGTTCACTCTGCACTGTGATAGCCAGATAAGTAGAGGAGTGAGCTGATGACCAATTCAAATTCCCATATCCCATATATTTTCCAGAGAATTGGAAAAAGAAGGACCCTTTTTTACATGTAACGGATGGTAATTCTTGACTGCTAGCTTCATGGCCAACAGATTAATCAGCTGCTTACCCCATACCCCTTTTAGGGTTGTTTATATTCAAGACGATGCTAACATGTCTCTCACAACATTCATCATTCACTCCCCATGCCAATTGTTTACTCCTTTTGGAGAAAACACTTGGTCGTGATGGTCAAAGGATTTTAACACAAAAGAGGGAATGAGGTCTATGTTGATTTGCCTCAAAGTAAGTCGATGTCTGAGTTTGGTCTTTCATGTAATAAAGTAGGTGATTAATTATGTAATTTAAAGATTGTTGATGTTTTGTCTATTTCGATTTTGCTTATTTTACCGTCTGGGATGAATAAAGTTCCATCTTATCTAATTAGCAGATAACAAAATCTACTTTGAGAGTAAAACTTGTGTGAGAGAGGTGTATTTCAATTGGTGGTGCAGATATTTCATGTTTTCTTTAAATTATTTAATTTAGCCTTTCAGATCCAGCACACCAGTAAACATGGAGAATCTCCCGGTGAACAACAACAATGGCCAGTCGTACGGCTACACTCTGTACGAGACCACCATCACCAGTGGGGGAACCCTCAACTCAATGAATAACATCAGAGACAGAGCGCTGGTGAGCATTATTATAAACACGATACAAGGACTTGGTAATGTATCACGTCTCTAGACTCTAATGGGCAGACACTGAACCCATCAGTGTAGTGAGCAAGGAGAAGCTAACGAGTTGGTGTCACTACATGTCTGGCTTCGCGCTCGCGGGCACTACAGTGATCAATGATAGAATATTCATTGCACAGCAGTAGCTGTTTTTGTTGTGGGATCTCTCAAGGAATAATCGTTTTTCTTTTAAAGTGAGAATGGTGCCTTTTTTGTAAAAACAAATAAGATGTAATATATATATATAATACATATATTTTTTCAGGAAGAGCTGGCAAACAAGACTACTTTAAACACAATTACGATATTAAGGTGCGATTACTTGGCAAAATACCCAAATACACAGACCATGGCTGGTTATAAATTTCCCTGTGTTACCATATCCATAACAAATGATGGTGTACTTTATTTAGCAGACCATAGTTATGACCCTCCTTTTGATTGCTCATGGACATTGCTCTCACTCCTCCAGGTTTTTCTGAACAGACACTTTGTTGGTGTTTTGGATTACACAATCCTGGAGCTGCCGCTTCTTGAAGAGAAGGTACGCTTTGTTCTGAGTGTGGCATCTTCTTATCTTCTTCTGCGCCTTTATTAATATCATTTTATGAAACAACATGGATTTAAAATGCAGTTCTTCACCTTATGAGCTTGTTTTATATAGCGTTTGTGTTGTTTTCTATAACACAACACAACGACGGTACAAGCTTCAAAAAAATATATCACAGAGTTGGCGTGGGGAGTAACCATGGGGATAGCACGTCTCCTCCTAGAACTCTCAGCCCAAAATGCATTTGAAAAAATCTCAGTGTTTGAATTCAAGCTGAAACAGGGGGTTCACCTCCACTTTTAAAGTTTCCTCCAAGCACAACAGCTGCGTCTGACGAACTGCTTGTCTGGGCACCACTGCAGCAGGCAGCTGTCACAAGTGGCCGTGTGCGTGTGTGTTTTAGATTGTATGTCTGTGAGTGTGTAGCTCTGTTAGCCAAGACTGCTGAGGAGGTATGTTTTGAAAACCTAAGGCTGTTTAGTTCACACTATGCTGCCTGCTGGAGTTCCTGCCATCCTGGCTCAATCCATTTGGAATCTGTATGAAACTCTGAAAGGTTTTCACACCAATATGTATTTCAAGTTTGAACAAAAAAGGTGTGCAGGGCCCATTCCGCCAATCGGACCTTGTATAATCCTTTATTCATGTACTACTTACAGGGAGAACGAACTCTGAGTTTACTTGTTGAGAACTGTGGCAGAGTGAATTATGGGAAAACGCTGGATGATCAACGCAAAGGTACAGTCCCTCATCGTTAGCTAAATCAATAGCTTTACCGACACAATGCTTAGGCCATTTCTTGATGGTTTTATTTCACAATAGACCATGGAAAAAAAACAATGAACAGTACCTTACTCACCCCTAGAGTAACAACTTTGACTTGCCTTCCAGGTCTTGTTGGAGATATAACGTTGAATAAGAAGCCCCTCCGAGACTTCATAATTTATAGTCTGGATATGAAGGCAGATTTTGTAAACAGGTTTGCGTCTTCCATTTACTTTTCAATTTTCCTCCATGTTTGTCATTCTCCCTGTGCCCTGCCTCTCAGATTGGCTCTCTGCTTAGGACAGAGTACACTTCACACAGAGCATTAAATTGTACTGGGAACATGGTGGAACCGTGTGAAAAATAACACCAAAGCATTTAATGGGCTGTCATGCCGACATGGTAACATTGTGCATTTTGAACCATCATTTTTGATTGGACAATGGGAATCTGTTGGGAGCTACTGTTTGTTTGTTTGTTTGTTTGTTTGTTTGTTTTTTGCATTTTCTCTTTCAGTACACTGCGGCTGCTCATACTTTTGCATAATTGAGCGTCAACAGTTGACGCTCACTGTTTTATGCGCCATAGACTTGTTAATGGGGACATGAATACTAATAATTAATTATGTCAACATTATTTGTGGATGCCATTGTATTGGAGCAAATCAGATTCAGATAATATCGTAAACAAATAAATTCCATCTAAATATTCTTTCTGATTATGTATACATTTGTGCACATTGGACTATAATATGGCTGTCCATATGTAGGTCATATTTTTTCATTCCTCTAAATTAAATTGGGTACCTCCACAATAAAACTGTCACTATAATTCAGTTTAAACTCTCAGACTGACGCACAACAAGAGGAATTGCATATTCATTGTTCACTACTTTGCAAGTCTGTCACAACGCACCCAAGATTTAAAGATTGTGGTTGGATTGAAAAAGGTAAGAAATCTAATATTTCAATATATCTGTTAGACTTCAGAGTTCCGGCCACTGGAAGTCTATGCGTCACCAGCCAGCCTTCCCAACATTCCTGCAGGCCAAACTGTACATGGACAGCCACCCCACGGACACCTTCCTCAAGCTTCCTGTGAGTCACCAGGAATACATCTCCTTTAGCCTCCTCACCCAACTCATTAACAAGTCAAATGTGGACACTTTTTTTCATTCGGTTTCATTATACTACTGCAACTATAGTAGTGACACTATGCTAGTAGTAGTAGTAGTATAGAGTAGATACTGACAGATTGTCAGATGTCTAAGTTGAAACAGTCTGGTGGTTGTGTTGTACTTGCAGGGCTGGAGTAAAGGTGTTATATTTATCAACGGGAAGAATCTCGGACGCTACTGCTCCATTGGTCCACAGCAAACCCTCTACCTCCCTGGGCCCTGGCTTCGCAGGGGAACCAATCAGGTATGTCTATTCTGGTTGGCTAAGCCAAACGCACGGACGGACGGACAGACAGTTTGTTTGTAGACACAAACCACTGGCACCTAATCATCAGTTTTGAATACAGTAAATCATTTTGAAGTTGATTTTATCCGACAGTCTTTCTTCCCCAGCCCCACTAAAATACAACACAAAGTACATCACAGGTCAACAGTTTTCAATATACTACTTTATGCGCCTCTTGTCCAACCTCAACGATGATTTTGATGTTATTGAACTTCACTGCCCTTTCTGGGAAGAAAATAGTCCTCAAGCGCTCCACCGACTTGTCTAACTCCCAGTGCCTGACCTTTCCCCCCTCCCCACACATGACTATTGTTGATTTGCTCTCTCCACAGGTCATGGTGTTTGAAGAACAGGAAGCGGATGGTAAGATCCAATTTGCCAGTGGCCCCGACTACGGTATGACCGTGGACGTCCAGTGAGGCGTGGAGGTGAGAGGGGTGTTTGACCAGTGGATGGTCGAGGGGTACCATGGATGATGTGGAAGGGTCGGGCCCCAGTGGCCTACCACCTGATGCTCGGCGACACTGCAATAAACCTTTTCTTGCCCAACTAAACTAGTTCCTTGTTGCGGTAAAACTAAACTCGCTCCCGGTGTATTCTTTTCTGAGGTGGCTTTGTTCAAATTTGTGGAAGTGGTTTTTAAGATATAAAATACAGAACATGAATATTAAGAATGAATGAACATACAAATTATCATATTGCTCTACTGAGTTGGTTTATTTGTTATGTTTTGTCATGATTGTAAAATATATTTTGTCAAATTTTGTATAACACTGGTTGGTTGTCAATGTCCCTTTACAAGGTGATGTAGACACGTGGTAGTCCTAATACGTTCAGTTGTTATTAATAAAACCAATTGCACTTCATTACAGCATATGCCTTTCTTGCGGGAATGGCAATATTGTTTGTTGTCTTTTAATAAACTGGCAGTTTGTGACCTCTTTAGGCACAGTTGTGTAATTCACTAGAGCAACATAGCCTAACATAACATATACCTTATGTCATTGACTATTGAATACTGTGGTATCAAAGGTGAAGTAAAAGATCAGAGCGGCAACCGTGGTGATTTGAAAGAAGTTCAAAACCAAAACAATGGTTGTACATTCAGTGTAGATTAGGCATTTATCTGCTTATTTTAGGTTGGTTTCCTGCTGTCCTTCATCAAACTGTTGATGGAAACATGGAGTCCCTGCTAGTATTTCATAGTACAAACAAAGTAAGCGGACCACATGCTGTTTTCAAGTCACAACACGACAACGGCGGATGCCAGGTTTAGTTTCCCAGTTTGCATCTCTTTATTCATCTTCATCATGTATTTGTATTTTTTTCTAAGACAGTCGCTATGACAAATGAAACTTGAGAGTTACATGCAAAACTGATTTTACATAAGGAACAAGGATGGCAATGACATTAGGTAGGATGAGCTCTGGTATGAGTGCTGTGCACTAGAGAAGCCCTTACAGGGCAAAAACAGTCAATTACATTGAATGTTTCAAAGTCTGCGCCACTAAAACTAGATTCCGTTCTCTTCAACTCCCAGTAAGCCTTGCCACTGCTGCAGTAGTCGTTTAGTGCGCTGAAATTGGAGCCTGTGGATTGGCCGAATTTTTGTTTCAGTGGCTGTTTTGTTCTCCATAGTCTTAGGCCCATTACATCATGGTTTCCTATTGGACTCTTATACGCCCCAAAACGTGTCCTATCACATTGCAACATCATGGAACCCAGGTTCTGTGCTAGTACCAGAGCACATGAAATGAGCCAGAGTAGTTAACTTGTGAAATAAAAGACCTGAGGGAAGGGTTAATAACTATCTAAAGTAGATCATTTAACAAATTATTTGATCTTTCATCCTTGTTTTTTCTATGTTTTGAGTGATATGTCCATTAGAATTTAGAGCTATTAAAGAACTGCCGAACCTCTCCCCAAAATAGCAAATGAATAAAAACTAAATTTGACTATTTGCACATATTTATCGCCCACTGTCCATAAATTATTTCAGATTACATAATTTATTTAAGTGAACAGCTGTTTATGACCCGCCAAACAATGCAGATTAACAAAAATAGATATATTGTCAACAGCACTTTGAAGAAGGAACGCGCCAGCGTTTCTAACCTCTATGTGACTGACCTGGTTTTTGGTTGGGTGTGCCATTTTTAAATCACTCGTATTAATTATGAATGGGGGAGGAAACGGGGCATAGCGTGTAATACTAATAATAATTCAATTGCACATACATGCTTGGAATAAATAGATAAATACATATATTAAGATGGATTTTTTTTTAAATAAATAGTTAAGAGACAAGTTGGCATGTAAGTGTATACATGGGTGGCAGGGGGAGAATTGGTCAACATGTTGGTCATCTATGTCTTATCTCTTTCTCAACCCATATCATGCAGACCGTTTCAGTATGGTCATGAAATCTATCCATTCATTCATTTGTTCATCTGTTTGTCTCAATCATTATTTGATAAACCCCAGCAAGTTAGTATTTATTACCTCTACATAACATACCATGATTTATCGGAAGTTTAAACATTTTCTGGGGCGAGTTCCCAAGCGATACTACACTGCAGAGGCTCTGGGATAAAATAAAGTTGATTCTCTTTCTGGCGTGGTATCTATCTATATCTACTTTACTCTATATACTAGTGGCAGGCAATGTTTAGATAACCATTTCTTTGTACTGCACTAGTTCAATGTGTTTTTCAAGTGGAACAACTCCCTAATATAGGATATATAACCAGTGTTGGATTTTGGATACCCAACATTAAACGTACTGCTGCTTTCAGTAGCTCCATTTTCTTTTTATGATATAATTTCACCTTATTTCACCAAATAATTGACAAAACTGACTCAAACCAATATTATGCTTTATATCAATTGGCCTGCGCAGAAAATCCAACATTTATTTTTTGTTGTGCTTTTTCGTTATTGTGGTTTGAATTGCAAAAAATATTTTTGGACAGGGTTGTATTCATATCAACCTGTTATACTCAAGGTTTTATTTTACACTACTCTTTCCTGGAATGTATATCTCTATTTTATGGCCTACTGCCCCCATTTTAGTCAACAGCTTATGTACACAGACTGTGTTGCATAAAGTATTTATACTCTGCAGTTGATGACCCACTGTACACCAATATTCTCACAGAGGGTTGACAAGAACTGGGTCGGCGTTTAAGAATGCCTTTTTTGTTGTGTACGTATTTGTTAAATTCCAAAGTCATACAAAGGAATTTGTTTCGTGATGCGCCTTCACTTTTTAACATGTGATAAAACCTATATGAGCCTGTGCTATGTTATAAAAAAGTGCAATAATGAAATTATTCCTAGCACGTCAAGGGAGACTGAATCAGTTAACATACATACAGTAACGGCGCTATATTTGATCGTATCCGAGAAAACAACATTGCCTTGAATCCCTCCTGATTGTTATCGTTTTGAGTAAGTTATTTACAGGTTGCCTCTAAGGGAGATGGTTGGTGCATTTGCAAGTGCTTACCTCAGTGTTTGGTTTGAATGTATACATGTAGGTTATACTGTAGCTCCCAAGAACAGAAGATCTATGTTACACCGCATCCACTTCAAACATTTTGACTGACTTAAAATGCAAGAGCAATAATGACACTGAAATAGACAATGATAAAGAGTCAAACATAGGCGGAGAGTCAGTAGTTTGTGACCAGCAAGTAAAACGCATGTAAACAACCCCAAAAAAATTAAGTTAGAGCAAACTTTTCATACAAAAAAAGGACATTCCTTCCCTTTTATGCCTGTGCTTCCTAAAAAGTAAAATCCATTAAAAACAAATGAGATCCATTGTTCAGGTCCATGTAGCTTTGTTGTTTTTCTGTCCAGAGTAGTGATGCGGGCTACATTTTGCATCTAGGACTTATACTTCAAGTGTACTCTTTTCTTCAGGTGTGTCTCTTTCCAACAGTGAATCCCTATCTGCTGAGCCTCACTGTGTGCAGATCCAGGAGATCCACCATAGAGCCCTCTCTCTCTCCACACTGAGGTCTTTTGTTTCATTTGTTTTGTTCCACACAACCTCAATGGGTTGGATTGGCTGGCTCTTTGCGTTGCGTTGTTGTTGTTGTTGTTGTTGTTGTGCTGTCTCTTGTATTATGTCCTCAGTGGGCTACTGTACCATGCAGGCTAGAACTTTTATTTTCTTATTTTTTTTCCAGTCCCCCATGAATGTTTTCTTGTCTGTTAACCTGCGCCCACGCGTGCAATGGCAAATAAAAGGTGGACCTGATGAACGTTTGCCATATTCAACTTGTATGTGCTTTAGTATAATACATTTTTCTTTTAATCTCAATGATTATTAAGTGTTTTGTGAAGAGGAATTGCAGTGCCTCCGCTCCTTTTGTCAGATAGTTAAGATGTGAATACAACTGGACCACAGTCCTTGATTAATCTCCTTTTAGCATCCAGGGCCGACCACCTGGAACGGACGAAGACAGATATGTTGGGAAATAGCACACAGGGTCAATCAATGACAATGCAGTTTAGCATTTTCACTGCTCAGTTGCAGCCCACAGCTGTTGTAGTGTATTGTAGAACATGAATGCAAAACTCCCATCATAAAACCACCAACTTCAGGCAAACAAGATGACATTGTAGTGCTTTAATATTTAAGTAGAATCCAGCCAGAGGAGCAGGGTATAAAATGCCATTCAGACCTTTGGGCATACATGTTGTGGGGGATGGATTGCAGTCCATAAGCAGTTATTTATATTATATTTTAGCACATAGTTTACCATATTTACCGTGGTCTGGAGGAACTGCAGTCAAATCTCAACGTTGGGGTCTGTGAAGCCTTTCTTGCCCTCGTTAACTAGGACGGGTTTCTCTGTTCTCGTGTGCCATACGAGAATCTAGTGAGGAAATACATGCGGTAAAGTACACATACACATACACACATACATATATGTTAATACATAAATTAGCAATTTGACCCATCCCTAACACAATTAATTAATCCTTTCTCCCTTTCTACTTGTGCATCGTGCATGGTGTTCATCTAAGCAATCACATGAAGTGCTATAGCGTGTGCACACGCTCAGAGCACCACAAAGCTTTTCTGTTTGTTAAAAGCTACTCGCGCACAGTGGTGCCTCCAAGGGGTGGCCAGGGGGGGCCACAGCCACCCTGATACAATCACCCCCCACTGGTGAGTAACATTTGCATAATATGCTTACTATGCATCACGTGCTTCCGAATTGTACATACAGGTACTATTAATTTAAATCAATGTTTATTTTTCATAGTAGTTCTTGTGAAAGAAAATAACATGCTATGCCAGCCAGCCCCAGTAAAAGTTTTGTTTCTTACAATCAATGTACTCCTTCGAATGAAAGCTGTGCATAAGTCTTTTTAAGGAAAAGGACAACTAGCCTATTTTAAGAACGCCTAACATTTCCCCAAGATTCCAGTTGCCCCATCTGGCCACCCTTATGGAAATATTTCCAGGGGCGCCACTGCTTGAGTGAAAAGGGGCCAACACAAGGGCATTGTCTTAAAAATATAGTGTGGCTTTTCTCTTTCAGCTCCCGCTACAGAAATAATGCCTTCCATCCGCCAGGGCCAGAGAACAAAAGCCTCGTTCATCTTGAGCCACTGTTAAAGATGAGTCTATGTATATGAGCTGCAAGGAGAGACTCTTGCACGTAAACAGCGCAGATCTTGGGCTGGTTGATACAAGGGGTCTTATCAAGTCTTCCGCAGGTCGGCGGATGACTAGACAAATATCCAGGCGAAAAATCAAGGAGAAGGAAATATAGGGGGAGATGGAAAAAAAAGAAAGCGGGTCCTATTTGTCCCCCACCCCACTCCTCCTCATCTCCGCCCCCGGGTACCGGAACGCTCTCTGTGTCTTTTCATCTGGGCGCCGCAGCAGCAGTGATGAATAATGCATGGAGATGTGTTTGAGATGTGCCAGGGACCCACTCCCACTTTACTCAGGTGTACAGGGAGGTCAATAGTCACCGTTGCCGCGGTGTAGAGGAAGATTATAAGGAAGTGAGGTGCCCTTGCACAATTTGCCATCTACCTCCCAGCCTCGTCTTCCCTTCTACCTGTTCTCCCCCCCCCCCCCCCCCGTGCTCATCTGTAATCAGTAGAACACCCCTCCCCACCCCCCTCTCCTATACTCCTCCTCCTCCTCCACCACACTACCCCCTCCTCTTTTTCCTCTTCCCTGAGATTTCTGGCTTCTCATCTGTCTCCCTGGATGGCTCATAGAAAAATGTGTGTGTGTGTGTGTGTGTGTGTGTGTGTGTGTGTGTGTGTGTGTGTGTGTGTGTGTGTGTGTGTGTGTGTGTGTGTGTGTGGAGCTAGCATTTCTGCTGATAGTGGTTCGCAACTTCCTCTGGCCAACAGGTCTTCGCCCAGAGAGCGGCTTAGCGGAGTGACTGGGCCAGCATGTGTTTTGGAGTAGCATGGATCAGCAGGCAGCCAGCACTGCTGCCACTGCCCTGGAGGGGTTAGCTCAGCCCTAGCGCTTGTCTATGTGTGGATGTATGTGTTGGTGGAGCTGGGCTGCATTCTAATCAGAGTGCTGTTGTTGTTTATTATGTGCTTCCATCTCAACGTTGCCAATCTTTTACACGTTTACTAACCTTTAAGCAGGGCACAAGCATATTGTGTAGAGTAAAAATGCAGTAATGTCTAAAGAACAACAAATCTATTGTAAGACGCACTACATGTGGGTCCTGATATATGCACTATTCATTATTATGCAGTATTCTATCATTTTATTTTTATTTAAAATATCTTAATATTTAATACATTCATGGTAAGAATACATTTTTATACATACATGAGTAGGACTAGCGGTTGAAAGTTTCTTACAATTTCTAAAACCCCTGAGCTTGAAAAATTAAAAGATTAATAAGTGTGGTGTTTTGCTCCTTAAATGATTTCTTTATTAGATAGATAAGAAGGTACACATTAACTTCATTAACACCCTAAGGGAAATTACTTTGTCACAGCAGCAAAAAAACATAATGAATAAAATCGGCAACAATAGAATAGGCAATCAGGAACAAATTATAATAGTTAAAAGAAATACAAATAATGGTAGTCAAACCAAAGGTAAGAGGGTTAGGTGAGGATTAAAAAGAACCAAATACCGAAGCTGGAAGTACTGCAATGTTCTAGTGCCCCTGGTCAAGAGTAGAACAACTAAAATGTAGTTGGAAAGAGGAAGGTGGGGGAGGGGTTACCTTAGTGCAATTGGCTGCTTTGGGCTCCAGGTCATTGAGTGTGACGAGTTCTCTGAGCAAGCTGCTCTCTTGGTAGCCCCCTTTCACCCCCCGGAGCTTGAAGTAGGCTTGGGGCTTGAAGAGGACAAGCCTGAGGTTGATGGCAAAGCCGGCCATGTCGATGGCAAATGGTCGATGGGGGTCGAACACAGTCTTCCAGCCGTAGACCTTTCCAGCCGCGTTGACCTTGGGTGACTCATAACGCAGGCCGCCCACAAACGCCACGGGCCAAACGGAAACCTTCCGAGTCGATCTCATCTATAGAGAGTAGGAGATAGGCAGAGCGAGAGGTGTGTTGGGGATAAGAAATGTGGTCATGTTCCTGCATGGCCTGTTTCACACAAGCGTTTTGGATCTCTCTTCAAATGGCAAATTGCAAACCGTTGCCAAATTTCAAGAGAGATGTTTTCTCCATCTAAACAGGCGGGAAAACTTGTACGAGAGACCTCTGGAGATAGTGTACACTACGTTCAATCTAGATTTACTAGCGATAGGTTCCTATATGCAATTGTTGTGAAATATAGCATATATTGACCAGGCCACTGCACAACATTTATCGGATGCAACGCTTGGAACTGTGAAAAGTCCTTGTAGTTAGCGGCCCTTTAATGAGCCTGGGTCAACATTGTAGTCAATAGTTAAATGTGGAGGATGTGCAGAAACCGGCCAATTACGGCAAGTGGCTTTGTTAGTGCTCGCCAGGGAAGGATTCGTGGAACGTTATATAGGCACTCCTATCGTCTTAGTCTCCGGCTTTGTCCTTTAATCTTCTCGCATCCAGGCCTTCCCTGACTCTGTATCGCTCCATCCACCCCTTGTGTCTTTCTCGTCACACTCAGTCAGCAAGAGTCAGCTCAATCAGTAAAGGGAAGGCTTTTTATAATGAGGGGAGAAGGAGCTCTGTAAACAAGGGCTTTTAATCAAACTCAATGTGCCAGAAATAATGATGCTCTTATTTCATGGGAGGTGTGTGTGTGTGTGTGTGTGTGTGTGTGTGTGTGTGTGTGTGAGTGTTTCTGTGTGCGCGTATCCCTGCGTGGGCATGCACATCTGTATGTGCATGTGCAAACAAGCATATGATTTCCAGCAAGGTGTTTGTTACATCTGTGTTGTAGGTTAGCCTGTGCCCCATGCATAAGTGTAAAAAATAAAGTTGTTGTATCCGGGGAGCGGTCCACTCTGGAGATCAGAGGGCAGCAGAGTTTGAACACTGTGTAGTGGCCTCATGGTTTATGGGAAAACATGGATTTGAGATTTAGAGAATAAGAATGTTGCCAGATTTGGCACGACACTACAACTTAATGAGCTTTGGGTGTTATGGGTGTGCGATTGCATTCCTGTGTGCCTGCGCTACCATTGGTACTGCTCACTCTTAATTTGCACCTCAGTGACTCAGACCAATAACACTTCAATCACCTCTCAGCAAGTTCACATCTGCTTTGCCTGCAATCAGGATACAGGGAGGACCACAGACCCTAGAGCTGACTACTCCACACAGTGTGGGACTCAGTGGTGCTCCGGAACACCTCCACACTCCATGACTGAAACCAAACCAGTCCCTTTTTCCTAGTAACTTTATAGATTCAGTCTTACTTTGCATGAGTTGAGATCTCTGCAAGCAATGTCAGGATTGAACTGTAGCTTTACTGTTACTATTTAAAAAATGTATCTTGTTTGACTTTTTTTTTTTGTATCTACCACCTTTGATGGAAATATCAGTAAAGCAGCAATATTTTGGCAACCATGACAAGAAAGTTGTACTCGTCCCAGTTTTCTTATTTGAAGTGTTCATATCAAGTTTTCTCAAGTCTCAGTGGCTTTCATTTGTGTGTGTGTACATGCTTTTGGGAAAAGGCCCACACTCAGTACAGCGCAGTGGAGAACAACCTAGCATATTCTCTGCAATGTAACTCACTTACAAAGATATTCTGTTTTTCCCTTATTGGCATATGCATGTGTAAGCTCTTTTTGCTTACAAAAATTGAGTTGTGGGAGCAAGGGGACCTGCTGAGAAAGTATAGTTTGTTTCTGCCAAGCTAGTGAAGTCAAAATTGTTCATTCAAAACTCCAAACTGGGAAAACAAAGGCAGGAAGCCAGTGTAATTAATTAGTGTTATAGGTGCTTACGCACTGCCCCAAGAAACACCAACTATAGAATGTTGGCCGAAGTTGGCGAACGCCGAATCGGCAAGAAACTTGGCTGACAAGAGCCAACAACCACTAACGGGTAAGGCACACTGGACCGTTGTTAGTGTTTGTTGGCATTGGTTGGGGCAGTGTCAAGCACCTTTTAAGATAGTATTCTCTTGGGTGAAATAAGGGGTGTTTTGAAAAACGAAGCTGAATTTATTTCAAGTAATAAATCGCGACCGTAGTGGTCTTTTGAATGAATGGCTCTTTGCCAGTTTGAGCATCAAAGTTTTGAAAATACTTGGTCTAACGATCAAAGTATACAGATGCATATTTCACCTCATAGTTGTAGCACGACACAAACAATATGTTTTTTTACTTCTGATATATAAGTGAAGGTTATTATTATCATTATTATTAAGAACTAGAATCATATTGTTTTTACGGATCAAACCACATTACACAAATGTGACTGTATTTATTTACTTGCTTCAAATAGGACATTATTTTGTGTCTGTCCCTACATGCCCTGTGATTTGGCTTTAGCCTTGAATTCTTTTTTATTCAATTTTAAATTGGCTTTGTTGCAGTTTGAATAGTATAGCCAGAACATTCCGTTACGTTGTAAATTTCAGTCTTTGTTCACCAAATGTAATATGTTGGGAGAAAAATGTTAAGAACATATATCGCCCTTGTATTAGGGTTGTCACATCACATTATTGTGACATTTGTTTTTATTGTTTTTATTGCAGGTTCCCACTCTTCAGAGAGGGTTGTACAGTAAGTATGCTTTGTGGTTCTAGGAAACTGAGGCAACTCACATTAAACGTTAATTATCCACGCAGTGCTTTAAAGTGATGCAACCCAACTTCAGTTTATACATCTTCCATCAATTATTTAATTCATTTCCAGCATCTAGTGTTTCTGAGAAGTTTAGGAGCAAATAAGCGTAGTATTATACCATTGTTTAGATGAGAAAGAGGGCATTCTTTCTTTTTTTGCTTTAAGAAAGCAGTTCAGAATGAGAGAATTGGCTTGCAACCAGGAAATGTGCTTGTAAGTAATTAGCTTTCTTTTCTTGTATTTCTCAAATTAAGTGGTAACCCAAAATAGTACAACATAGTGATACCCCGCTGAAACAGAAACAAATGAGGCGTACAGAAAAAACAACAAACAAATCAAATCAAATCATGGATAGACCCCTTTTCTCAGCACAGGGATTAGTCTTTATTGCTGTTTCTAGTTCTCAAATTGAACACACACACGCCGCTAACCCTCTGCAGGTGATTCCGATTGCAGCAGCACGTCTGGTCTTCAACCAACTGAAGCGTGTGCATGTAACGCCTTCAGTAATTTCCCCCTGACCAGCTCCCGCTTTCAGCCAGCCCCGTATCCAAGTTCAAATCTGGGATGTATGCTTTCAGTGCAGACAATGGATCTGTGTCCATCTACGCTGTGTCACTCACAACACCCCCATGTCTCAACCAGCCTGCTTTCTGCCTTCAAATGAATTGCTTCTTGTTATTACGTGACAAGGGTTCTAAATCCAGACCTCACTCATGCGTGGTTCCTGGATATTGGAGGCTTCTTCCCAGCTGCCCAGAAAACCTCTCAATCACTAGGATACACAGATCGAATTGTCCACACTTTTCGGATATCCTCACACTACTATAGAAATAACCTATTTGAAAGTGGTCAAAAACGAGCCCACTTAAGATTTTGTTTAAGGGGTCAGTGCACTTGTTCTTTTAAACCTACTGTAACAGTCAGATATCTTTGTCTCTGTCAATGGTGACTCTGAAACTAAAAATAGTTCAATATTATCAAAAATGGTCTAGGTGCCCGATACATCAAAAATATGTACCATATATAAAGCTTTGAGCTGATCAGAAGTCAGGAGACAGCTTGACTATGATTGATCACTCAGCATCGCTGAGCAACACTCACCTCTTCGAAGAGCTCCAAGCTGTACGTGTTGTCGTCGTCTGCAAAGTAGACGATGCCCGGCTGGCTGCTATTGGCGTTGAAGGTCTCCCTCAGCCAGCGCAGGGCCAGGTTCCTCTGCATGGTTCCCCTAGGTATCCGGGGGTCCCGCGTATCCCCCCGTAGTTTATAGTTCCTGGGGGTCTCCACGTTGAGGTGAGTGTAGTTGAGCCCTGTGTCTCTGAGCAGCCGTGTGACCAAGGGGGTCCGCCGCTGGGAGTCCTCCACCAGGATCCAATGAAGGTTGGCCACGTGGAGGAAGGTGTTGGCCAGCCGCGTCAGCTCCGCCTTCTGCACCGGCCGGCTGTAGGTGGGCGTGATGATGTGGATGGTGGGCAGCACGTCGGACCAGGGCGGAGGCCGCGTGTACACGTACTCCGTCCTCACCACCTCCACTATGTCCTTGTCCGACGCACAGTACTCCTTGGAGTCCTGTGCCTGCCCACCGGACTCCTTCTTTCCCTCGCCGCCATCATCTGTGGATCGGGTAAGGGGTGGGGTGGGGTTTGGGCAGATGGGAGAACACATGTAAGGTGTTAGCTAACCCCTGGGCTGCCCTCTCTGTGTATCGAACCCAATGGGGTAAAGTGTACCTGAGAGTCGGTGGCGTTGGACTGCAAGCCTCTCTGGTAAGATATAGATCTCTTTTACTAGGTGGTGACAGGCTGCAAAAAGTGAAAGCAGTCACAGAGAGGATATAACACAGCTGGATGGACAGTGATACAGGGGCCAGTGCAGTGGGAGGGCAAGAGCACTGGAGCTATTTGCTGAGCCCTAGAAACTCCACTGAAAATGAGGAAAAAAAGGGAGGGAGCAGTGAAACGGCAAATGCATAGTTGAAGGTATCAAGTGATTATTTGATACTTTCACTTTGCCCTGCTGCATTAAAAGGGGTTTCAGATAGTCATTACGCTTGCACAATATGGACGATAACAAACCACTAATGATCCATGCAGGGAATTGGGTTCAAATAAGACTGAAACCGTGGTTAATAAAAGCCAATACACAGCCCACCTTCAGAGATCCCTAATGCTCTTTTAGTTAAGCAAAGTTTTGCTTTATAAATGTCTACCATGCTTGCTTGGCTAGGAAGAAAACCAAAAACAAAAAGGAATCTGCAACGTGAAGGCAGTGAAACACAGTGGCTTCACTGCAGTGGTAAAGAGAATCATGGGGCGGCTTAATAGCACAGGCTATGATGAAAGGAATATAATTACAAAATCATTAAGATCATTCATATATTTCATCATTGTGCCACAGCTCATGGTGGCAATCTTTATCACTGGTTTGGCCTGGCTCCATTTTCACACCTCAAACATAGATGATTCTTTTTTTGCCTCTATTTGCGCCACACAGATTAACACAATCTGCTGATGACCAGATGTTCCACATTGCCTGCCAGCGATCCACCCTGCCAAAAACCTTGAGGTTCTCGTCAAAGATCAAACAAAGGATAGCCCGTGGACAAGGCTGGGCCAAATCTGTGTGGCAAATAGTTATTTGTTTTTCTTAATTAGTATATTTTTTTATGTGGTTGATTTAGGCATTTTTCTCGAGGAAAATGTGGACGACTGTGTGCAGGTCATGTATATACAGCCGAACAGCTCCTTGCAAATGACTTCCTAGGCTACCGTAGAGCTGAGGGGAAAGAGCAGTATTGATTTTATGTCAGTCTAATTTGGTTTTTGGTCACTGTGCAGTGTACTTGGCATTTCACACTGTTGGTTTTTGGTCTCTTGTGGGAAAAGTGATTAGAGCTCTTATGTGAGCATTGTGTAGTTAGTTGTTTACCGTGTATTATTCATCGTTAATGGGGTAAACATACAATAAACATTTAACTTTTGCTCAATAATGCAGATTTTGTATGGGATCTGTATCTGGGTTTCAAATGTCTTATACTGAAAGCAAATATGAATGTTCCTGTAACTGCATTACAAGGAATGTGAAAAAATACAATGTGAAGGAACGATATATAATGAAATGGAACCAAATGTGAATATAGGCCTGAAGTAATTCAGAATTATGTTCAAATTATAGTATGTAAAAATATGAATCTTGTATTCTGATGGTATTTTTTTTAAATAAAGAAAATCCCCAAATATATTCCATTAAGCAATGCTTATTGTAGGCCTTCTATGTTCTCCCAGGTTCACTAAGTAGTTTAGATCAATGGTCGGTATTATTCAATTGATATCTTTATATTATTTGTATTTTTATATACACATATATATAGAAAAAGTCTGATCCACAAACATGAGCAATATTAAAGCACCGGGGAGGTGTATTTCCATAATTTTGTTTGTCAGCATCCTTGATGAAACGATGAAACACATTTTTCCCCTGCTCACCTTTCTCGTCAGACATAAACCTTATATGGGCTACAGAGTCCAATGACATTATATTATATTATTACTCCATTGCTTCGCTCCACAGATTACATCCCGACGATTGCCATGTGTTCTGCAACAACCTCTGTGTTGGGTACGGCCAGGTAGATGTGTGTGTGCAATGGACGTAACACACATGCACACAGGTAGATGTGTGTGTGCAATATACATAACACACAAGTACACAGACAGATTTATTTGTTTGTTTTACTCTGCCTCATTTTCACTTAACACTTAAAAATATTATTCTTTAAATAAATGTGAAAATGGATTCTGCAGATAAAATTAACATGTCTGGCATGTTTTAATGTGCTTTTAGGCAACAATGGATACCCACAGCACTCGAGATGAGCAATTTGCTGTTCGCTATAAAGCAATACCCTGGGAGCCAGAGGAAAACACTGTGGCTTCTGGTTGTTTCATCTGGGATGTCGACAGTAGGAAAAACAAAGAAATTACCCAACCTAGTCCCGATTTTCTTTTTTTGTGACGTTTGATCTCAATCAAGTAGTCCACCAATAATCTCACATTTTAATTAATCATCCAACCACTTTTGTCTCTTTCTCTTTTACAATGGACCTATTTAAAAAAAAAATCTAATAATAACTAGAAATACAATATGTATCCACAGATACTCTGTGAATACCTAATAATTATGGGGCTTTGAGAATAGCTATCGTTAGCATGTGGCTCTCACTCCATGTGTAATAAACCTGGTGGAATGCAGAACGGAGAACTTTGCATACCCTTGCGGATGGCAAGGAGTGGCGCGATAGCACTTTGGTGCCAAACGGTGATGAGCAGAGTCCAGGGTAACACAATCAACACGATGGCAAGAATATCTCTTCTTTTCGGCATCTCCAGGATTGGTTATGTGGCTCGGCATTACCTGTTCAGGAAAGACAGAGAGGGGAGGGGAGATTAGGATAATTGATTCCGGAATTGTACCAATTGTATTTCGTCTTTTGATGTTTAACTCATGTTACACTCAATATACATTCTGTTCCTTTTATGATTACTGTGCACTGGGCATCTTCAGAAGATATTTTCACTTAGTGTGTAAGTAATTTCAGTAATTGTAATTAGTTAATTGGTAATTAGTTAATTGCTACTTGCATGACTTTTCATTGCCTTTCAAAAACACACACTAAAGCATTTCTAATCAATGTGCCAAAGAAACATGGACTCTTCATATACGATGCAGTATTGATTAAAGGCATGGTGACTGATGAAGCAGGGCCCATCTCGCAGCAGGGATCCAGTAAAGAAGGAAGGTGGCAGTAATTTAATTCTAACGTAATTGCGGCAATTATAGTTTATAGTTCCGTCTGCATTTATGCCCCCGTTCTCTCAAAAGCTGCCAGGCGAAGGGGGCCTAATTTCAAAGTGAACGTGCCTGATGCAACAATAAGCCACACACATGCTTTCCTCTGGTAACCAAATGGGTCATGATTCTTTTTTTTTTACTACCCTTTTCTTTTGCTAAATTAACCCATGAAGAGGTAAATCATCTTGTAACACGTGTTATAGACTTCTGCATCTTCCACATCCTTTCATCATTTGTTATTATGATTCTGTGACATAAACACTTCTTCTTAGTGACTATTTGAACTATAGATGATTTGTTAACATATTTAAAATTATATCAGACATCAGCGGCCTACACTCTCACTTATCGTTCAGTGGTGTGTGTGTGTGTATGTGTGTGTGTGTGTGTGTGTGTGTGTGTGTGTGTGTGTGTGTGTGTGTGTTGGGATTGCTTTGGGACACCACTCAGACCAGTACCTTGCTTTTAAATGTAGAAATCATTCATTGGCTTGATTGTGTTCAAGCCAATGAACACAAGTTAAAAATTATATTTGATCAAATATGGTTATTATTACCCTGCTTCGTGATGGCAATGGCAAACCTGTGTGGTATACTGTGTATCCTTGTAGAAATATAAAGAAGTCATTCAGAAAGAATAACAGACACGGTGATAGTAAGATTAAGACCCTTACCCACAGTTAGAACTGGATCATGACAACATTGGTGTTGCGTTGCCGGGGAAGCCAAACGGCATAATGGATGAGCAGTGAAGGGGCGGGATCCTCCATGACATGTCAGCCAATCATTTCATTGATACCCTTTTGTTCTGCCTTGTCCATCTCAGGCAGGCAGGGGGGCACAACTGTGATCTAGTAGAAAAGGACAGCGAGTCAATTAAAAGTGGTTTGCCAATTCCAGTTTTTGTTCTATGGATGAAAATTGGCATTATCTGTATAGCCTTTTTCACAATTCCTTCCACTCTTAGCTATCTCCTTCCCTCCATGCATGGCCAGATAATGTAACATTTCCATTCCATATTTAACATCAAATCGACACATTGGAATTCAGTAACAGTAAATGCATTCCACCACAATGATACTGTAATGAACTTGAATGTGTTCATGGGCCAGAGAAATGTTCTCTGTTCACACTGCAGCCTTCTGTTGCTACTGCGCTTACCATTTTAGCCTTGGTCCTGTTTAATATTTGGAACAGTTAATATACTGAATACATAGATACGTTAATTAGCACACACAGAGATCTACCTCCTATTGGCTTTGTGTTGGGAGCCACTGTGTACAGCAGCAGGACGTGCTGCTATTTTTATTTGTTTTCACGACGTAATACGGTGGAAGAAAAACGCGTTAGTCACCACCACGCTGTCTCTGGTGCCAGGGGCGGTGACAAAATAAACACTGAACACACACACACACACACACACACACACACACACACACACAGCCCCATGTCCCCATTCAAACACATCTGAGAGAGCATTGCTTCCATAGTGCACCCACGATAATATGACACTCCGGAAGCCCATGTCTCTCGTGCTAACTTAGATCCCGTTGGACAGCCGCTGAGTGTATTTTTAGATGTGTCCTCTTGGTAAATCACGTAAGCAAGATATTTGTGTTGCTCGTGAAAAAAGAGGAAGAAGAGAAGCGCCATTGTCTGTATTTGGTTTTATTTCATCAGAAGTTTTCTTTATTTTCCACTAATTGAGGGGTGCTGTAATCGGACAAAAAATAAATAATTAAATAAAGCTAATTACCCATGACCCAGTAATGCCATAGGGAGAGACGGTTTTCTTTTGATGTGCACAAGATTTGAAAACAATCCTCTTGCCGGATTGCCTTGAGCTGTCATCAGATCGCCTAGGCATATCATCACATCGAAGGATGCTTCTGAGTGCGAGAGAATGAATGGGCTTGAAATTGGAGCAAAAGATGAATATCACCATGTTCTTTTACACAAATCAGTAGACGACAGTAACATGCCCTGCAAGAAGAAAGAAGGTATTGCTGTATTATCTGGGCAAGCTTACACTAATGGCACAATATAACATGTTCCTTAATAGCAGCCTTCCCTGGTTCTGCATGGTTTGCAAACGGAACTCATCAGACATAATCTAGTGCAGAAGCCAATTTAACAAAACATAAGATATAAGACTGTACACTCGTTAAAGCCATCAGTGCAGTCACACAACAATATTTTGTTTAAAGAAAATAATATGTATGTATGTCGATCTGCTCACTGCGAGTGAGGCAAAGGTCCTCCGTTGCTCCAGTCATCGTGACCGCGTATTTTTCCAATTAACACCCAAAACAAACCCAAGCTCCGATAGGCCAACCTGTGCCACCTAGCCAGCTTCACACGTGGCCTCCCCAGATAGCCTCTGTGAGCATGCATCCGAAGCACCCGAACTCTCCTGCGACGTTGTGCGTGCCCGCCATAGTGAGCGAGAGCATGAGCAGGTATCCTGTGCCACACACAGCGCAAAGCTGATGGCCCATGGCGAGCCACGACTGTGTTGTGCGTCAACACTGGTTAACCAGCTGTAAAGACCAGCGCACCTGCTGCTCATTAATGTGATGGCGCAGCGGCAAAGCCATCTGTAAAAAGTTGCTGCACTGTTTCGTTTTTGTTTTTGTTTTTTTTGGAAGTAATATCATTTAAACAGAGACTTTCGGCAGGTTGACAGACAGGTTGGTAGACATTTTTCATGTATATAATCAGGATTGGAGATGGATAATGTCAAATATTGTCTTAACCTTGCAGCATAGAACAAGGATTGGAATAAATGAATATCCAATTAGTGTACAACGTTTCCTTCCACAATATAATCTTCATATATATCAAACTTTGTAGAAACGTTGGTGAAAATGTTGTAGGGAAGTTCAATTGACCTACACAAGAGATACGTATTGAGAAAAAGTATTACATGTATCTGAAAGATATCAGCAGTGTACAATGCTCTACTCATACACAATAATACCATTCATGTAGTAATCGCACCGTGCGTCATTGTGCAACACAGCAATGAAGCCTGCAATATGCGACACTCCCTTTATCCTTTTTCTAACATCTCTCTCTCTCTCTCTCTCTCTCGCTCTCTGTCTCCCTTTCCTCTGCAGAGCCTTCAAAGGCATACGGACGAGGTGGGTGGTAGTGGGGGGGTAAAGTTACCAGGTTTTTAATCGGGTCTGCCTCTAATGCTTTGCACTCCCTGGGCTCCCAGCTCCTGTTTCGCTGGGACTAATAAAAACACTATCTTCTCCATGTTTGCTTCTCCATGGCCTCATTTCGAGGCTCCATCCTCTCCACGAAGGGGATAGGGTCCCCTCTGGAGACATTCTGGCCCAGTCTGTCCAATCATTCAAACGGCTAGATTAATTTATTGGTCTCACACAGAAGCTCGCCAAATACTGTGCACTGGTTACCGCCGGGGCGACGATAGATCATTATTGATGTCTATCTTATTGAAGTTTTCATGCAGGTGTCGGACAGAAATAGATAATTTTAGGCGTAGTTCACAATTAACAAAGTTATGAGGTCCACATACCAAGTGTCTTTAGACTACTCAATGAAAATTCACAAAAAATAAAACTGTAAGTAGCCATTATTGCAAGTTAACATATATTGTGACAGTGCTATTTGATGCTATTTGAAAAAGGATGATATTTGATTAACATTAATAAATGCACATTAAGTTAAGGTTAAATGTTTTTCAATTTTAATACCCAAGAGTCTACATCTTTTTCAATCAAAGCCAGTAAAGGTTCCATAACTAAAAGGTACTTCATATTGCTGAAAAATCTTCTTCTACAGAGCATAATATTGTCTGTAAACAATTATGTGCTTCTATTCAAGAAACACTTTCACAAATGAGTCCCTTAATAATGAATGGTTAGAAACTAAAATGGAGACAACATTGATCATTTGTCAACACAAACCAGCCTATTAATAACATTAACTATGTCTGTATAGTATCTAGAGCCTTAAGGAATCTAAGTGAAAATGAACCCCCTGTTTCAGCTCGTATTTCAACAATACAATTATTTTTAAATATATGTATTATGTGGGTTCTAGGAAGGAGGGGGGAGGTGTTATTCCCATGGTTACGACCCAAGCCAATTTTGCATCATTGTGTAATGAGTGTTTATAATGAGCAATGTTGTATATGAAATGTGCCACACACCGTTGCATTATACTTTGTTTTATACTGAGTGTCAGAGAACTTGTCCACCAATTTATTAATCTGCCAATTTATTAAACTTCATCCATAAAAGATCCATGACTTTGAAATGGCACAAATGCTGGGAATATAAGGGCTGCACACACCATTTATCTGATTATTACAGTGGGGGGGCTAGTTCACGGCATGGGTGCTCCAAACACAACCCGCGTCACATGAGGCTTTCACTCAGACTTATTATGCCAGAGCGTGAGGTTAAAGGTGACGACCGGTGACCCTATATTCTTTAGATAATGAGTGGAGATTAGGGACTAACACTCTTCTGGACCTTTCTATTGGCCTATTTCTATCATGCCGGGGCTGTCTAGCTAGCTAGCTCCACTGAGTTTAGAGTTCTCCTAATGAGGGTGAAAGTTGCAATTTTTCTGTTTCAATATTATTTTTTGTGGGGTCAAACAAAAAGTCCCCCAATTATTTGCCCCCGTAGAGGAAGAATACTTCCTTATCAATCTGATCATCGCTAATTAAACCTACGTGATTGGTTTCAGGGAAGAGATGAATGGCTTCTTGTTTAGTCTGAGAAAGAGTTTCTGTAAATAAGCATGGCAACTGAGTAGAAAACTGACAAATGAGTAGAAAACTAATTTGTGGGTGTCTGACAGAATACTAATGTCAATACTATATATTGATATATTCAAACATATATAGTGTGCATGCCTTGAGAAGTCAAACATAGCACATAACAATTATTGACTAAACACAACTGCTGATTTGTTCTGGACTGGATCAGGTGTTTTCTTAATTACATAATTATAAGTATAATAGTTCACTGCGTTGTGTGTGTTATTTTTATTGATGACATGATGTCATCAGCCTTCAGCTTGCCAGCCGAAAATAAAACATGGAACAAATTTGTTGTAGAGATTAATCTAATAGCTTTTGTAATTAGCCGCTGTGTTATCATTTCCCATGCACTCTTTGCACATGTGAAAGCTTCCTTTTTGTAATGCGATATATTAACAAGACACACTGACCAATACTGATGTGATTCTGTGTTAGGACCCATGTGTAAAAAATTTCTTTCACATTTTACTTACTATTACTTGCTAACATAAATAACTAATAACTTTTGTTAACCTGAATAAAATTGTCATATTTTGAATGTATGTATGTGTAAAACCTCATTATGCTGCACTAATGTTATGCCTAAAATGTCACTCTAAATGCACTGACATTTAGAAATATGGTCACAATAAGGGAGACATATTATGTAGGCCCTAATGCATAATGATGTGGAGAGTCAATAATAGATTTCAATTCATTAAAAGAAAGAAACAAAATATAAACAAAAAATAAGGCAAGTTTGACATTTCAAAATTGTCCTCATTCATCTTATCTTTCAGGTCCTCTCAAATGACTGGTCGGGTTTTCTGAAGGTTCCGAATGTAAGACACGAAACTATACACTGTGACACTGCATTTAGTTATTTGTTTTCTAAAAAGAGCTCAGGGGCACTGTAAGATGACACACTGAACATTGTTGACACAGCAACTGTGCATCTGCTGATGCCAGGTTGCAGCCTGCGCGCTCTTGAGCGTAGCGGGAGCACAGTGGTGACTTTGAGAGAAAATCTTTTGCAGACAACACCACGTGCAGGGGATGGCATCGAGGTGCCAAGTGTGGGCTTAACCACGGGTGGGCGCGCTTCAATGACTAGCCCAGGCCCGAGCGCACGTCAGCAACGCACGCTTAACGTGTGTGCACACAGGAAGCTCACCGCAGTAAAACACGGTTTAAAACAGATGTAAAGTGCAGTGCTCTTTCAGCTCCATGCCCAGCAGTGTTTTTTGCATTTTCATGAATAACCATGGACTATGTGCTTAAAAATGGGCTGTTCTGCTAATGATTGATGATAATGAAATGCGATCAGTTCCAATACCCCTGCAGTGGTGAGGCTAGTTTAAACAGAAAGTGTCACACTTCAAAAACTAAATCTGCCATTGATTGGGACACCAGGGGATGCCACATGGGGCCAAGCGGACACATGACTAAATCTGACTACTGTCAACTTGGTTATTGTGTTCAAATCTGGGCTTTAACGTTGCTTCATTAATGTTAGCCTTCAATGGCATGGCAGAGTAAACGGTAGCGTTGTAAGTAGGCCTAAACAGTCAACTGTTTCTACTGTATATGTGTAAAGAACGGGATTCAACAAAATGGCGTTTAATTCAATTACATGCCATTTGTGGTACGACAAACTCTGATGCTATGTCTCCATACTCATATGGAATATTTCCACTCAGCTTGACACAGGGAGCATATAGAAGAGTGTAAGGTGAAAAGCAATTAGCCCTTGAACTAAACTCTGAGCGCACCCCATTTTAACTGGAGAAATGTTGTGTGTGTGTGTGTGTGTGTGTGTGTGTGTGTGTGTGTGTGTGTGTGTGTTTGCGCGTGATGGCTTTCCACTTTCACATCACCAGGTTATGCACTTTGTTTTCTTCTGATTTATCTCGTACCTCAGGTGTGAGTTGGGGGCACACACACACACACACACACACAGTCTATGACAATTCTATCTCTCTTTCTTCCTTGTGGTAAACATTAAGCGTAGGTAGGAATTTCCTGTATTGGACAAACCACCGTCGGAAGTCTTTAGCAGCTGTGCGAATGGGGTTGATGGAAGAGGCTCTGTCCAGTGTTTATAATGAGCACCCTAGGGGGACGCCATTTTACATGAGGAAATGGCTCCAATTAAGCCATCCAGATGTGAATGGCCAGGAGGTAGCAGAGCTACAACAAAGTTAGAGGGGGAGATTATTGATGGCAAGGGTTGGGGCTGGAACAGAGAGAGTTAACACTCATGTGCGGTCAGGGCTGTTCAATCATGCTGTTCTGCAACCCACCGCTCTGTTCAGTCACTGTTTGATTGTTGCCTTACTGTAAGAAACATAGCTCACAACCCGCCCCACTCCAAACAATTTTTTGGAAAAGACTATCCATACGAAAAAATAATATGTGTGGTTTTGATGCTGTTATTAACACAATATGGTGATCATTGCTGATGTTATGGCCAATGGCTTTCAGCACTTGATCACAGACGACCAGCATCGGACCGCAGCTGCATGCCAGTGTCCGGGCAACACATCACGGTCCAGGAAGGCAGCGATTACCCCCCCCCCCCCTTCCCCGCCCCTAGGCATAACATTTGTTCATTCACTTAGCATGTAACACTTGAATCAAACTATAAATCCATATCATGATCTTTATCTACTGGGGCTCGCTAATGAGAGCGCTGCAAATCATGTGACCCCTGAGAGGAGAGCCTCATAAGTTTGATGAATTCATATTTATTTTAAGTGCGGCTAACCTCCCCCCCTCGGTCCTTTGACCTTTGAGTTGATATAACGATTTCTAGCAGGGACGGACGGACTGCAGAACATCATAAAGGTCACTCTGCCTTACTGTCTGTGCAGCGCTGTGTTTTTTATGAGAATGGTGGACCTTTATTTGTTTTATGTGGTGAACATTTTCCACTGGGAGTCCTTAACGCACCACGGAGCTAAACACGTCCCCGATTCAACACGTAAGCCTTACAATTTAATACACCCCAACCCGTGCCAGGTGATTTGAATCTGTATTGTAAACAAACCTTTTAACTGAGTAATAATTACGAACACTACTGGTAACCTGACATAGAAACGTATTATGAGGCATGTTCAAAGAGAATATTTTAATCGGTCCTTAATGAGCTGCACGTGTTCCTCTCGCATAATTAGTCGTGCGTTGACAGGGAGCGGAGGAATGGGCCTTCGGCACACTTCACATTGTAACCTTCAGCACTTTCACTGCCTTTCACACTGCCTCACTATCGATTGTAACTTCATTCTGAAGTTGAGACTGGCACATTGATTTATTTTTTTGGGACTGATTTGGGTAATGCCCTCTGTCCTCAGCAAAGCACACAAAGACTCAAGATCATATAACAATGAGAAAAACACCTTGAAAATGAGTTGCATGCGGCTGTTACCACCATCCAATGCCGGCTCGTTGTATGTGTGTGTGTGTGTGTGTGTGTGTGTGTGTGTGTGTGTGTGTGTGTGTGTGTGTGGTTGTGTGCACATGTGTATCATTTTGCGTGTGTGTGTGCATGTGAGCTTGCATGTTGGTCAATAGTAGTGGCTCTAAGACTACTCAAAGAATGACATTTTTAATTCAATTGCAATCATATGAGGTTTAAAAATATACTTGTTTTCCCCTTTGTTAAGCATGCTTAACGAGCATATGCTGGGTTAGAAAATGGGACGGTATAATTGGCCCGGACAAAAGTCTTCAGTTTGTATGGCCGCAGGGCTGGAAGCTGCTGGCTCCGCACTTCTTTACCAGCCACGATGGAGATAGCTTTAAAACAACTAGTGGAAGTGAGGGAGACTGCTATCTCTTCAGTAATGTGTGTATATATGTATGTATGTATATATATGTATGTATGTGTATATATATAATGTATATATATAATGTATGTGAATGTATATATATGTATGTATGTATATATATACATATATAGTATGTGTATATAATGTATGTATATACATAACATTACATACCCTGATATATATATATATATGTGTGTTAACTGGTGGACACACTTCATAGCATAGAATGCTTTGAGGCTATCCAAGTTCCTCAAAAGCCTTCAGTCTTCTTCCAAAGCATGGTAATGATGAGTCCACGTGTGTGTGTGTGTGTGTGTGTGTGTGTGTGTGTGTGTGTGTGTGTGTGTGTGTGTGTGTGCGTGTGTGTGCGTATGTGTTTGCGAGGGTGTATTTATCATGCATTTGTGTGTGTGCTATATCCCGGCACCTCTGCGAGCACTAGTATAGCCCTAGTTATCTTATGTTGTAGGAACTGTGTGTGTGTGTGTGTGTGTGTGTGTGTGTGTGCACTACCTGCATACCCTGAGCTGCTGCCACCTGGTTCATGGATAAATCCTGATAAATTGTCTTGGAGCCTGAAGCAGCTATCTGGGTCATGTGGCTTCCGTTGGATTCTCTGCGAGTATGAGTTTTCTTCCAATTCACCAAGGGATATGCATGTGTGTAACTATGTTGTCCTACTCTCTACTCCCTCTTGACTCTTTGGATGCTAAGACCTAAGAACCTACCTAAGGTGTAACAAACAGCATACTTAGTTTACAGCCCATTTCGTCATAATTTATGAGGAACAACCCCCCCCCCCCCCCCCCCCCACCACCACCACCACCACCACCACCATCTTGAAGAATGCTTTACACTCCGCATGCAGGTTGCTGTGTTTTAAATGATTTGAGGTGTAGAAAGCGTTTGGCAGCATTCACAGACTGCACTGCCTTTGTAAACAGTTGCATCACAGCATACCCTATTTTTCCCTGCTAAAACAGGATGTTATGTGTCTGTGTGTAGCCATTAGAATTTCAGAGATATAATTTCATTTATAAGACCAGGTGTTTGTTTGTTTGATGGTGTGTTCATTTGTTTGTCGTATTGTGCTTCCACCCTAACTGCAGAAAAGGTATAGAGTGTAAACAACATGGACGTAGCTTCCCTGACATCACACATTGGCTTACACACAACTGGTATGAAGCCTTAGATTTCCCGTTATTGCTTGAGATTCTTTGCAAGCAGCAGTGGAAACGATCCATATTTGGGACTTTGAGGGCGGCAATGAATGGCCGCCCAGCAGTAGTCAATGTCAATAACTCATTCATATAAAATCCTTAATAACTCTTTAATCAAATAAAACTGCCAAACGGGACCTTTCAAAATGTATGATATGGAGATGAGCTAGCCACTGAGCTTCTAACCGAACAAAGAAAAAATGTATTCGCTTCGTAATACGAGAATGAAATTATGTACCACACAGTTCTCACTGCAGGCATAAGTGGCCCTAACCCAGTGAAATTGTAGTTAATAGTTGTAATTTTGGATGGTGATTAATAATGATCTGTTTTCCTTTTCTGACGATCTGTCACCCACAATAGGGCCTGTGTGATTTCTCTCGAATAGCGTTAGTAAAACAGTTGGGCCAATAGTCGTCGGCCCAAAAGGCACGTCGGCCCATTGGGAAAGTACCCCGGTAAAAACACAGAAATGTATTTCATTTTATTAGAAAGCTAGACTACATGTTGATGTTAAGCATATTATATTTTGAATACATGTCATCCTTTTTTCTTGAGTTTTGTTTTTATAGTTAAAGTCTAAAATCCATCCCCTCCAATTAGATAAAGATAATGCACTCATGTCAGTGCTCATTCACACACACACACACACACACACACACACACACACACACACACACACACACACACACACACACACACACACACACACACACACACACACTCTGTTCTGTTCTTTTTGAAGTTTCAGGTCAACACAATGTGTGAGCTTCATTTATATGAATTTCACAGCACAGAAACAGCCCAAAGCACAAACAGAATTGCATTTAACCGCATCTATGATATTGCCGGACGTGTTTTATTATAATCTCTGAAATCCCCTTTTTTCCTTCCATGGAAATACTCATAAACACAAATGTGTTTTGGGCTTATTCATCGAGGCTGTGAAATAGAAATGCAAACATATAACTTGAGGAGTTACAGCATGGCAGGCTGTTGTCATTACAGAACAAAAAAGCTTGTGCGAACAAAGGGCAGCAAAAAAATGCTGTGACAAGCGTACAGTGATTTCTTTTCCTTTTTTCCATGGGACACAAAGAAAGAGGAGAAATGTATTCTTTCTATTATGAATGATAAGACCACCATGCATCACTGAGCTGAAACCTAGCGTGGATGTTCACGGATGTCTAGTTTCCAGGCACAAGCAGAAATTACAGTGGTCGGCTTTATTTTTCCCTTTTGTTTTCGTTTATTTTCCAGCATTCTTTGTTGGTAAGAGAAAGCGGCAGCTTAATAATTTATATTCCAATTCTGTGTACTACAAATACCCTCTGTCTCTGGCGTTGTTACGATCAACCGCAGCAGACCAACAGCCACTGAGGCTCTTGTAGTGGCAAACAGGAAATACTGTTATAAGCGCCAGAGCCGGGATAATGCAGAGAAATGACACTTCCCAAGCCTCCTCCTTTCTAGCCTCTGGGCAGGATACGCGCCACTGTAATACCATGTTCTACTGCAATCCTTCACTGCTCCGTGTCTTACCGAGCATTAGAAAGAACTGCTCTGAGCACCTCAATAACAGGGATCGAGGCATTTCAGCATCCACATTGAATGTTAGCTTCTGCTCGGAGAAGATTGTTTCTGTCAAACCCTAACCTTTACACATGGGCGCTAATAAGCCT
Source organism: Lota lota (assembly GCA_026745465.1). Taxonomy (NCBI): domain Eukaryota; kingdom Metazoa; phylum Chordata; class Actinopteri; order Gadiformes; family Lotidae; genus Lota; species Lota lota. The sequence continues at coordinate 6,544,297 of JACYXH010000772.1, forward strand.
GTTTTAATTCATTCCTTGGGTCGGGTCCAACTGCAATAATACCAACTACATCCACATCACTGCATGTACCTGCATAGGGTGTCTATGTGGAATGTTATTGTTCATGTGTTTATTTCCTCCTGCCTTAATTACTGTAATTCCCTTTTTCACCTGCAAGACATCCTTGAACTGATTACTAGTGGTCCAAAATGCTGCTGCCAAGCTCCTGACCCCAAAAGGTCTCATGTAACACCAATCCTTTGTTTTTACACTGGCTTCTAACCAATTTCAGAATCCAGTTCAAGATTCTTGTTATCGCGTTCAGAGCCTTGAATAGTCAGGCACCTGCCGACATTCAAGAGCGACTGCAGCCATAAAGTTCCAGTAGGAATGTGAGGTCCATCTGATTAGGGTTTGCTGGTTGTTCCTCGCTGCAGGCTCAAGATGAAAAAGGGGCCGTGCATTTGAGGTTGTTGCTCCTAAACTTAGACACTTTCAAAAAGCAGCTCCAGATCCATCTGTTTAGACTTGGTTTTGTTAAATTTGTTTAATTAAATGTTTGTTCTTTAGCTGGATGTCTGTTTTTAATATATGTTGCTCTGTCTTCTATTTGCTTTTTGTGAAGTACTTTGTGACACTATGGAAAGGCGCCATATAAATAAACGTATTAATAATATTACTGTCATACGTGATCATATATTATACAGATATGAATTTAACTATCCTATGATCGTAAATCCTATATTACTACAGCTTTACTGTCATGTGTTTATTGTTTGCTAGCTAGGGTGGAGAAAGTGCTGTCATGTACAAAACTCATCTGCAAAGCTGCTTTTGACCTATCTCACCTATCATTCTCCTGTCTCTATCTCTCTCTCCCTCTCTCTCTGACTCTCTTTCACTTTCACTCCCTCTCCCCATCGTTCACAGCTATCCTCAACACCTGTGTTTCTTTGGTTTATCTCATAATGTCTCTCTCTATCTCTCTCTTTCTCTCTCTCTCTCTCTCTCTCTCTCTCTCTCTCTCTCTCTCTCTCTCTCTCTCTCTCTCTCTCTCTCTCTCTCTCTCTCTCCCCCTCCCTCTCTTATTGGCTGTCTCTCTATTGTTCATTCTGTGAATAACTCACTGGGGACAGACATGTGTCTGTGGCCCTCTGCAGTGCTGGAAAGGACATATTCTCACTTTAATTCAACTCAACCTTGCTCTCCCGGGGTTTTCTGTGTGTGTCTATGCAGAGAGCCAGAAGGAAAACATGCATGTTCGCTCTTCAAGTGTGTGTGTGTGTGTGTGTGTGTGTGTGTGTGTGTGTGTGTGTGAGTACCTGTGTGGTGTTTGTCTGTATCTGTGTGTGTTGGTGTGCGTGCGTGTGTGCTTACGTGTACATGGACCTTTTAATCGTGAACCCCATAAAAGGGTTGATATTACCCAGGAACTAATCATTACAGTCTACATATCTATGATGAGAAGCCATTTTGTTGATTAGTTCGTGCTAATTAAACCCGCACTATAAAATCAATAAAGAGTGATTGAGGGTATATAAAAAATTACACAGTTCATGCCATTTATTTTAATCACAGTGTGGATTGATTAATTATACAAGTATTAAGTGTGCCACTAAAGTAGTGTAACTTGAATTTTATGTTGACAATATAGTATAGTTGCAAGGTTAATTATAAAGCAAACTGGAAAGTAATAATATAGACGTTTGACTATCTTTTACATATTGCCTAGTTATTTTCAGACACTCAATATCTGGAGGTCATTAGAAATGTTTAAATTGGGCTTAATTGAAAGAATACTAATAAAAGCATTAATTTATCTTACACGAGTTAATGCATCAGTTTCTACCTTGCAATACTTAAATATCTCTACGCGACCTTATTCTTTACATGCTGCCATTTGCGTTATAATTTCATTTAGAAGAACGAGTTTAGTTTTTTGATGGTGTGTTCATTTGTTTTTCAAATGGTGCCTCCATCCTGAGTGCAGTGAAGGTATAGAGTCTGTAAGTCCCATGGGTGTGTGTGTGTTAAGCTGTCTTCTCTCGCTCTGCTCTTTGTTTGCATTAGGCAAAAGGCAATGTGAGCAATGGCTTCGTTGGCCCAGAGCTTGCAGGTGGAGAATCACAATACATTCTTAGGTACTCAAGGGACAACAGAACCTACAAGCAATTTAGCACCTAATGCTTCTATCCCACCCTTCTCTCTCTCTCTCTCTCTCTCCCTCGCTCTCTCACCTCCTTTCTCACTCACACACCTACTTTCTCTCTCTTTCTCTCTCTCTCTCTCTCTCCCTCTCTCACACACACATTCATACACTTCTCATCTTTTTTTTGTTCTCTATCGTTCCTTACACTCCTTTGCAGTTTCCACACCTGCAGCAGATAATTTCTCCTGCGTCACCATCAAACCGAATCCTCTTCTAAGCTTCGCAGATTTCTCCTCCGTCTCCTTCACCCCACCTCCCTTCATCCTCCATCCTGTCCCTCCACCACGCCCTCCCCCCCCCCCCCCCCCCCCCCCCCCCGCTCCTCTGAGTTCTTAAGCCTTCATATAAATATCTGTGGTGGCTAATAATATTGGGTTAGGGTTAGGGGGGATTGTGTGTAAGTGTATCTCTCAGATTATATTGCTCCTCCTATCCTCCCCTGGAACTGCACCTCCGCCCCCCCCCCCCCCCCCCTTCCCCCTACCTCCTGGTGGAACTGTAGCCCTCCATTGGGAAGACAGGGAGCCAGAGATGGCAGGGCTGGGGTGGAAGTGAGGAGCCTATACCCCTCTTCTGATGTGGATTCATCTCCCTCTCACTCGTGATTCTTGCGGTCATTGTGTCGATAGTGTTACTTATAACAATACCCTGGCTTTGCATGCGTTTAAACAGTACATATGAATCTATTTGCATATATAAAGTGTGATAAATGAGGCAGTAATGAGGACCCAGCCACAGCGGTTCACGCAGTGATACCAATAAAACCGGTATATAACCGTTGTATTCCAAATAAACCGGGTAACGAAAATTAATCTCTTAGTTCCTTTACATTTTGAGAGAAAACCCTCATATTATGCATCTAAGACAATGCCAAGATTGGCCGCGATGTGTCGTGATTTGCTGCATAAGTGTGGGGGGGGGGGGATGCATTATTTCTCCACACACAATAGGGTAAGAAACAATAGGGTACTCACCAGCAGTCCTCTGCCAGTCTCTTAACAAGCTAGGGCTCCGCCGTTGTACTCAGGTTCTACCCCAGCGACGGTGCAGACAGATCCTCTGATGGCAACCCTGGCGCCTCTTACGCCTGCAAGCCTCCTATAATTGGCAACCGTTTCTTTTTTGTCTTTGTCTGGTGTGTTTTGATGGCCGAACGGAGTAGTCGGAACTTGGAAACTTTGTCGTCACCGGCTGCTGTGTTGCTGGTCGCATCCGAATCCCGTGGATGTTTCACATCCTCAGCACTGGCTCCTAGAGAAAGGGGACAGGAACAGGAGAGGTTAGGGAGAATGGGCCTTCTCATACACAACACAATGCAGGGCATTGACACAAGGGAATGGGAGGGATGGCATGGGCTCAACTGGGAGGGGACGATGACATGCTACATAACAGCCACTGTAGCAGCCTCCATGGCTCTTAATTAACGCTTGCCTATGGACTGCTGTCAGATTAGTCGTTTATTTTAAGAATGTGACTTGTAGGACTGTGCTATCCATAAATATCCATGTATGTTTTGTTTTGGACCAACAGACATAGAGATTTTTAATTTGTAAGCTTCATATCTGAAATAAATCAGGTTATATGTGAATGCACCCACTTTTGAACGGTGACTCTCAAATGACAATGAAAAATTACGACACAAATGTAAGGATGCAGCTGTAGATATTACAAATGTTAGGATGCAGCTGTAGATATTACAAATGTTAGGATGCAGCTGTTGACAATACAAATGTTAGGATGCAGCTGTTGACAATACAAATTTTAGGGTGCAGCTGTAGATAATACAAATGTTAGGATGCAGCTGTAGATAAGACAAGTGTTAGGATACAGCTGTTAATAATACAAATGGCTGCAACAAACACAGAGGAACAACCCCCTCCCCCAACATTTCAGACTCATAGTGTCCTTCCTGTTCCGCGTGCCCGCTGGAAGGGGGGGGGGGGGGGGCTGACAACATTTGACGAGTTTGGTGTAAGACCAAGACCAAATGCAGCAGCTGCACTCCTCACTCACTCCACCACAAGACCCTTCAACCTCCCCTCCCCCGCTACAGCCACCGCTACATTATTGATGAGGCTCCCTCTGTTTTCTTATCAGCCACACCGGTGGATGCACTCGCCCCGTGGGCCCCTGATGTTGTTCCAAGGTGGGGTGGGGGTGGGGTGGGGGGGCAGCTGATGCCAGCCGTGAAAAATGGGATGGAGGTTGAGCCATATTAACGGTCTATTGACAAGATGCGACACGGAGACCATACAATGTCACAGGTTTGTTATTAGGCTAATCTAAATTCAATGGGGTTGTCGTGAGATGAACAACAACAAAAAACAACAGGCCCCATCTGGAATGATCCATGTGAGCGAAAGCGCTGACTGGGAGCTCAGAACGACAGGTTTGAAGTAAGCAAAATGTATTGGAGTCAAATCTGATCTAAACTCTCCACCCCTTAACATTTCCGTGCAATATCCTTATTGTGTGTGTCTTTTTGTTTAGTCTTTGTCCCCTGGAAATATCAGTAATGTCCACTTTAACGTGATTGACTCTGTTCTCGGTAGACTTGTAAAAATGTAGAAATGAGTGACTGGAAGGTTAACAGACACTGGTGTAAAGAGAGACAAAGAGGGAGGCTGAATTCATTGCTAGCCAGTTGTGCCACTAGCACCCATTGTAAACCAGAAGCCCCAGGTTTACAATATAATATGGCCATTGATTAGAGCTGTGATGTGCAGCGCAAGAGACATAGAGGAAGAGAGAGAGAGAAGGAGAAAGAGAGACATAGAGAAATACATTAAGTGAGAAAGGGAGTGTGAACGAGAGAGACAAAAAAAAACATTGCCGTTTTTACTACTCTTTTATGGGCAGCAATGAGAAAAGATAGGACACAGGTAATTTGGCGGTTGCTTTTACCGGGCCAGAGGGTACCACGTACGTTCAGCTCTGGAGTGAGAGGAATCCTAGCTGCTTGGTATCATATTTTTCCTCCTGAACTACGGGATAGAGACCCACTTAGAAGTTGATTTGGTCCACGCACAGTGCAATCATTCACCAATGAATTAGCCCACTCCTTTATAATTCAAGGCATTTTGCCCCCTTGCTTCAAACGGACTACTGCAGCTAGACTTAACTAGAGAGAATGAATTATCTCTCACACACACACACACACACACACACACACACACTCACACACACAGACACACACGCGCTGTTTGACTCACATTGACACACCCAGGCGCATCCAAACGCGTGCACGCACTCGGTTAGATTCACATAGACACACACATCCAAGCACATACCCTATTGACACACACAGACACACATTGCATTAGGCACTTTGGTGACTGTGCAGCGGGCTGATCACCGTGACCGCTCCAGTCCCTGGGAGACTGCAGGGACATCTCTGACTGTGGAGGATACAAGACAGAAGCGGTGGATGGTGGCTGGGAGCGACTGAGGGGAAGCACTGGGGAGTGGGGGGGAAGAGGCTTAGGATGTATTGATCGACCTGGCCCAACCCATCATCTCCAATTGAGAGACGCATTCACTCCATTTCTTCACCACCTACATGTGCGCGCGACCAGCCAAATGCCACACCTACAGACACTCATGCACATATACGTGTGCACGCACACACACATACAAAAATCACAGGCACACACAGACACACACACACACACACACACTCACACACACAAACAGGATGTCGTACTAACCATCTCACCCAAGCTGCTGCACCTCATAGTGTAGCTGCAAATGGGAATGCGTAAGCACGACTGGGCATGCTCAGTGGTTTCCATGGCATTTTGTTACTAACTCCTAGTATGGATGGTGTTCACTGTATGAGCATTGAAAAGGTGGTTTATTCCCAATGGGATATTTTGGGGTATTAATTATATTTAACAAGCACATGTGCATGCAATTTAATTTTAACTTCCAAAGTATTAATGCATTGATTAAACATTGCAGTGGACTTTGTGAACACATGGATGGGAACACTGTAAAAGTAATATTCCTTGAATGCTGTATTGTTGTATGTTTTGTGTGTTTGTCAAGATTTCTTTAACCCTTGTGAATCAGAATAGAAGGTTGATCTCACATGGCGTACCCTCTGAGAGGGCTGGGGGTGTGTATAGAGGCTGTGACCAGTTTTCATTATGGAATGAATACTCATTAAGCGTAGTTCCCCTACAGCCATGCATTTTCCATGGCTGTAGGGGAACTAAGCCCATCCTCTGTTGAATCTTTGATGACGGGTAAGGCACTGCCCATTATAATAATAAGGTGACGGCCCCTTTTTTCCTCTATCTATTCTTTAGGCATCTGTCGTTTAAGAGGAAGAAATGCCATGCCAGGTTTGGCATGAAAGACAATTCCGCATGCCTTTGACTATGGCTTAATAATTAATTCAAAAGGGCCAGTTGCAGAGTAAATGCTTCTTTATTCTCTCGTAAGTGGTTGATATTAATAATGCATGCCTGGGTCCAAGTTCAACATCAGTCTTGGCAAAGTTCAACATAAAACCTTTCACAGGATACGCATGGTTGTCACCAAACCAATTCTCTCTCGGGCTCGCTCCAACTTCTTTTTTTCCTCTTCATTCTTTACTTTCCCTCTCTCTCTCTGTCTCTGCATATCTTCCTCTCCTCTGCATATCTTGCTCTCTGCAGGGCCCTGCTTGGCCCTGACACCTATATTCTGATGGAAGGATGTGGCCCCTCAGCAGTAATTGGAGGAGCGCTGGTGGTTGGGTTTCTCTGGGAGTGGGCCACTCCATCGATTCCAGCGTCTAGCTGGTGGGTGGAGGCAGCTCTCACCCCCTCTCCCACCGCTGTGAGATGACAGCTCCCAAGAGAGCTAAGACGCATGGGCTGTGTTTTTAACATCAAATACAGGGGGTCAGCACCAGTGATCACCATCCAGTGACACACGATAACAGTTTATACCGATGTCGTCTCAAGTCCTATCAAGATTAAATCCTTAGCTTGATAGCACTGTGGGCAGAAGCTGGAGGAATCTAATGATACCCCTTTTTGCGTAAAATGAATAAACAAATTGGGAAATGTCAGCCTGCATCAGCTGTAATTGGCGGCTCATTTTCAGAAGGTGACTTATTCAGAGATGTTTTGTATTGCCAATCACTCTGCATGGTCACAGCTTGTGGTAAATTATACAATTTAAATGCACATTAAGTGTTGAAAGGAAAAGGGTGTAGAAGGTGGATGATTGCTTAGTGATATTGTCTATACTGTGCCTCATTACCCATTTGGAGCAAATTTATAAAATTTTCTTTACTTTTATTTTCTGTCTTTCTGTCTTCTGTTTTTTCTGTCTTCTGTTTTTTCTGTCTTACTCTTTATATATATTTCTGAGAACTGAAACAGAGCTGTGCTGTACCAAGCTCAGTTTGACCAGTGGTTACCATGGAGACTCACAGCCACTGGGACAGACGGTTGTGTTTTGAATGCTTGGCTCAGGTTAAGTCAGAAGAACTATTTACTTTGGTTGACTGAGCCATGGTTTTAATGGTTGGCAGACCTTTTGCTGTACTAAACAAGGCTTAATATTGTTTATATTCTTATCAGCTGAAATTAATTCACCCATATATATATATATAGTGAGAGGACAGTGACCTCATTTTCCTCGCTCTTGTATCAAAACTCTCTATTAAGCGTTCAGGTTGAATATGTTTGTGGTCGTTTGGAGGATAACATGCGTACGTAGTGTGCAAGATAGATGAAGGGGAACAGCGCACAATATTTAGGGCACACACTCGGTAATCATGGTACCCATGGTTTGAAATTTACCAGAGCTATTTGTATTTATTTTGATTAAGTATTTTGTCCCTCTCTTGTGCTTTGTAATAAAAAACATAGTGTGGCGCGTGCTTTGCCTCTATCATTTTGTTGTCAAGGCTGTGGCGGTTTGACCCTGTGTTCACTAATGTTATCTGAATCCATTTATCTACCTCTGGCCATGCCCGAGCCTCTAAGGTCTGCCAGCCAGTTGTAGCGTTTCAGATTTAGCCAGCTGTGGTCACACACGTGGACCAAGAGAGGGAAACAATGCCACTGACTCCGCTGTGAAAGACAGAGGTCTCAGTGGATGTTAGTATTACAGTTGGAACATTGATCAATGAGAGCAAAACATGTCACACACCATGTTTAAAACAACTGTATCCAATCACATATCAAAATGATTACTGGGCCTACCAGGTTTAGTACGATGCCCCGGACCCTGTATAAATCAGAACTGCTGCCGCAGTCTTTTTCGTTTTAGGGGTTAAAAAGGAATACGCCTAAATTGTTTGGTTAGGCTACCTCATTTCAGTATGTTGTGGCATTTTAGGATATAATAATAACAATGCCAACCATGGCATTACATAATTATATGAAAGAACAAATAAAAACGAGTCATGCGGTTGAGAAGTCACTCAAACACAACAACGCATACAATTATTGTATTTAGCTTTATATTAAAGCCTATTGTACAATTTGAGAGGCATTGCCTTTTTGCTGCAGACAGACGGAACACGCAATTAATATTTAATAGATTCGGTTTTCCTTTGATCTCCTTGTAACTGCTATTAACCGAGGGCTGGGTTTGGGTTGCTGCTCTTCCTATGCTTCGCCATCGGTAGACACACGATTTTACACACGATTGGGGTGGATCCAAATGGTCTCATACAGAGGCCGGCACAGTCAAATTACAGCTTTAAAATCATACCTACAGCACCTTTAATGGTCCAAACATTTTAATCATGAAACAATGATTTTTGCATTCTTTGAAATACTAATGCTAATACTCATACAAATAAAGACACAAAGGTAGACTCTCACACTGCCCAATAAACCAATTAAAATGTGAACTACACAGACATTAAACCTTTGATTCCACTTCTCACCTCAACAAAAGAAGTATAATAATGATTGCTAATAATTATTTGCAATGATTGATTTAAATGATGCCTTGTTTAATAAGTTCAGCTCTTTTGAACTCACGCGGATATAAATATAATAGAAGTCACCCTGAAGTTCACGTCACCTTCAGTCGGTCCTTGAACGTAAATTTAGCACCGCGGGCTTAAAGATGACTCGGTGTAGGCCTTCTGTTGACATTTGGAGTGTCATTACAATAATAGCTCTACTTTATTCCACCTCACAAGAATCTCAACCTTTCAATAGACTCTGTCCGTCTTCCCGGCTGTCACTCAACCTCCCAGGGTCATTTTTAGCCGGCTGCTAAAGGTTCTATTAATCCCAGCAAAATGGCAGAGCAGGGATCGTTTTTCACCGGCTGCCTTGCGGGTCGCCGTCTGTGTGGGTCGGGCGCTTGGCCAGAGGCCTCGTGGCTGGTAGGAAAAGTAAGAGCAGTGTGAAGAGGTCAGCACTAGCCGCTTTGGGAATCTCTTTGAGGTGGTGCTGATATTTTAAGCTCCGCCCCCTACTTTGAGCTGAATGTTTACGAGGTGCGATTCTCCCGGCGGGATGTTCCTTCAGAGAAGGGCAGCATACCTTCAATCATTGTATTGCTGCTGCTGCTGCTTGAGGATTCCCATTTTGTATCATAGATGCATTCACATTTTGCTTGTTTAATTGTTAATTATAATTGTCTTGATTATTTGAGACTTTTATAACACACCAGATGTTCAAAGTTCATCAAAAATTGTCTTGGTCACAGAAAGGCTTCTGTGGTGTTTTTTTGTACATTTCCTCTAAGGTTTGCTATGAAGGGCAAATGGAGAGCTCCTTCCTGCCAGTGTAGATTTAACCTAGGCACCTCGATTCCATTTATGCTGACAAACTCTCGGGGTGCCATAATGTACTGGATAATGTCCTCACGGTGCAACGTGCTACTGCACTGCGCTACAGTGTGTGTGTGTGTGTGTGTGTGGGGGGGGGGGGGGGGGGGGGGGGGGGTCACTGTTGTCTTGGCCCCTTAATCAGGTATCACATTACATGTTTCAACAGTTGACAAACCTGGGTACGTATGGGCTCACGGTGCAGTCAAGCACACCATGAGAAAATCCCTTTAGCACGCGCCGACAATTAAACTGAAATTATACGGGTTTGTTTCCTTTTCTTTTTTTAGGGACGACGATCCCAGACACATGGCTCAACATACTTATTCTGCATAATTACCGGGGGGCCCTGAGGAGATGGATTGAAGAGACCGGCTCCCCATAAAACGGAGGGATTAAGTAATCTTAAACGTAAGGAGGTGGGGGGGGGTTTGGAGGAACATGGCGTGTCCTTGTAAGATCAATGGTTTGGCGTGGCTCGGACGGCTTGCCGGCCTGGGGAGGATAAAGATGTGGTTCACAGTTTCCTCACGACGAGCGCTGAAAAGCTGTGCTGCTGCTGCTGCTGATACGTGGGTCCTCCTACACACGGCTTACGTTTAACAATGGAGCTTATGGACCGCAGCAGGGTTAGTAACGCCGTAACCTTTATGTAACGCATCAGGGTTAGTTACTCAGTAAACTTCATGTAACGAAGCGGGGTTAGTTACTCAGTAAACTTTTTGTTACACAGCAGTGGGGCTGGGATCCCCATCCAGACACTATGATGCATTTCAACAAATGATTTACTTTTGTATTTAATATATTTATATATGTAGGGACGGCCATAAGCAGAAAGCATGTAAATGTACACAATGTACTGCATTTATTATTATTATTATTATTATTACTATTACTATTAACAACAATAATAATAGTAATATTTTAAAAGATATGTACAATTCCATCACAACAATAATAATAATAATCATCATCATCGTAAACCTAAGTGTCTATATATATATATATATATATATATATATATATATATATATATATTCTCCTGCTGCATGGATGTCCCTTGACAGCTCCATGCTGGATGAAGACAGATGTCAGGGCCTGACAGAACACAGTCTATGAATAGTTCAGACCTTCTGCACAGCCCCCTGCTTATGACCGTCTCTGGTGCTTTTCAGCCTTGATGTTCATATTTCACTTTGTGTTTTCCGTAATCTCCAGAGCTCCAAGTTTGTGGTACAACGTGGACGCATCAGGCCTGAATGCTGAGCAGAAAATCGCCCCTCAAGTGGGATTAATGCAGACATTTTTATCTGTATTTGATTCACTGGACAACCACTTTGGCCAAGGACAAATGCCCAGTGTATTGACCAAGGAATAGGGGGAAAACATTCACTGCAGTCTGCGGAATGAACGTAGTGGTGTTGGGTGGGTACCCCCCTGCGGCTTGATAGGTCGCAGGGTATTTATCTGTAAGCCGATTGGAATGGTCTTCTTAATGCACTCGGGGGTGCTGGGCTGTTTGGCCCTGAAACTTAAAAAAATAACTCATACAACTGTTGAGATTTGCACATTGAAACCTCTCAGCTTTTTCAGTCATAGCATCTATGTTCCTGGTTTCAGCGCTGCCTCTTCTGGTAGGAATTCATGCATACTTTTCATGCATAGTATCATATTATGCATACAAAGTGTTTATGACACCCCAACCTATAATTTATGAACCCTGTGCAATGAACGCGCAGAGCCTTACCTCCGCAGTGCGCTTTGGCAAGACAATTCCATGTGCACAGAGACTGCAAATCAATTGGCTAATCATATACCACAGACATCATCATCGAATTGGGGGAATCCATTTGATCCTCTTTAAGATATAAGATATAAAAGACATGACAGTAGACATATAGCGGGAGGGAATCTGCATTTGAGAAAACAGGCGCTTTGATAATGAGTACAGATTGAACACGCCAACCACACTAACGTGCACACTGAAACAGCGGTTGCAACCAAATTGTGAAAAGTGTTACGACCCATAGTCCATTATTAATAGTCACGTGTGTTTTATGTTATGAGCTTTCTTCAGTCCAGTTCCTCCTCTCTCTGACGAATGATGTTCAGTCTCACTGTTACAATACCCAGCGAACCGACCATTTAGGCCCAAAACAATCTTGCTCTGCCAGCTCCTTTTCAGAGGCCAGATTAAAAAATGAGTGTGAATGAGTCTTCTTGTTCCTTTTACCTTAATTGCGGTTGAGCTGCAATATGTCCTTTCTATGGAAGCCCATTTCCTCCAGTAAAATAAAAATATAAAATGAAATCTTAGCCTTGATAATAAAAATAATTCAAAGTAAAAATTATGAGATAAAAACTAATAATTATGAGATAAGACGTCAAAGGTTATGTGATAAAAAAGTAATAGTTATGAGCTAAAAAGTCATAATAGTGAGAAAGAAAGTCAAAGTGACTTTGTCACCTCGCTGGTCTAACCATGCAAACGATATGCAATCCTAAATGACTAGTCACTATTACATGTTACTTTTGTAAATGTTTGAAATGTAAAGTATTTTAATCAGCCCGTCGTTGTGCTAAACAAATGAGAATATTTCTGTTGATGTAGTTTGACAATATCTTTTCTCATAATTATGTATCTCATGTATAACTTTTTATGTATTTTTTTAGTTTCATTTCGATAGATAACATAGTAATAACAAGGCAACATTTTCATCTTACTTTTTCTTTATCTGGCAGAAATGGGCTTCTAAACCTGGCTCATATGAAGGATATCATGAGAAGTATTTCTAGGGGAAATTTTCAAAGCTGTGCATCTGTGTTTTGAGTGGGTTTGTTTGTTTTCTTTTGCATGAGTAATACTTCATGCACGATATATATAGAAAGTAGCCTACTGTGTATATCTATGTTCTGTATTTACATATATGAATGCAGCCACACACTACTTTAAGTATTGTAGGAATAAGCTCTATTTGGAAACTGACCTGTCACAGCATGACAGCATGTTCACTGAAGATCCCTGTGGGCACTCAGCGTAGCGTAACACTGGCTCAAGGGGAAAAAAAGAGAAAGGAGAGGCTTCATGGAATGGGGGATGGGAAGTGCAGTCTGGTAGCGGTAGCGAAAAATCGCACAGAAATCACCACAAGTTCACACCGACAAAGTCCGACATGGACTAGAAGGGTCTCTTTTGTCTGGTCACAGAAGGCACACTGCAGCGAATCGCCCTTGAGTCTACCAGCTTTTCCTCGTTTCCAAAGAGCACAGAAGCAAGAGGAGCTTTGACGCAGTGCTCTGAGCATCCGATGTGTATGCCCGTTCTGCCTTACATTGCATCAATATTAAATACATCTGTGACATCGTTTAGGCTTGTGCACTCTTGGTGAAGTCGGTCTTACTACAAAAATGTATTAGCTGTATTCACATGCTGTAGTGGATACAGTCTTTTATTTGTACTCCTTTTAGTAACTCAACATCTAGCTCCCTTCCATCTAACAACTATTAAGTTGGCTCTGTAAGGTTACCATACTATTACATGCTCAATGCGCCCAGCTGGTTTGGATTCAATTTAATAATAATAATATGTATGCATGCATGTATTTACTAAGAAATGAAAGGGCCACTTGACTGAGGGTCAAAAATCCCTTTACGTCTCCATAAATCCCCAGGCATGTAATGTCATAGTCGCTTGATCATCATTTTCTAGGACAAAAGAGCGAACCAATCAATGTAAGCATCCAATAAACTGATCTGCAGTTCTCAGCTCCAATAATTCCCAGGATGAAAATCGCTTCGCCTGGCTTTGAGCGCTAAGCACAAAGTGCAATTAAACAGGGTGAGTTCTGTCTCTGTAAACAAAGCTGAACTTGCAATGAAAGCAATATATTCAGTCTGATTATGTACCACCCTCAGCACTCAGCGAAAGATCAATAACATATGCAAATATTCCAAACCAAACCGACTTGCATACTGCCTGCCACAGAAATTAATCAAAGGTGGGGGGCAAAAGTGAGAAAAAGTACGCTAAGAAATGTCTCAGCGGCGCTGGTGGTGAGAATTGTCTTGGGAACGAAGTCTTGTAGAATTCCCGTCCATCTGAGGCGTGGTTGGTTTACACATCCAAAGTGAAAGTCAATTACATTATTATCTTTATTAGTCATTAATATTCATCTGTTTCTAATAAAGTGTAGGTGCTTATCAAAGTGTGTTGTGTGTGTGTGTGTGTGTGTGTGTATGTATGTATGTGTGTGTGTGTGTGTGTATACTCTCCCTGTCCATTCCATGACTGTAGAGAGACTGCCCAGGCTTTGCAAAGACAGATAGAGTCAGGTCGCATCTCTCTAAAATAGCAGTAAAAAACAAAGTCCTGAAAGACAAATGTCTGTGTCAAGGGCCTATTCCCAAAGGAGCACCGCTTAACGCTCCTCTCCATTTAAAAACAAATGCATTATGCAGAAGTGTGTGCTTCCTCGAGACGATAAATAGATTTACAGGCTTGATAATTCTGTGTTATGTAATAGCTGTTGAGCTGTTGTCGAAGAAAAGACCAATTAGCTGTCAAATAGCATCAGGGAATCGGTGAGCCCAGACTCTGTCACAAAGCGAACGGATGGGCAGGAATACTAAGCAGCAGTGGCAAAGTGACCAGCAAGTCAAATGCACAACAGGAGGCCACAGTCATGCAGGACCGTACACTCATCCTGGTTTTCCCTTGAAGGCTTGCAATCTGCCTAATGCTAGTAATAGTATGACTAGTAATAATAAGGAAAATAAATCCTCTTTCACCGTACTCTCAAAGAAAGTATTCAAGATTTCAAGATAGTCCTTAAAGACAATGTGAAATTATTTTGACTTGGGTAAACTCATTCTGAAACAAAAAAGGCAATTAGAACAAAATGTAGGTGGAATGGCATCCTTTGGATTTTATTGTATTGTGCATATTGACAAAGGACCACACCAACCAGCTAATATAAGTATTAAAGAGCCAGTGATCCCACTGTTTCAGCTCGAAATCAAATTGTTTTGAGCTGAGAGTTTTAGGAAAGAGGGGGGCGTGTTATCCCCATGGTTACGACCCACGCCAAATTTATGATACTTTTTTAGTACCGTCGTTGTGTAAGACAAATGACCAAGTTTAAATCAAACAAAAAACTGGTTTTGGGTTCACTGGCTCTTTAAACAAACTTATTTGTATGCTTTGTTAAAGTGGTCATCTGGAAGAATTTTTCCAAGAGATACGAACAGTGTCACTACTGACACCCACTCGTAACACCCCATGGGCCAAAGGCTCATCAGAATCAGAATCAGAATCAGAAAAGCTTTATTGCCAAGTACGTTTTTTAAACATACAAGGAATTTGTCTTGGTAACACATTCACCATTGTGTTATCACATTCGGTGATGGATAGTGACATTTATTTATTTACATCATTCACCACTTAAAATAGGTGAATGATGTGATATATGTGAAGAAGTGCAACTTCATTTTGTGTTGTCTAAGGGCTTTTAACTTCTGTTACTGGCATTTATTGGGTATCGTGAAATGTAAAGCAGGAAATGACTATTGTGCCAAGATCTTGTTTATATTCTGTTCACATAGAAAGCATATTTTTCGCTTAAACCTATTATTTCCATCCCGTATTTCAAAGACATTTCAAGAACCTCAGGGCTAAGCTTTCAGTTAAAAAGAAAAACCTTTTTAAGCAAGTTTACAAAGAGGCTACATATCATGTTTCCCTCTCTCTGTTTGCTTTGGTCCGTTTATTTTCCTTCCTAAAAAAACTTAATTTATCTTTTCATCTCTCGATAGCTTAGGAGAATAACTAAGACAAAAGCATTTCTAAAATTCTGCTGTTCTTGCCCTCTTGTATTCATGTTTTTATTCATTTATATTTTTTTGTAATGGGGTAGAAAGAAATGTTAGAGTTGTAATGTGACGTAACAGTGAAACAGTGTAGCTACGTATGTGTGACACCCCTCTGGAGCTAATGCTACTGACTACTTCACACTACACACTCACAGGTCACTTCACTTAAGTGTCAGACACCAGAAAAGTCATAAAGACATCCTTCCCCCTAAAAGATCCTTTCAAAAATGCTTTCATTGCCTCTCTGAAAATGTGTTATAAATATTAAGAAATATCCCCTCTTACTACATTTAGCAGTTCATTTTTTTTACCGTAATCTGTCCGCCAAGGATATTAAAATAATTGTGATGGTTGGTGGAAACCTTTTGAAAGAATCTGCTCCATTTAAAGTCGTGTGACGTTTGTGCACGCACACTCATACACACACACCCGTGCACACCCATGCAAACCTGTACACACCTGAATTCCCCCACATACACTTACACTCAAATGCACACACATATACACACAAGTGCACTCACACACACACACACACACTCTCAGGCAATTCTTAACATTCTTCTCTTCATCTGTCTGGCAGCATTGAGAATAAGACCTTTCTCGACGACAGCGCTCCAGTTTGCATGTCTTCTTTCTCTCCCTATCTGCTATCGCCTCAGCGGACGCCTGACACTTTCACACCAAGCCTCCACCTCTTCGTACCAGGTTTCAAATGAAATTGCCACCCCCCCTCCTCTACCCCAACTGTCTTCCACTGTCCGACGCCGAATGCTCTAACATGATTTATGGTGGCAAGCCTACTTCAACCACATCTGTCTGTTCTCTCTTTTAAGTACCAATTTGGAGGACTTATTGAACTCTGCTTATAGCGCAACAGGGCAATTTGTCATACGATTTATTGTTGCCTACAAAAGGTTCAAGTGCAATATTGAGGTGTATTTTCCTTTTTTTCATGAAGTCTGAGCAAAATAGGGAGCCGGGGGAGAGTTAAGATCAACTTAAGCGGCCTCTTCGGTATTTTTGAAGAGGAATTCGAAGCAAACCAAGATCTCCCCTTGTTGCTCCTTCCCCGTCCCTGCAGTCAGCTTCTACCAGCCCCTTATTTGTCACCGGGACCCAAGGGGGAGGCCCGGGACCTTGGCTGCTGTTGATCCAGGCGGGTGGGAAGAAGCAAGTGAATGGACCAATCGGTTTGTGCTCTCTCTTCCGTCTGTAGGCTCCCAATAGGTTTGTGTGTGGACACAGCATCCGATACCGTTCCATATACAGTTCATTAATGTGTGCATTGCAAAGCCATAGCAGAGCAACCTCTGGACAGGGAGTTGGAGGAAACACCATGAATGGCCTGTGTCTGCCTTAGTATAACAATGTTCTGCGTACTGCGCCTTTATATAGTGCTGTTATTGTCAATGTGAATGAATGTGAGACAGTACAGGCTAAAAATAATACAGCTCATCAATAATCAAGAGAATAAGTGGTACATTCAATGAGGTGCTTAATTTTCCTTGGCTTGTTTTGCCTTTTACCCTCGTAATCGGCAATCAAACACAAATCATCCTTCCTACAGCCATCAACCTGACTTAAAGTAGGATGAGCCACAAACTCCTCTAAGTTGAACACTGCCATTCTACCAAAAGGCAAAACACAGTGACTGCCGTCCGAAGCTAATCACGTAGTAGGTTAGGCTGAGCTACAAACAAATAGTTCTACCACACCCACGTACTGATTTAGCCACCTTAAGTCCTCTTTCACTGGTCAAGAGTGTGATAAGCGTCAATGCCAGGTGCCACACACACGCGTTATGCGAATACCACGCTCAGCCTTATATAAAACTACTTCCTCAATTCCTATACCCCAAAGCTATTTCTACCTATCTTCTGGAGCTTGCCGGGCTCGAGGCGACTTTAAAGGCTCAACTTCAGCGGCCGGAGCCCTGAAACGCCTACCTCCGTCGGGGAAACTAGTCCCCGCCCAGGATTCACTCCGAAAACAAGAAAGGTAAAACAACAAATGAGTGCCCGAAGGAAAGACTAATACAGTCCAGCTGGACACTCCCCTATCTAACTGAGGAAGCAGATTAAACGTTTTGCAAAGGCTGAACACATGGCCACCCAGACAATGATACTCACCACGCTAGCCACCAGAGCCGTCTATCAAAGCTTCTCCTTGTCGATCCCGGATGAGCCCCCACTTGTTACACACTTGGTGTGTGGGGTGGGGGTGGAGAAGGGGGGTGAGTTAATTTGCGTTCTGGATTTAATGCATCTACAATTAGCTATAAAACCAAGGGCAGAGAAATTGCTTTTTTTCCATCACCCTAGGAACATAGATATTATCTGCCCTCTATCTGCCAAATGAAACAGTGGAGGGAACCCTGTTCATTTCCCCGTCATTGAATAGGCTGTTCACATGTCCAAAAATCAGCAAGGTTGCCTTTACTCTGGTAAAGGTCTGTCCGTGTGGCTCTCTCTGTCTCTCTGTCCCTCTAATCCGTTCAACCTCTAACTCTCTGCCCCCCAGTCCCACTGTGTTTTTCCCGTCTTTTTTCCCTCACCAGTTCAATTCAAAATGTCAGGCTCAGGACAATATGGTTCTCTTGACAGCCCGTCCAATAGCAGAGCTCCGACGCCTGAGTGGCCAGGCCGTGTTCCAATTACATCCCACCCTTTGACCCCCCACCCCCGCCACCAGTGCGGTGTCCAGGGTGCCAGTGTCAAGGTTGTGGAACGAGGTAGCACCTGTGTGAGCCATGACCTCTGGTCAAGACGATGTCCGTACACCCAACAGGGCTGTGTCCCCATTGAACCCCTGTGCCCTTGAGCAGAACACTAAGGGGGGCCATGCGGAACTAGCAGCTTGAAGATGTGTTACGCGCCACAACCCCCCCCCCCCCCATCCCCCGACCCCCTGGGGGGAAGAATGGGCAATTTAGAGGTCTTGACAGAGGGTACTCATCTTTTATACATACAGATATAATCCAATGCTTCCCTGACCTTGGGGTGTGCCCCTGTTGTACTAGCAGCTCATCCACACACACGCACACACACACACACACACACACATACATATGCACATGCACATGCACACACACACGAGTGCACACACACACACACTCACCCACGCATGCACAGACACATACACACGTGCTCGCGCACACACACACACACACACACACACACACACACACACACACACTGTTCTATCATTTAAAACATATTGTTTATCAGACTTGAGGCCCCTTGCTGTTTGTCCTAATCCTAGCCAGAGGACACTGTTCCCTCAGTTATTTCCCCTTTTTAGTGCCTGCAATTAATTTCTTTTGCTTCCCTGACAGACTGCCGGGACAATCGTTCTTGATTCGGTCACAGACAACGTCACCAACATATTGTTGGTTTTGGTCGCAATGTCTACAAGATCGTATTTTACTGTCTACTCCAATTGTATCAGCGGGAATTAATGTTTCATTTCTGTCGTGTAAAATCACAAGGGTTCACTGTTTTCGTGAATGGCAAATTAAGAGGCAACAGTTATTTGACAAGACAATGCACTGTGTAAAAATACATCATGTGGCAACTACAGTGACAACCAGGGGACCAGCATGAGCCAAAATAAGAAATGGAGTCATAAAAGACTTCAACTGGACCCATGAGCCTACCCATGATAAATGATGAGGGCTTCTGGAGGACAAAACATCATGATGTCCTGTTGTCGGAAGTCCAAGATGTGTGTTTTATTGTACTAATACATCAAATAGCTCATACCAAAGCAACGCTCTCTATCTATATGTGTGGAAATATTTCATATACAAATTTCATATATATGAAATACTACCTTTTTAAGATTTCCCTAGGATCCCGCTTTGAATGAAAACCTATTAATCCCATTGGTTTGACCTTACTTTGTCACAAAACTGTTCCCTTGATGGAATCTACAACGTATTTCTGTTTCTACTGAGGGTTAAAGTTTAAGTTTTAGTGGCAACAATGTTATTGCCCTGAATTAAACAAATTACGGTCGACTACTATATGACTCTAGTCTCAGAACCAAACAAATCTGTGAGCTCATGTTTTATTTGTTCTGGCTGACATGTTTTCTTTGTTCTGCTTGCCCCCCTCCCATTCAGACAGATTTTCAGCAGACATAGCCCGGGTGGGGCCAATCACAACCGTTTATCCAACATTGGGCGGGTTTAATACGCAGACTGTACAGAGGAGGGACATGTGTGAGCGCCGTTGAGGCCTTTTCATAATCAACCAAGATGGCTGCCGCTGATATTTCACATGTTCTGTTTCTCTGGTACAAAAGCACAATTGTAAGTGCTTTGCACTGGTTCTATGAACATCCTTACTGTACCGACTGCGATAGATTGTTGTTTCTCTTTCTTCTGACAAATGTACTTATTATAAATCACTTTGGACAAAAGCGTCTGCTAAATGCCCTAAATGTAAATGTCAATGATTGCTTGTATCTATTCTATTGCATCTAGAGCCCCTTCAAAATCGAAAATGAACTGAGACGTTCCAGACTACTATGCATTTGCAAATTGGTCTGGCGATGTCAGGTAATATGCCTCAATATTTTGAACAATATTTGTATATCTTTCATTCATATTCATGGATTTGGTTTTAATTGTCAATTATTCCTAATTATGTCATCCATAGGCTTGCAGTTCAACACATGCTTTGCTCTTAAGGGTACCATCATCTCTCTATGTAAATTACTTTCACCTACTAAATTGTAGCACTTGGCCCTGGCGTAGCATTAATAATTAAAATGTCTACCCTCATCGCAGTTCCACAGGGCACACGCAAACACAAACACAGAAGACACTCAAAGCTAATAGACCAACAAAAACAGTAAGTACAGTATGAAACATAACTTTCAGCAATGAAGTAGACGCAGCTTAAAGGTATTTATTTATTTATTTTTTAAATAGTTTGTAATCCGTGCACTTCCTTAGGTAGGCTACTATACAACTAGCCATACATAGGGGTACATGGGGCACACCTTGTTGTAATTTCCAGCATCACTAGAACACTTTCTCCCTACAGACAGACTTCCTTGATGCGTTTCTTGTTCCTCTGCAGTCAAAGCACAGGAGCAGACTCTTCACCCAGTTAATTTCATCAAAAGGATCCACAAAGAGAGAGATGCAGTCATGTCGAAGAGTAGAACAGTGATGTAATGTTCTAAAGTGGAGCCGTGTTCAGGTTTAGTTTTCAAAGGAATTGAGAATGAAATGAGCTATGAAAATGATATTCAGATTAGTTCTCTGAAATATCACTTCCACAGCCACAAAATGTATGCTTTTTTATAATTCCCTCTGGAAAGCAGGAAGACGATTTAACACTTCTAAATCAGGCACAGTGACAATATAAACTGCTTTTTTTTATTTCACATTGGTCACAGATCGTTCTCCCCCCATAGAGATGTTGGTTTATAAATATTCTGTTGCTTCGGTCTACGATCAATTTGAATTTAAATATTTAGTTTTACAAAAGGAAACCCTGTCCTCATTGAATTTCAGTGATGAATTAGTTTTAGTTGTACCTTGTGATAAACAATTTTCTGAATCACATAGCAACATGACCAATGTTAAATTTAAGCAAAATCTTAATTAACTAGCAATAGACAATGTATCCAAACCTACATTATTTTTAAATATGAAGATGAAATTGATTCAGAAAGTAAAATACTCCATTTGTTATCCCCGTTTTATGTTTTGGCAGAATTCAACCTTTTTTTCACAGAACTGGTTCCATGACAACCATAGAAAGTTACCTTGGTTCCAGGTACAATTTACTTTACTCTCTGACTGTTCATCTTCAATGTTTACATTGCATTTTACCTCCGCTCCTGAATCTCCAACAAAATGACATTCATCACTTTATGTTTTCACAAAAATGATGTTTCTTATGTTTTTCAAAATTGTTTGTCAAGAAGTCTCCAGCAATATATTCCTCCAGTTCATAATGAGCCTGAACCAATAATAATCTGTGATTTACGGACACTTGTGGGTGTTACCAGGGTAGGTTGAGAAGTGTGTTCATGTGGAAAAAAACACCCAGAACGGTTAATTGTGATTTATAGAGGTAACCATGTCTGACGAAGCGCGAATGCGTGGTTTTCATAAAGCAGTGCAAAAACAGCAGTGTGCATAACCTTTTGGTTTGTGTTGGCGAACATACAGAGAGTTTTATATATCAAGCCCCGGGTCTTACATGTTACAACAATGTGAAATATCTAAGTATAGCAGACCTCTCCCTCCGATAGAATGGTACATGCTAGGATTATTATTAGGCCTATTACTGAGTCTCTATTTTTACCTGTCCAACATTTTGGATTTTCACTGCGTTTTCCAGACTAAACAGTAGGCCTACAGTTCCCTGCCTTTCTGTTGTAACCTTAGGAAGTCGATGATGGTTTGTAATTATACAGCAAGTCAATCTAACTCCAGGTGTACTCCACATAGACAGCAGTATGACAAATGCAATATACACAGACAAACCTCATTCAAGGATGCTGACTTAATTTGTATTAACGTGCAGATCCTAAACTATTTGACATTCATTATTTTCTGCCCTACTCTATTACTCTACCCTACTCTACTACTCTACCCTACTCTACTACTATGCCATACTCTACTACTCTACCCTACTATATTACTCTACCCTTCTCTACCACTATCCCCTACTCTACTAATCTACCCTACTCTATTACTCTACCCTACTGTACCACTATGCCCTACTCTACTACTCTACCCTACTCTACCACTTTGCCCTACTTTATTAATGTACAACTCCACTCTACTACTCTACCCTACTCTACCTGTCTACCTTACCATTCTACTCTACCCTACTAGCAAAGTTTGATACAGTTCATGTCTGAATACCTTAAACAAAAACCTTAAAATGAATACCATTGATTTTATTAGTTGTATTATTAATAGTATAATACCTTAAACAGTATGCCATACAAAGAGGTCACTATTTAGTAATACTAATATTCATCAAGTGTAAAAAATAAAACCCTTTTGAGTCCTCTGTACGCATTCATCATGCTCAACAGTATGAATACAACGGAGAAAAAACACATGGGCCTAATGGTCAGAAATCGATATCCATTATCATAGCCCACATGCATTTAATTTGTGTCTTGGTGTGGCTGGGCTTCTATTCATTTCCATAGTTTGTTGAATTTGTACAGGTGATCAATCAAAATGATCACTAGGGACGATTCAGTCTATTCATTCTTATCATCCAAAAATACAGCCATTTTGGTTTTTATTGTAAGCATCCTATATTTTGTCGTAAAGTCTACATTGTATGTGATGTGTAGTGATATACATGTCTATCAGCACAATTTGTATTATTAGTACCTGTGCTTATGCAAAGTGTTTACAGCCATTAATCTACTAAAAGCAGATTTAACAATCCTTTTGTAAATTCAGGATTTTTTTCCAACATCCACTATGAAGAATTAATTGGAATTTGTAAGCATCACAGACTTCCCTTTGCACTGATTAGCTTGGAGATGTATGCCAGAAATGGAAGACAAGAGAGAAACAGTTACGGATTTCAACTATTTATGGAGTCTTTGCCAGTAATTGCTACTCTTAGTCTGATTGTTTATACATGATCACCAGGGCGCTTGATAGTATTGCTTTAATCCTCTTTTAAAAAGCATAAATATCTTATGTTGCTACATTAGATTGGTGATTGTTAGAAAATAAACACACGTTTTGCCAGTGACAATTTGTCAGTATTATTGTGTTAGCACCTATTTGTGCACACCTGCACACACACGTGCACTACTGACATCATCAATTCAAAACTATCAGTTACCACCGGGCGAATGTGAAAAATGGCTGACTCTTAAGTGTTCGACTGTGAAGGAAG
The DNA here is from genome assembly GCA_026745465.1 of Lota lota. Lineage (NCBI taxonomy): Eukaryota > Metazoa > Chordata > Actinopteri > Gadiformes > Lotidae > Lota > Lota lota. The sequence goes on from JACYXH010000772.1 coordinate 6,568,043, forward strand.
TGGGTTTGCAGATCCCATCCTACCCACAGGCTTATGATCAAGGAAACCAGGAAAATAATGAGGTTTTAAAGTGATCGGAGACATTTTTTGGTTTTACTCTGCCTCAGACTCTGTGGCAGAGCATGAGCATAATAACAAGCACCCTTGTCACTTTGTCCTCTGAGGGAAAAAAAGGCAGTATACATAAGGTGTTCGATGCCCGACTCTCTTCCCCACCGTCACCCCCCCCCCCCCCCCCCCATCCTATCCCCCCAGACCATGACTGATGACTCACCCACCGCCAGTGGCATTTAGTGTCTAACCGTCTTGACTGACACAATCACAAAGCAATCAATTAGCGCGGAATATTCCGGAGTGTTCTGGGATTTGTTGAGCTAATTTATTTAAGCTATCAAAGCACAGCGGCTGATGCGGCTGATGCGGCCGTGCGTACGTGAGGATGAGTGCAGAGAGCTCCAGCGGTAGCGTGCATTTGAAACTATCCTAATCTATGTTCTTAACACAGAGAGGGACGCACATGACTGTGGACGCGGCTAAGCTCATTGTAGGCCTGCTGAGTTTCGGTGGACAACAAGTGTGTTTTTGTCTAATGAGAGGAGCCCCTTCCCTGACTTCAATGCTCTCTGTGTCCACCGTACCAAGTCACACGCTGGTACCTCAAACAGGGCCCCTGCGTCATGTGCTGGCGTCCAGCCTCTGCTTATCCTCTTGCAGTCATCTCGATGAAGCGTAGAGGTTTTAATTGGTAGAGCAAAGCATTGGCGCTTCAGCTCGCCTCTTATTAGCCAATGGGGTGAGGACAGGCGGCAGCTATGTGGCAGATCTCCCCTAAATTGGGCCAGTGGACTGTCATGTTCCCGCTCTAGTTTGCTCTGTCAGTCTAGCTATAGTAGCGACTGCCTTGGCAACAATCGGATCAGGCCTTTTCGCTTTGGCAGGAAAAAAAGTCTGTTTTGTTTATTTGTCTTTTATGCATTATTTATTTTTTTACCGTATAGGAATATAAAAAGTAGTTGTCAACAGCAATGACCACTGTATAGCTACCCTGTCGGCTCCCCATTGGTTGCGATTAGTGCAGATCAGCTTTGACCCCAACCGCAGCAGCGGCGGTGTTGGGCGGAGCAGACCAAATGCGATGGAAAACAGTGCTCTCAGCAACACACGCAGCGTGGTCTCCTTCTGTAGCCCTTTAAATATGAACGTGTCAGCCATCGCGCTACATATCCCCCTTTGGCAGGATTTCTCCCGGACCAAATCGATTCAGTCTCTGTTTATCTCATTAGCTTGTAGTGTGTAATCAATCACACAAGGGCATTTGATGCAAGCCTCCTACCCCACCACATATTAAAGCTGAACTCTCCTCATGGTGGTGCGTGCTGCTATGTTGTCTAATAGTCATATTGGTAATAAGGCGCTAAGCAGGGAGCCTGTTTGGCGTTCATTCAGATGACCCTTTTTCAATAATGTTAAGTCATGTGGTGAGGATGCAGGCTTAGCAAAGCCCAGACGTGTGCACAATGTAGACAGACATGGGTTAAGCATGTTGATATTGGCACGCACGCAGACAGACATGCAGACTCACACATACACGGAAATGTAGAAAGGTATGTGTTTATAAATACACAATCAGACACCATCAGTGTTACTGTACTGATAGGCTTCTTTTTCAGCACAACTTTCAATATGCCACAGCTGTTTCCTTTCCTTTATAAATCACAGCCTTAATAGCGTGTGACATCCTAAGAGCCGTCCGTGCATCTGGCAAACCTGTAATCACCTTGTTGGGCAATGTCATTCCTGCCCACTGCCGTTATACCTCAGCTGAATATATTGGGGGCATTACTGCAATGGAGATCACACTTACACACAAAGCACTTACACACACACACACACACACACACACACACACACACACACACACACACAACATTGCATTTGAACAACAAGCAATCATTAACCTGTCACGGATACCTAGGTGGTAATTGATAAAACCACTGCTTTGGAAAAGGCACAGCATAAGCAAACAGGGAACATAAACATGTCCTCTATGAAACTTTAACTAGTTTTTTTATACAATCATGTATTGCTATGTTTTGTGGTTTAGTTAAGTTCCTAGTGGTATTGCAAATAGTTTCAAGGGACAGACCGATATTCTGTGGAACATAAATAATTTGTGAACATAAACAAATTGTTTGAACAAGATACGGTTTTTATTTCTAACTCTTGTAAGGCCATCTAGTTGGGGCTCTGCAAACAAGACTCAACATTGATCATTATATGAACATGTTCTTTTAGATCATACAACAGTGTTTACTTCAAGTGTAGGTTTTCCATTCTATGAATACGATGAAGAAAAGGCTGGTAGGCCGTCATTGATTTATCATTTTACTTATTCAAACCATAAACTGGTTCAAACAAGGAAACATAAAAAAAAGAATTGCAGTGCATTTTGTAGTAAGATGGCAATGATATTTTTGAGATCGGTGGCATATGTTGAAAGGTGCAGAGTGCTTGTAGTACAACTGTTTACATACTAAAACGGGAGTGTGAATTTTGTAAAGAAAAATAATAATACTGCACTGCTAATGGAGTTCTAACACAGTTGCCAACATGTTCCTTTCACAGATATACATTGGAGAAGCTAGCTGCCCAGTATTATCTCTTAACTACTAATACACCAGGTTGCGATGGTGCACCATGGTGTACAGACTATCAGGTAAGCTCCATTATTGCCTTTGACGTTAGATCAATGTTGGGAATGAGTCGGACGATTCTTTTCCAACCACGCAAAGCTGTTGGAGCAACACACATGCCTGTTTCTTGGCAGATTATATCTCTTTGCTTTCGTATGGCCTAGCATAGGCCTGGGCGAGGCGGGGCTGGGGTGATTTGACAATTTAATGGTGTATTAAACAAACATCATGGCATCGTACGAGGGAAACGGGGCCACTCACTAGCCTGCACTGGTGCGTGCTGCCTGTAAGATGGGAAGATAGCATGAAAGTAATTGGGACCTACTTTAAATGTCACACGTGCGACAGCAAAAAAACAAAATAAAACGGCAAGAGCCGTGTTTTTAGCCCATCACACCATACACCTCACCGCGGTACATGCCGGCGTTTGACAGTGCCAAATTGCAGTGATGCATATCCACCGCTGCTCATCAGGATATTACTTCTTGTAGTAATTGACACCACTGTCAATCATTCCCCAACATCATTTAAGCCGTTAAAAGCTGTTAAGTATTTGAAATTGCTCAAAAATACACCAAAGAGTGTAGGAGGATTCTTTAATTTAAATTTCTGAAACTGTATTGACTCTACTGCCGCATGCTACACTTTGCTTTTTCTATTCTGTGAAACGGAATTAGAAAAAGACGCATTCATTAAAATGTCACAGAGAATGGCTCTGTGTAATGATCAATCTTTATCCATATCCAGACTGTAAGCATAGTCACAGCAGCGGTTGACATTACCTTAAAGAACTCCAAAAATATGAAAGTCAGACTGCTCTCTCTATGCCAATCCCATTTCATACTTAACAAGTAACAAGGGTGATTTCAGCCTGGCAGAAAAATGAGTTCAGCACATTCAGTGCCCATGGATAAAATAATATTTTTTACTTTCATGGTCTTAATAGTGTGTTTCAAAGGGTAGATTAGTAGTAAATCAAATCCGTCTCAGCAGAAAAAATCAATGAAATAGAAGGAAAATCCATGAAAATGGATGCTATAACGTGCTAATGTCCACTCTGCTTCACTCTCAGATCTTCCATCACGCTGAGAGAGAGACTGAGACCAAGAGAGAGAGAGAGAGAGAGAGAGAGAGAGAGAGAGAGAGAGAGAGAGAGAGAGAGAGAGAGAGAGAGAGAGAGAGAGAGAGAGAGAGAGAGAGAGAGAGAGAGAGAGAGAGAGAGAGAGAGAGAGCAAGAGGGAGAGAGAGAGAAAGAGACTCACTGTATCCTATTGCATAATCATTAGGATCCTCCTAATGTCAACCTGTGTGTTACTGCAGTACTGCTACCTTGGCCACTGACTATTTTAACATTTCTAACATTAGCATATAATATTATAACATTATAGATCCTGATAATGTATGCCTTCATCACAATCCAAAATGATGAAATGAAATGAATGGAATATACTACTATTAAGTGTCTTTGTTATGCTGAGAGTGACCCTCGCCAGAGTGTAATGGTGATCCCTAACACGTAACAATGTTGTCTTTGAGATATCGCCGGCTTCCTTTCTGAGCCTCTACACACCAAGTGCGTCTTTTCCTAATACAGCGAAGGATTGACACTTAGTTCCCATTAAAAGCCGAGGGATTTGGGAGCAAAGCCCATCTGATTGTCTCTGGAGTGTAATTCGGAGAGACCTTGCGTTTTCTTCGTAATCCGAAAGCGAGATCTTATTGTTGTTCTTTACATTTGCCATTGGCTTATTCGTGAGAAATTACAACCGTGATCTCTGAGAGAGACGGCATTTAAAAATAATAATAGAACAGAGTCTAGCTAGCACAGAAACATTTCCCAGAAATAAAGTAAACATGTCTTTTTGCATTAGCCTTTCTTGGCCTTTCTGGCAGAGGACCTTCAGCACCTCTTCAACCGGATAGTTCAGACTTTGTTGTGCTAACAATCTAACATGTAGATCCGTTAATGCAATTACTACACACTTGAGTAAGTTTATATAGTAATTTGCCTACCAAAATTAATACATATATATGTATATACAATACATACCAGTAATGACCTGGAGTAGACAAATCAATGCCAGACTGGAGGATGCAAAGCGATATATAGACAGAATAATGTATACAATGTTGACATTTACAGCTTTTAAAGCTTTTTGTTACAGTACATGACCAGGAATGAAATCCTAGCTTTTGCAGATTTACATTGACATTATATTGAAGACAAAAACAGTCAAAAGTATTTGTTCAATGACAGTGTTGCCCCTGATTCCTTTTGAACATGGCTTTTTTCAAGCTAGCTCTTGAAAAAATGAGTTTTCCACTGTTCATCAACATTAGGCAAATAGTCCATAGACTGAAGGATCTGCAATTTCTGCATCATATTCATGCATTGTTACATTCTGAAAGCCTGCCTCAGGGTCAGATTTCGCCGTGAAATCCAAAAGCAATTTACACCAAATAGACTCTTCACTAGAAAGCGATTGTGCTGCACCTCCACAGAGCCATTGCAGCTCTGTGCAAGGAGAGGCAACAGAGCTCCAGGGAAATGCACACGTCTCCATTCCAGTCTTCAATGCTTCTTCAATACTGTGACTTAAGCATGTCTAGGAGCACAGAAAAGACCTTCTGTAAAATTTCTAGTGTGAATCCATGGTCATGTGGTTCCCTTCAGACCGATACTGTATACAGAAATCCTGTTGATAGAGTATATTGAAATGTCGTTGTTGTTGATGTGAGGGACTGCTGTCAGTGTGTGTGTGTGTGTGTGTGTGTGTGTGTGTGTGTGTGTGTGTGTGTGTGTGTGTGTGTGTGTGGTATAATCATCCCAGCTTCCTGTTCAACCCCCCACTGCTGTGAGGCAGTACGCTGTCAGTCCCCTCATGACGTGAAGCCCTGATGTCAACACCAAAAAACCCTTCCCCTGACACCTCCAGCAATGCTTTACTGTGCCTTTTCACCGCCTTGATTATAGCTTCGGACATTTTATTTTTCTATGAGAAAGAGAAAATTGCTACAGAGGTAAAAAGGTAAAGAGAGAGAGAGAGAGATAGTGGGAGAGAGAGATTGGATGAGAGCCATGGGGATGATGGCAGTGGTTATCCACACTCACTTTATGTGAATGCATAGACACTTGTATGGCTTGGAGCTTACAAGCATCGCTGCCGCCGCATCGTCTAATCTCTGGCAGACACGCTGACAGGCTTGATCGATGTTGACATGACTTATAGCACATCGCCAGCTGTCCTATTTATAAGCATGTGTACGCCCAAATGTGTACGCGCATCCACGCGTGTGCGTGTAAATACATGTAAATACATGTGCAACCCTATACACACGTACAAACAAGCATACAAACCTATAGACAAACAACAATGATGCATACACACACAGACACCTATCATGTGCCCTGCTTCCTACTGTTCTTGCTTCATCTGCGCTAATGTCTCCGGTCTCTGTGATTCTGTCATAGACACACCGATACTCTGAAAGGGCCGCTGGTCGGCTTGGTGATTTGAGCAAAAAAAGGAGTGTTCAGGGTACATTTATTCTAATAGCTGGGGGGTGGGGGTGTCTTAATGGGCAGCCAGACAGCATCCCAGTGCCCAATGGAGTGTAATCCATACAGGGCCCAAAGCTCTGCCGCAGGATCCAACAGAGTATTCTCTGCCTGGCTGCAGTGACTTCTCTTGTGGGTTCTTCATTAAAACATAGGGTGTGCACGCAGCCCTGGGGGGGGGGGACGGGGGACGGGGACGGGGGGGTTCACTTTTATTTTTTTAGTTATTTTAGAACAGCTATTGTTTCTGCAGCCAAGTATCCTAGTGAATATTATAGGTGTTTTCAGCTGGAAATGCTCACAGTTCAGAGCGGTATAACGAGGCTGGCTTGAATTCCTAAACTTTTAAAGGTGCAGTTATCTTATTAATAGGGTGTTAAGCATGAATAACTTATAAACATATTCTCAGAGACTCAGTCACTCATCATATCTGAATAGCTAAACTGTGACCCAAATCTAAATAAGGATCTTAAAGTGATTACAGTATTTTGTATCTGGAATAAATACATCATACAATGTGTATTTTTAATTCCTCACATCACGATTCATCTCCCAGTAGTAGTCAATCTACTTTAAATGTTTCAATATATTTTTTATCTACCATTGATCCCATGTGACAATGGTTAGGATTTGCATACTGCTTCCAGCATGTAACCGATGGTGACAGCAATGACGGCATATGAATAATGTATCTCTGACAGGATCTGGCTATTATGGATTTATTCAGGGAAACGTTAACTCCAATCCGCGGTAACCCTACATTGTGCACACACTCACATTTGCGCTGCCTCACTGACTTAATATGACAAGTTCTTGTATGTATCTTGTAGTATGTCTTAGTGCAGCCTTTCTCAAACCTTTTTATGCCATGGCCCAGGAGAGCTTGACCCTCAGCCCCCAGGGCCCACTTAGACCTACATATAGTAGACGGAATATATACAGAACCTGAATTGCCACATTGCCATTGACGTCAAAATTATGTTTTCAGTCATTGTGAGTGATGTGATTTGTTGACTGCAAATTCTGGTAAATAGGTCATACGTTTCGACATATCAACAAACTTGAACAGTCGATTCAAACAGTCAATAATAGGATAAAGCAATTTTTGAAGAGTTTGCGTGCGGCTGTGTGCCGGTCCCCGATCCATAGTTGTAGAGACGCAGTTTCAGTGGATATTCTCTCTTGATGGGCATTAGCTAAATATCTTGGGAGTTATAAAATATATTTAGAATAGATGAAGATTGAGGCCAAACTAATGTATTACAGAGTCTATTATATTCTGTTTTAAAGCACTGTAAATGTTATTGGTCTGCGGTAGACTAAATATGTGTCCACATCTGTACACACTGACACATTTGTCCCATAAGCACTTTCCCTATTGCACATCCACATGGCCAAGGGGGGTGCAACCAAGACACACAGGGTGAAATGACAAGCCGTCCCCTTCCATAAGCGATATCTGGCCGCTATTTGCTGACACTGCTGAACTGTACGGCAGCTAAAAATATACCCACAGACCGAGAGCACTACCAGTGCTACAGCAGCATGCTCCCGCCCATGTAAGAAACAGCTGGGAACATGACTCCAGTGAATATAAGCCGACAGGCTGAATAACAGGCACCAGGTGCTGCTGCTTGCTCCGAGGTATGCTGCACTTCGGAATACCATATATTTACCAAGGGGAAAAGGATACCGAAAAGAGATACCTTTTGTTCCTACTTGTTTTTGTTATTCTTTAGTTTTACTTTGGTCCCTGGCTATTACTGCGAAAGGAAAACTGAAATGTAACACCTAGGCCAGTATTACAATCACACTGCCACTGGGAACTGTATATGGGCTTTGGGTGTAGTATCATTATATACAATTTAATTTACAATACAATCGGATTGAAAACAATCATTTAATGTCATGTCTACAGTGATAGGGCTGATCCTTAAAATGTTCTTTTTTTTTTGCTTTATATTTTACATTTGTATTAGTATTATTATTTATAGATTTATTTGGATTAAAACACGGTAAGAGTCAGCATGTTTGTCCAGTCTGAATGCTGTCATGCTGGGTGTTGGTGTGGTGTTCGGTCCGACTGGAGGAGTCAGGGCTTCCAGGGAAGGCTTGGGCATGATGTGTCCTGACACATGGGCAAGGATTTGGGATTGGTGCCCAGACCGTGGGCACGGTCAGACAGATTGAGCAGCATTTTCCAATGACACCGTTACACTTTATAATGCAGAATAGTAATACCAACATGATTTACACAATATTCCATTCAAATTATACTTTTTCTTTTAGGTTTTAGCTCACCAAAGAGACACACACACATGCACTTATGACTCAAACGTCATTACTGCTACAGTGGGCGCCATCATTCAGCAGGACATTATTGCAACTGTTATTATTTTGTACAGCCCCAAACTGCACACCCAAAAATAAATTGAATGTACCATGGCCTAAAACATTTATGGCATCGCACATTTACAATTAATGCAATGTTTCATGGATGACTGGAGATGGAAATACAGCATGAGACAATGCAATGTTTTTGTGTCTTAGCCTGAGGATTAGGGAGCAGGCATTTCATGGATTTGTATACCCGTGCACCTGTCTCGGGCCAGAACAAGCCCTACTCCTGCAGGCCTTTCCAGGAAGCTAGGGGTCTTCTGTGGTAGCTGTCAGAAATGACAACATACAACCCTTTTAACTTCAACTCCGGCCTTCATATTCTCGAACCGATGCCCTATTTTTCTATTTATATATATTTTTTGGTCTTCTTCTTTGAAGTAATTTTTTTTCTGTCTGGGTAAGGGAGAGGTGTTCCCCAGAGCCACCATCTCCACGAGCACACTGTTAGGCACATGGCCTGAAAAGAACCACAAACATGACATTTCTGTCCCCTTTTCTCCCCTCTATCTCATCCCCATCCTAATTCATTCAACACATTGATTAAACAGAGCAGCAGTCTTAGATCTACATTTCAATTCACCTCGTGTCCGCGCTTGGTTTATTTATATGTTAACCCTACTTGCCAATTGCATTTGTTTAATGACAGGCCCGGGAGCACAAAGTCACTAGATATAATTCTCAATAAAGACCAATTCTTGTGTTTTCCACCCCCAGGGCAGTGCTTTAGCCTTGGTGGTCAGCAGAAGACCAAGCGCCAGAAGAGGCTGTTTTATAGTAATTTATTCCCCATGTGGTTGAGCTATCTCAGCAGCGCACACCGCTCATCACAAGGATTATCACCAGTGGCTTTCATCACCAGTCTCCGATATCGACTCCTCTTTTCTCGCAACAAACTCTCGCCAGCTCTCTGCACCATTCAACATGCCTACTACTTTCTTCCTTCATCTTGCTTCTTCCAGCACTTAAAGGGTATTGTGACACACACAAACACACATACAGACACACAGTAACAATGACAGAGATGGCAATCTGTCTCTCACCCCACCACCACCACCAACATTTGCCGTTCCCCAACCTTGATCAGCATGGAAATTGGTTCATCTCTAGTCAAGCCTGTGTGCACGCTTTCAAGTGTCCCTTTGTCCCAGATCTTTATCCGCACCCAATCACGTCATGAATGCATAGAGAACACACACAAGCACACACCGACAAAATGGTGTATAACTAAATGGGATAGCATTATCTTTCTCTCTTTGTTGTGTTTACCTCATGCCGACACTTCCAGGCGTCCAACTGCTATTCCCAGAGAGCATGCGACAGAAGGACTTCCATTCATTCTGGAATTCCTTTTCTTTTTGGTCCCGCTGCCGCGTGTTGTGCCTGCCTCCTGTTCCTTGTCCCTTGGTGGAACACAGGCAGCATTCAAAACGTTGCCCTCCTCTTTGTGGCGTTGATGCTGCTGTTTCTATTCTGCCATGCCAACTGACAGACGTCTCCCGGTCTTGAGTGATTAACGAGGAAAATTAGGCAAAGGAGGATGGTGAAAGAGCTGCCAGGCTTTATATGCTCTCCCCCTCGCTCTCGCTCTCGCTCTCGCTCTCGCACTCTCTCTCTCTCTCTCTCTCTCTCTCTCTCTCTCTCTCTCTCTCTCTCTCTCTCTCTAGCGCCCCTGCTCTCTCTCGCTGCTCCCCTCCCTCGTGCTCACACACGGTGTTTCAGGCGCGTGAGAGATGTCAAAGTGGCAGCGATGTATGTGTTTTGCTCCGCGGCTCCGTCCGTCGCTTGTCCCTTCCCCTCGCGCTCTCCCCTCCCTCACTCCCTCCCTTGCTCTTCAGCCTCTCTTTGTCTGCCTCCCTCACTCTCTCTCTCTACTACACACACACACACACACACACACACACACACACACTCAAGCACTTGCAATGTATATATATCTCTCTTCCTTTTGATCTATCTATCGCTCATTGTGCCTGGATCTCTCTCGCCCTCGCGCATGCACACCATCCACTGCGTTGAAGACTAAGGCTGAGGCAGCAGACAAGAAGCAGCAGATCCCTTAGTGGTAAAGAGGGGTAGATATCTCTCTCTCTCTCGCTATGCGAGGCCATACGATTGGGAGGGGGCGGGGGGGGGGGGGGGGGGCGACATCTGTGATTGTGCTTGTGCGAATGACTAAAAGTAGCCTCTTGGCTGAGACCCCCCACCCACCCACCCACCCACACACACACACACACATACACTCCCCCCCCCCCCCCCCCCCCCCCCCCCCCCCCCCAACACACTCCACCCTCATGGAGATGGGGGCTTTCAAAGGGCATGTACCATTAAGGCTCAGAGCAGGGTGGGCTGTAGTGCGAGCGGGGGAAGGGAGGGAGCAAGTACAAGAGAAGAGAGAGAGAGAGAGAGAAAGAGCAAGAGAGTGTACACATTGGTGTGGACAAAATAGGAGGGATATATATCTATGCATTGTATCTCTCTGTCCCTGTCTCTCTCTCTCTCTGTGTCTGTCCCTCTCTCTCTCTTGTTTTTGTGTTTTGTTTACCAGACACAACAGGATCATGCTTATGCAATCGAGAGGGATATTGGCTTCTATGTTTGTAATCAGTGTACAGCCACCGTTGACATATCAAATTTACCATCGTTAATGACATCCCACCTGTTCATCCCTCGATGGCTGTGGAGGACCACAGAGCGTGGCTCCATCCTAAAGCTTGGACATCATTTTCAAACCACTGTATCAGAGGAACAACCCCTATACAGTCCTATGCAGGGAAACAAACCCATCCAGCTTGTTGGATTGGGTAGAACAAATTCAGGAAGACCAGTAATTGTGGTCCAAATTCAGCATATCTTCATGCATGACTGACCTAATCACCTCATGCAGGAATATGCCTTTTAATTGAGGTAATAGCAACGCTTGTGCACAACTAACTGTCTGCATGCTCAGTGCTTTTGATGGAACACACGTATCTAGACTGGTTGAACGAAATAACAGCTAAATTGGCACGTCGTTTCCATGTAGAAGGTACATGCAGAAGCCAATACACGTCAGCAATAATAATTGGCGGGGATTCAGGTACAGACCCAACTTGTGTTTTTTCCCGGCATTTCCCTTTCTCTTCCAACAACATAAAAAAAAAAACGAATGATGCTGAATGAAAGAGCCTGTCTGTTGTGCAGGTGAGACAACGTCTAGTGTGATGAAGAAGACCAAATAAACAAACATAACCTCAGCCAACCTATCACAACCCCCCCCCCCCCCCCCCCACACACACACACACACACACACACACACACACACACACACACACACGGCCACACACACACGTTCACACACACACACACACACACACATACACACACAGCTGTGGTGGGAACTGTGGGACTGTACAGTCCTTGGAATCAGGAGCTTAGCTGGCCTCAGCTAAACCGTGTATGTATGTGTGTGTCCCCGTTTATTTGTGCCTGTGTGTGTATGCCTTGTGTGTATGTATATACTTTATATATGTGTTTGTGTGTGCGTATTGTATGCGTATGTATGTTTGAGTGTGTGTGAGAGTGTGTTTGTGTGAGTGTTTTTGTGTTGAAGAGAGGAATACAATTATGATATCCAAAAGGACCTCATCAATTCCCAACCCTCTTTACGGTCTGCTTGCACAAGAAGTCCATCTGCACCAACATGCTACAGAGCAAGCCAGCATCTGTGTTGTTAACAGCTGCAGCCAGTGGGTAACAGCCAGTTGGTGTATATTTTGACCGTATCTGCTACACCTCAAAGAAACATTACACGATACCAATTGATTTTTATATCCAAAGATTATGAACCAAAACAAAACAGCCAACGCGTTTCCCATTGGCTGAGAGAGGTTACAGCCTGTATAAATGAATCCTGTGGTTGAACTAGCGATGGAGTGCTACATTTTGCTGCTCGGTGTCGTGCAGTATTCTCAGCTTTGCTCCGTCACGCCGCTTGAATGCTCTTGGCTTGAGTCGCTGGATCAAAACAAACACTAGGCTTCTTTGCGAAAGGTTTTGCAGAACGCTGAGAAGAAGTGCTTTTTTTGGGAGCTTTTGTTGGTAATTCTTCAAAGTTAATGCATTGTTCTGCGGCAAAAACATTACTAGAGATGATTTGGTTGTCAGGATTCATTTCAGCTTCTCCCTGGTGATTTGTTGGGTTTTTCGTAGTCATATTTCATATATTTCTTTCACATTCGGTTTCATCAGATTGAAGTGGTTGGAACTATTCTTTATTGTCTGCGTATTCTTGTCCAATTCTGTCAGACGTTGTTGATTTGTACAAAGCACACAGAACACGGTCTTAACAGTGGAATGCAATCACCCATTGAGCATGCAGCAGTGCAGAAGCCCTTTCTTCTTGCTCTCAGTGCATGATTGCATGTGAAAGCGGTATGACATGAAGAGTAGCTGTATCGGCAAAATCATATGCATCTGGTTGCTCGATCAAGAGCATCAATGTTTATTTGATGGATTTATTTATGGATGGCTGTCCATCCTCATACGTATGCCCATGTATGCACAATAAGCAAGCAGACAAAGCACGTGCTAGAGAAGCAAATGACCATCAGATTTTGATTCAATAACGTGAATGGCTTAATGTAATGCATGTGTGTTCAGAGCATCCTTCTGACTGTGGCTGGTACCTTCTGACCTTTGGTACTTTTTGGATGAGTTTGATTTCCCAGGGCTATTTCCCAACGGCCATCTGCTGTGTCTTTTTAGAGTTTAGCAGAGAGGAACAGGGAGTCACTGGACTCCAGCAGATGACAAAGCGTGTCGCTGAACATCCACACACCAACACACAGAGAGGGCAAGGGCAACAGATGGAAGGGGCCCTTGATATGGAGCTGTTAGAAGCCTCAGGTCTCTGGGATCCGTCGATTGAAATGTGATGGGCTTTGTGGGTATGCGGAGTAGTCATCTTTTCCCCTGCATAGCAGCTCAACGTAAAAATACTTACAAGTTGTCCTCACAAATTATAATTTATATCACATTTGGATACAGGGATACACTTTTAATTGGAATGCTACTCTAAGCCTTGTAGCTCATAGTTAGAAATCTACTTTCAAGTGTGCCGCATGTGTCTTGTATTTGTAAGTTTTCAAAGCATGTTCTTTAATGTCACAACAATGATTTACCAATGTTTGTTTGTAGAGCAGATTACATGAGAATGATAGTGAGAATAAAGAGGCGTGCTATCACCATAAACTCCAGCCTTACTCCCTCTAAACACTAGTTTCAGTCAAGAAAGAAATACTCATGAAGCCATCAAGTACAACCCAGGTTCTGTCACTTTTATCTCAGGGTCATCCTATCATTCGGCAGCAGGCAAGCTTGCGCTATCTGACCTCGTGGCTTCCTAAACAAAGAGCCAGGGACCATAAAACAAACCTGCTATGGAGAGATTGACACAGAGGAGGGATCTGATGGTCGTGAGGATGTTAGGATGATGCATGGACAGGTGGCCAGACCAATAATTGCCTCCATGATGGCCGTCCTGTGTCCTTGGCCTTGGGCTATGTCATAACTAAGAGGGCATTGCATTGGCAGATGACCTCCATGGGTACTTATAGGGACTGATTGAGATACACAAGGCTAGCTGACAGGAGTATCTTATAGTGAATCACTTTATTAGTATAAAAGAAAATCAGGAGGCCATGCAAGAAAAGTGCTGTTAACTACTTGGTCATTAATTGGGTTAAATCTGCTGCACATGCATGTGGCAAAATATGACATTGGGTTTTTATTAGCATGGTTATCTACAATATTCTGAATAATGCATTCCTTGTTTAATTTCTTATAGCAAGATACGTATTTGAATGTATAAATACTTATTTTGTCTTTAGTTGAAGGGAAACAATACTGGCACAGTCCAGAGGGGTGGGGTTGTGTTCTTTGGACCAGTAGGTTGGCCTGGCTGTCATTTACAAGAAGAGACACTGGAGCAGTGTGTAGGAAATTATGTCACGCAGGCGTGTGTCTTTGAGCTTGTCCCTTGGCATCATCAGCCCTGTGAGGAATACAAGCATACACACAAACACACACATATACACACACACACACACATACACACATACACACATACACACGTACACACATACACACACACACAACATCACTGAAGCCTAAATTATATAGTGACGGTTGCCCCAGTAAATGTCACGCAGACTTCTGCTTAAAATCAATGTTGTTTCTCTAATTCTTATTTCATGTCTAAATTCATTGTTTTTTATCTACACTTACTGTACATTGAAATATTTGATTACAGATCTTTACAGATCACGCGCTGAACAGTAAATATAACTGACCAAACAACTATACTCTGCTTATTAAATATCCCTTTATTAGAATATACATAAGGTGCTTCGCAAAGATACCAGAACAAATAATACATATATACTTCCCTTCCCACAGACATGGCCTTTTGATTTAATCTGTGTGGTTTACAGTGTAAAGCGAGACCCTACTGTGATAACTCATAGACTGTACCATTCATGGGACAGATGTACAGTAAGCGCTAACAAGTCTGAGGTTTATGAGGTTTTGAGGAGCCCATAGCGGTGTGGCAAAGGGCCAGGTCCTGTCTGCTGCGCAGCTGTCTGAGGCAGCAGCAGGAAAGCGGGAAACGGAAGAAAAAAGGGGCAGCCATTGAGTGAGGCCACTGGGGACGAGGGGGCGGTATATACACAGCCATACCAAACTCAGAGTATGGAGGATCCAAGCGGCTAAAACAAATCCCCACAGAGAGACACAAATGAGCGTTTCTGTGGCAGTGGATGTGGAGGTGGGCTAGGGGGTTCGGGGGATCTGACAGCATGGAGAGAAGTGTAGGTTCAACTGAATGGCTGGGAAATGGTCTGTCATTCATAAACAACACGTTGAATGAGGCACCCACATAACACATAACACACAGGCGTTACGTAGACTGGGAAGTTAATAAATGGATGGATGGTGATCAAACATTATCGGTGCACATTATCAGCATTTATTTACAGCATATTTTCTAATCAGTTTTTTATGTTCCGTGTCAGGGATCTAGTAGATATAGTGTAGGCATCATCTTGATTCCATAGCAGGATCAGTCAGAGCAGCATTGGGTTGTCGTGGTTATCCAGAATGTCCTATTAACACTGATTGACAACTCTTGTTTTCCCTGTGTAGACTGCAGAGTGTTTGTGGATGCCATCACTTCTCATGTGAACGAGGGCCTTTGAAGCCCTTTGAGAGTGTAACAATGCGCAAAAATAAAAAAAGGCCTACATGATTACATTAGACTTTACTCTGCATAATTCACCAATACACAATGTATTAGTTGTTTGCCTATTCTGCGCCATGGTAACTACACACAACATTAGATTAATTAAAAGAAGGTGCTTTTGTTTCTGTTTTTCCTGTTAAGCGTCTTCAGTTTCAGTTCATGCCTTCTCAAATGCGCATGCCCAGACGAACGAAGATTGACCCATACCTGGCCGCACATGGACCATGTCTCAATTATTTGTAATTGTTTTCATAAATAGGTTATACGTTTAGCCTGTCCACACCAAAACCATATTCTGGGATTTTCACATCTATCCACTTTGGATAATGGATCATATCTTCACCCCCCATAGACACACAAACACACACACACACACAAACAACACACACAAACAAAATACACAAGCACACACAGACACAAACAACACACAAACAACACACACACACACACACATGATACACAAACACACACATATACACGTGAACACACACACATACACACATGCACACACACTCTGCAAAGCGCTTTGGGTGTCTTGAAAAGCAGTATATGAACGCAATGAATTATTATTATTAGAAATCAGATTTCAAAGAGATCAGTTTTCGGTGATGGGAAATGCTGGCTTAACAGTGTGGATGGGAGGGCGAAAAGTGACAGCTGGCCAATCAACTGTAAGGATGTTTGGATCAGCATAGCGCCAGAAGCTCTGCTCATGGCTGTTGTTATTCTTTAATTGTTCCACTGCTGCTGATGCTGAAGTGGAGACCAACTGCCACTGTCTGATCAAAATATTTACCCACTGATTAGTCACAGAGCTCAGGCTTTGAGCTTGAATATAAATTACCAAAATAATCACACTTTGTGCTGCTGCTGTGCAGCCGGTAAGGACAGTCTGGCTGGCTGGCCCTGTGAGCAGGTGAATGGGTCAATATTATGCCACAACGGAATGAATTTTAGTACACCAGCCTTACCCGATAGTGTAAAATCTCAAATGAACCATTTCACCATCCTTTGTGTGCATTTAATATATGTTTTTTACCCTATTCCAGAGGACGGTCGTGATTTATTTGGTGAAAATATTCACAAAATGTGCTTAATTTCAAATTCACACACTGCAATCATGCAGCTGTTTACATGAACGATTCTCAACCAGAACCACATTTTGATGTCACAGGCTGTACATTCTTCAAGAGGATAACTTCTAATGTTTGGCAGCTCAAAAAAATGGTAAAGGCTATGATTTTTCCAGATTTCACTGATAATGATGCCATTTTCTAGTCACAAGAGAGCTGTAGTTATATCAGTTTGCATCAGTAAATGGTTGCAATGTGTCAAAAGACTGATTGTAGCTGTCAGTTTGAAAATGTATGCTGCAAACAAGTAGGCCTAAAATGAATGTTGTTTTATAAAAAATATATTAGGGCTGGGGTTGTATCACATATTACAGATGATACAGATAATATGTGATACACCAATAACAACCAGACTTGCATCTATTATATCACTCAAATAGTCTTCCATTAATCTCTCCAGTTATCAAACATCTGCAGATATTGGTTTGACTGGTTGCCTCTTTTTTCTGTTCCTTTTCTGTTCATGCCCAACAACAGATGTCATGACTGTCTTCTGCCTCAGAGTTTTTAGATAGATGAATAGATTTTTAAATGGCAAAGGTTCTAGCTTCCTCATGCATATGCATTTTGAGACAGTTGGTAATTAGTCTCATGTCTATCTAATAGGCTGTGACGCAAACTCACTAAACCGGGGTCTATCTATCAACTTTATACTAAAAGGAGGTATGGCCGATCATAAACAATATCAATACAATATAGAATGTATACCAAAGCTTAAAACACATTAAAGTGAAC
This sequence comes from Lota lota, assembly GCA_026745465.1. Lineage (NCBI taxonomy): Eukaryota > Metazoa > Chordata > Actinopteri > Gadiformes > Lotidae > Lota > Lota lota. The sequence goes on from JACYXH010000772.1 coordinate 6,585,842, forward strand.
TATTGGGCATGTACTCCCCAATATTTTACTACAGTACTACATTAACAATTTTAAGAATATTCTAAATGTAAATCTGTCCCCTTTTTCCAATTTCATAATAACATTGGATACCTTGTTGATACATGGGACTACTACGAATGTCCGCGTTTTTCATTTCAGAAATCTGGGCACCTTATTGAAACATGAACATATTTAGTTATAAGAGTTTATGGATCCATAGGGAGGGAAAGTGAATCAGCTCCCCCTGTTGATCGTTCAAACTGAAAATGCATTGCATTTCCCCCGAGAGACGTTTTCAGAAAATTACATTATTACTTTTGGTTAAAAGAGTATATCTTGCGTTGATTTTGATTACATTACATTCCTGAAGCTAAATGAAACTTTTTTTTTTTTTTTTATCAGAAGGTTTGAAAAACTACAACTACCATGATTTGCTTACCTTGTTGCCTAGCTTTAGTACAGGTGTTACTCGCTAGAGGTCTTCAGCTTGCACACTTGTGTTCCTGAGTACTGTAGTAACATTGTTTTATGTACATTTACTACCTAGCTTGCAAAATGTTCCATAGCATTGGAGGTGACGTTGTCCAAACATGGCAGAACAATTTATTTATGTAGTCCTGTTGAAAGAATTATGTATGCACTCTTGTACCTTTGTCAAAATGTTATCAGATGTTTTTTGACATTAGCTCATGCTTATTACTTTATCCATCTGAAATGGGTTACCAATGTCAAAGTTAATTTTGGAAGTATATTTTAGTATTTCATTTCACTCAACTTTGGAAGGGATCTCTTCCAAACCGATCTCTTAGTTTAAACTCCATTTTGAATAGAGGAATAGAGGAGTCACCGTTTGGGGAAGATTGGAGAATGCTATATTTTTGGCCAAAACAACATTAGGGTGTCCCCTCAAGGTGATGTAGGTCAGATTTAAGAGCTATTATTTCAGTGTAATTTGTAAGACATTACACAGCCATCCATCAGCTCAGGGAATCCATTTTCCCTGTCAATCACAGGCGCATGAATGCAACACTTCTCAATGGGGGAGAAACATGGGAGGGAGGGAGAGAGGGAGGGAGGGAGGGAGGGAGGGAGCAGAGAGTGAGGGGACGTTTTGTTTGTTTAGTTTTAAAAGCTTGCTCTACCGCTCTTTTCTGCTCTCTCTCTCTTTACAACTCTCGTCTCAAATCTTACCAAGAGCTTTAAGATTTAAGGATGCAGCAAAAGAAGATTTTAATTTAAAAAATGTGACTCAACCGAACTCTCTCCACTGCGTAGAATAGCCTGTGGGCTCATTTCTATTATATTTGAACCCGGCTGGAATTTTTCCAAGAAAAAGGAAGGAAGTGACGTCTAAGCACACATAATGAAAAATATGTCAATTCTTTCAGAACTTTTTCATTTGTACAATGTCATAAAAAAAAAAAAAGTTATTGTCAGTCCAGTGCTCTGAATGCGAGAGCTCAAACAGGCTGCAGTTCACTTACTGGCCAAAAGGGTGAGTAATGAGAATTAATTTCTCATTCTTACACAGAGTACCTTTAATATAAATTCATATTTTCCAACCATTCTTAAAATCTCTGATAATGTTGCCTGGAGGCATAGTGTGAATTCCTGTGTTTTGGCCAGTAGATGCACAGAATCAAAGGTACAGCCCCTTTCAAATACAAAGTGCCTATAGCCACGGAAGTGTTACAAATAGTGTGTGTGTGTGTGTGTGTGTGTGTGTGTGTGTGTGTGTGTGTGTGTGTGTGTGTGTCTGCATTTGTGTGTATAAATATAATTACGTTCTTATGGCAGCTCTTTCCAACACAAAAGTAATGCTTTCAATTACCACTTGCTATGCTACCGTGCACTTGTGTTGTGGTCCCTTGCCACAGATTTATGGGTCTAGGAGGTATTCATCAACAGTATAGAAATGTATCTTTTAAAATCGACTATTAACTATTTAAATTATACTGCTAATAATATATATAGTTAAAAGGGGATTATTTTCATTTTCTATTGTAATTATTATCATTATTAATATTATTATTAGTAGTAGTAGTAGTAATAGTAGTAGTATTATCTATCCATTTATACCTACAGTAAACATTATATTTGACCTGTTTGCATTTTGATCTACAAGTAACCTTCAAATGAGAATCAGATATACATCTCAAATGTATATTTTCCCCTGATATAATCAAAACTGATCAATACATTTATCAGATACAGAGATAAGATCAACTATAGTGGCATAAACAAATTCATAGAGGGCATGATAGGCAGGTGGCCAGGATGTTTGACTCCCAAAGAACTTGGGTTTGATCCCTACCATCCTCAGCCTACATGTCAGCGTCTTTGACCAAGATGCCGCACCCCTGGCTGCTTCTTAATGGCCTGTCTCTGTATTCATTCCAAGTCACTTTGAATAACAAGTGTTGCTTAAATACGACCATCGGTTGGAATTTTGATTCACAATAAAAGGTGTGCGATATATGCACATGTTTTATAATCAAACAAAAATGAGTCAAAAATACATACAAATGTTTTGTTTGCAATATTAATTTCCTATCTTCCTCTGTCCGATGAGGTTCCTGGAAAGGCCAAGAAAGACCCTTGAGTGTGTGTCTCAGAGGCGCTGCTGGGGGAGAATAATCTCAGGTACGTTTCAATTCGTATAGATCCCCATCCATCTGAGGTTTACGCATCCGAAGTGAAAGTCAATGCTAGTTTACAATTACTATTCAGTGTATGGGCTTATCAATGTGTATGTGTGTGTTTGTGTGTATGTGTGTGTTTTGTGTGTGTGTGTGTGTGTGTGTGTGTGTGTGTGTGTGTGTGTGAGTGTTTGTGCGTGTGTGTGTGTGTGTGTGTGTGTCTGTCTGTCTGTCTGCCTGACTGTCGGTAAATGATAATCATAAGATGCAGATTTGTGACCTATGCAGGAAATTTCACTCATGCAGACATCTGAATTATCTCTCTTTATATTAATTTATGTATTTGTCTTTCAACAGACAAGGTATCTTTTCAGTTTTCTGATAAAGCAACCTAATCCAAAAGTGGCAACATTTTGGGGGGGAAATGTTTTTTTTAGGGGACACCAAGGTTGTTAAAGGTTTATCTTTGTGATTCCGCTATTTTTTTAAATTGTGCCCTAGTCCAACTTTGCTGCCAGGCCAGAAAATAGCAGCTAGTGTTTTTGGGGTTGTTGTATTTTGAACCATCTCTCCTGTCTCCCCTCTAATTTCCCCCAGCAGTCAGCTCTAACAGTGGGGATTTCTCTGTCGCCTCTCCCTTGGTGGAAGCAATTTCCCACACTTTCCAGGAATGACAGTTAAACTCTACAACCAACAACAAACAGCAACAAAAGTGCCCCTGTGGATGTGTGTGTGTGTGTGTGTGTGTGTGTGTGTGTGTGTGTGTGTGTGTGTGTGTGTGTGTGTGTGTGTGTGTGTGTGTGTGTGTGTGTGTGTGTGTGTAAGAGAGAGAAAGGGGAGGAGGGAGAAAGCCATCTACCCAGAGTTGCATAGTTAGCTAATTGGTAAATAAGTATCTAATGCAAATGACTTATGTTTGACTATATGACGTCCTGTAAAGGGATTTACCTGTGGTCACATAAACATACTATGTGTCACTATAACTACCCTAGTGGTTTCTACATATCGTCCGATATCTCAAGGTGAGTTTATAAGGTTACACAGGCTATGGCAGTTCATAAGATATAATAATTCATACATGAAGGTTATTGTCAATACCCCATACTTACCATCTTGTTTTATGCACAGTTGCTCTGCTCCATTCATATGTAGAATGTGTAAACATTGTTGTAGTCAAGTCATGAAATCTCTAGTCTGAGTCCTCAGCGCTCCAGTCAAAGTCCAAGACCGAGTCGCGGACTGAAGTAAGTACCAACACTGGTATGAGAATATGTAGATCAGGCTTACAGGAAAAACTGTGATGTGTGATGTAGCTAGACAGACCCAGACAAGCAGACAGATATTGATATTGCATTCCTTAGTAACCTTTTATTCTAACTTATGCACATTTTGAGCTTCCCCCATGTGAGGGTGGATCAGTGGATGTACACCCCCCCTACTGTACAGTACATTCTGTGTGGCGCGTTAACTTCTGCTCAAAGACAAACAGAAGCGCTGACACAGCTAGCCTGGGGCCTCCTGCATTTTCATTTCTCCTTGAATCTCCAAAGGTCATATCTCCACACACATTCATTAGTCTAATGAGCTTGGCGAACCATTTGCACAGTGCAATGTCGGTTGACAGTTACATCGAACCGTTCTCCTTCAGACAAATAATTTGTTGATTCAAGCTCGATAGCAGTTGTGCAACTCAACATCTGCTACATGGGAGCAGTGTAATAGTTGAAATATAAAACATTGGGCGAATATTCAGTTTACTCTAGTCTAGTTTGTGTCTTGAATGTATATAAACCTACATTATTTGTATATTGTTGTGTTTTTATTGTGGTCATTATGTCTCACTTATTCATTCACTATTTGTGGCAACACCAGGATTATTAGCAACTATCTGAGCATCCTTAGCTGCATGCCTTCACACAATTTGTTGGTTTGCTTTCAGCAGACACCACATTTGGATTTATGATCCAATAAATAAGGAACCCATCGATCAGTATCCCTCTTCTCTGCCCTCCATGAAAACAGCAGGATTGTGGTTTTGTCTCTGCTGGGATTCTGCGTCTCAGAGATAAGATAGCTCCGATTGGCTTGCTGCCTGCGAGGATTTTGTCTTTGGCTTCCAGCCGATCATATCTGGGTCAGGGTATTTGCCAAATTAAAAAGGTAAAAATGTAATTTATTGCACAATAGCAGAGTGTGCGTGCCACAATACGCATATATTTCAAAAGACTGTGACAAAGCCACTGAGATTGGGACTGCAGATCCCTTACGGACTTGATTATAATTTGCATCTATAACACAATGTGCAGCTCATTTCCACTGTTCTCCTGTGTAAACTGCACTTATTAACTTCATATTCAACACTGAGTACAAACTAAATGACTCCAGCCGGTGCAGACTAATTTGCACGTTTTTCGAGAAGATAAATAGTTCAGTGCTTCCATTTTAACAGAAAGTGTGTCAAATATCAGATTTTATCTAGGAGCTTAAAGAATACTAATGAGTCGCTCTATTTAAAAAACGCCCCTAGTTCAAAATGTTTAATTCATAGAACCACCAACAGATACGCCAACAGTCCAAATTAGATTTAAAGGTGTCCTATAGCACTAAAATTCACCTTATTAATGCTGCATTTTTCTCGTGGTTGGAGCCTTCGTTAACATTCACTGAATCCTACGACATCTAATGCTTAGTACCTTGTACCTTGTTATACTGAGTTTATTCTTCTTTTATTCATGACACCATTTTGCGAAGTTTAAATGTGTTTTGCATTTGTGTAAAATCTGTCTCATTGGTAGAAAGTATACCATTTAGCCAATGATGCGGCTAACTAGTTGACGCTTGCTGCATCATGGGATTTTATGTTGGCGATGCTCCACTATTTTGAGATGCCGAGAGAGAGAGAGATGTAGAATCCTAAATCAATGTAAATTTACTGTAACCTAGGCTAATCCAAACTTTGTTTTGCCGTGTCTCGCATGAGAAACGCTGTGGCAGTTTCAAACACAACAATGTCTTCCTATAATGACATATAATTTCACAATTAATTACTAAACAATGACCAAAACAGCAATACGACCAAAAACATTCCTCTGCTCCTATACTTCCGAAATGGAGGCAGTTATTGTGATGTGACATCACGATGTACAAGCCCTAAACAACTACTGAGCCTCAACAATAGATATCGAGAACCAATAAGCCTATGCAATCAAATCGCAGAAAGGGAAAATAAGTGAATATGAAGGCAAGCAGTTTGTAAGCAGTTTAAGGTACAACAGCACACAATAAAGTATTGAACAGGCCTGAGCAAAACACATTAAGTAATGACCTTTCATTTGTCAATTATGTTTCTGGCCCAGGCTCTGTACTATCTCCCCCAGAAGATCTGCTATAACATAGGAGTGCTGGAGCCGAGATAACTTCTGGACGGCCCCTGCATGTTTTAGATGTTCAGGGTTAATCGACAAACCACTGATGAAAGAGAGCACTTGTTCCTCGGCGAGGTGCTAAGCCTGGGAGAATGGATGTGAAATCAAAATGTTATTATTCAATCAGCGCTGAGAAAATACCACCGCGGCCGCATAAGGCATTATGGTCCTTCCCCTGCAAGGACTTCTGAGAGTACTAATGCAGTGTGATGAGCTCTTTTTATCCCCTTAGTGTTGGTTTTCTGCCTGCTTCAGCCCCCCCCCCACATGTCTCCACAAATTGCATTTAGAGGTCAGACGCCAAAATTGAGTTTTCAGCATATCCCCGATCACCTAAGCATCCAACTGGCAGGAATGTAATCAATAGAAAGCAAAGTGCCCTGTTGCTTTCGGTGCGACCTGTGTTTTCACTTTCCCTCTCTCTCTCTCTCTCTCTCTCACTCTCTCTCTCTCTCTCTCTCTCTCTCTCTCTCTCTCTCTCTCTCTCTCTCTCTCTCTCTCTCTCTCTCTCTCTCTCTCTCTCTCTCTCTCTCTCTCTCTCTCTTTCCGCCCTTTGAGAGATCTCATCCTTTCCAAACTAAAATGCTTTTGAGACTGTGTGATTTCAAATGATAAATACCCCTTCGCTAGAATATTTAGAATACAATCAAGTCCTTAACGTAGGAAATCTCAGTGTGCCATAATTTAGAGACCAAACAAACAAACACCTAGTACAATAAGACCTAGCAAAACAATAACTACTTCCAGAAGAACAACCTGGCATACTGTATAAATGACAACACTACTGGACTTGTGTCACGTATCCCAAACACACTTAAAAAAAATGAAATGACATTTATTGCTGATATAGTCTTCAAAATGGTTCACTGGAGGCTCTCCAGCCTCTACAAAAGAGCAATGGGACACATTTCTCATTCCTTTGGATCTGGTTCGTCCATGACTTCTCAGCTATCCCTCTACTCACCAGGTAATGGCTTGTCATGGCTTAAAGGCCCTCATACATTCAAGAGACTCACACACATGCACACGTGCACGCACACACACACACAAACATACACACAAACACACAAATATCCAACTCATTTGATGCATAGTTGCTTTTCTCTCACCCCTGCATCCATTGGGAATGACCAATTCCAAAGTGAATACACTTTGGAGGAGTGGAAGATGCTTTGGGAGCTGAACCTTTCCATCAAAAGGGCTGCGCAGATGGAAATGGGAAAGGGATGACCCATCATTCAAGAGCTCAGCCGTGTTTACTGATGGCCAAATGTATTTACCGGAGGCCGGTTGTCCTATTGCTGCTGCTGAAAATGCCCCCTATTGCCAAATAAAAGCACCTTTTTGGTAGTGCCAATTTGGCAGCTCCAATTGGCAAAAACATTCGGTCATGTTTTCTCTGGGGGAATAAGAAAATGAACAACGTTTACGAGTTCAAAAGCTATTTCAAACTACAAGTTATAAAATATATATAAACAATGACCCAAATGACAAACAAAATAATAAAGAGATAATAGTTCACCAATTATTTTTGCAACTCAATTTAAAAGACCACCTCTGAAAGCATACACCACTCATTTGATGAATTATGTCTATTATCTATTAGTAATGGTATGATTAGCATAAATTATGGCAGTGGTTGAAACAGAATAGATCACCTTTACATTGGTATTGTGAGTGTAAAATTAGTAGCTGCTGAAAGACTAAGAACCACAAAGCAGGGCAGAATAACTGCATTCATTAGCGTGTATCAACATGCATGCATGCATGCATGCACACACACACACACACACACACACACACACACACACACACACACACACACACACACACACACACACACACACACACACAAACCTCTAAGGTGTATGTGGTGCCAAATCCTTTAGAGTCATGAACCAATAAAAACACCTGTGCTTCCAAATATGGCAAGTACATTTTGTACACAAAAATATATGCAAGGGAGACTTTGAGGAGCATTAAATGGATGCAGAACGACACGGCCCTAAACATATTGCTGAGAGTGGAGAGAGGCCTGCACCATGTCTTTCTCATACTAACAAGCCCTTGTTGTTTCACTTGGCACCGTGCGATGCACGGGGATGAATGAAAGGCAAACGGGGATGAATATTTAATCAGTATTACCTTGTTGGCATAGGCAGTGCCACTTTAAAAAGCAGAACTTCCGCGTGGATGTACTGTATTTTCACAAGGACTGCACAACTTGAAATAGTTGGACTGTGAATGTGTATCCAAGCATGGCCTCTCTTGTTCTTTGGCTTAAGGCCTTTCTTAAATATAGACCCCAAATGTATAGTCCAAGGTGTAGGAATTGTGTCATTGACATAGGAAACATTTAGTCATGCAATTGTGGCCTAAATTGAAAAAGTAGAATATCCTCATCTGTAAGCTTCGACACGTTCTTGTTGCAAAATCGGTTATATAAACACACAGTGGGGGCAGGATAGTGTAATGGCCAGGGTGGTCGACAGCCAGCCCAAAGATACTGGGGTCAATCCCCAATGTCCGCAGCCTGCCTGTATGCATCCTTAAGCAAGATGACTTAATTACCTTTCTCTGAATTCACTGCAAGTTGCTCTGGATACACATGACTGAATAGTAATAAGAATTGGATGCTGTACAGTTTATTATGTTTTGTGCGGTTGTAATTTTTTTACTCCAATGACCATATTTAGTATATATTTATACATCCCACTTTCGGTAAACAGTGAATACAGTATATGCTGATGAGAATGTACCAACAAAACACAGAGTAATATTCAATCCTTTCCCTTCATGGGTTTATGGGAGCTCAGTTGGTACACAGCTTCACCTAAATTGCCCAGCATGTGGTGGCCAAGAATAGCCATTATCCGTGGGTAATGTACCCTCTGACCTACAGAGTTAATATAGTATTTGCTCTACAGAATCTGGCGTGTTACTGTCTTCTACAAAAAAAAGAAAAAGAAAAAAACAGGCAGGGAAATGTCCTCTATTTTCTGGTCCACCAGACAGATGGGGGCTTTCTGCTGTGAAGAGTAACATCCCAGTAAAGCTGAGATAAAACAACTTTAATACTGTAAAATCCTCAGGTTTTACCAGTGCTCTGGTGATACCACACATATGGCTCAACATCTGGGAGGGGGAGGGGGGATTAACCATGCACCCTGCATCTTCTTTTGAATATAAGATAAACAAAAGATTGTGTAGCACTTATCTTAACATTGTAGGTTACATCATCTTAAAGTAAACCTGAGCTCAGAATGTATCATTGGTTTTTAGGATCTTATAGAACATTAATAATAATAGTACTACAAATTGTTCTGCTTTCACATGATGTTGACCATCTAAAAGGGAAAGATAAGGTCTTTAAAAATGTGCAATGATTTTAATAATTCCGAAGAGTGAATTAGGATAAAGATTAAATGTCACATTTCTGTCTGCAGTCAGAAATGAACTGGTATTTACGCTGCTGTTCATTTTGAGTGTGTCAATACGTGGGTTTGTTGGAACGTTGAGTAAATTTTTTTTTTTACATTTCTATAGTTTCTATCAGTTATTGATTCACAAATGTTTCTTTAAACGTCAGTTAATAGCACACCTCGATAGCACCGTAGCATAAGTGCAACTTTGAAGAATAATACAGTAGTAAATAATGAAATCATAATTTATAAAGCAATGTTCCTACATGCATACTCATTAGCAAATTTATAAATTATCAATAAGATAATGTGTTAATGTTTTATATGATCATTTATAAAGCATAAATTAATAATTTACAAACTATTTACAATGAAATAATAATGCTTTATAAAAACATACTAACCCTGCAATAGATGGTCAGTTCAGGTAGCTATAAAGCATTATTTAAGTATTTTGTGTGAGCTCATCTATTTAGTACTACTTTATTAATCCTCCAAAGTTGCAGTTATTCTTAAGTGCTACCTAGACCTTCATTATAACAGTATTCTAAATCTAGGTAAAGCCACTTTTCCTTATAAAATATACAATTTATTGTACAGTAAGCCTTTTAGTTTCTCTCTATCACATAATATTCTCACCAAATGTCCTCTAGCTGATCTTTGTTCATCACTCTTGGAAATCAAAGTGATGATTGCACACATAATACTGATTTGATATGCACTAATCCTTAAGGATAATCAGCAGATAGACGACAGAGGGCTTGTCCACTTCGATTTAAACATGATCACAGCACACATACTGTGCCGGACAACCACTAAATTGAGAAAGGAAATACTGAAGAATTTCAACACTGGACTCATGTCCGGACAGACGCAAATGAGTTATAGGTACACGGGGGCGACACACAAGCTGGGAAAGAAGAAGACATTTATAGCTCCATCATGGAAATGGATTTCACTATTCATTACCCCCAGGACCGATGGCATGACTTTTAAAGCTAAATCATTGCACTGTCACCGGTACTATTTATCTTGTCGCTCCCTAATACTTCTGAGTAGTCGTGGAGATGAGATGTTTTGCGGTCCCCTGTGGGTTTACTAAACATAATACACATTCGGGGCGATGGGGTATCTCACACCAATCAGCTGGTTAAGTCGACGACGCCAAAACAAGTCAACGACCAAGTTGGCTGATATTATGCCGAGACGAGTGACGAGTGCCACAGTGGAAGCCAAAATGGCCCAGCAATCAGACGGGGTGGCATCCTGATTTGTCAGTCAGGGGCTGTTTGAACTGTCAGCTTCTGCATTATATCATCGAGAGCTGCAATTGTGTGCCCCCCCCCCCCCCCCCCCCCCCCCACACTCCCTCTCGGCTCCATTCCCTTCTCTCTCCATCCGTCTCTCCATCCCTTCCCCTTCCTCCCCGCATTTAAAGTGGTATAATTTCCTCCGTTTCCCTTTAGTGCAAATCGTAATAAGTACGGGGGGGGGGTTCAAAAGAGAAGAGGAGGGGGGTGCTGACAGTTCATGTGCTCAGCTCACTGCGCAGCGGTGACACCCATAAAGCCTGGCGTGGCTGTGGCAGATGGACCTGACAGGCCTGACGGAGGCTGGGTGGGTGATGGGTGAGTGGGTGGGTGAGTGGGTGGGTGGTGGGTGAGTGGGAGGGTGGGTGGGTGATGGTAGAGGGGAAGGATTTACACAAGAGGGAGAAGGGGGAGGAAGGAATGAAGGGTGCAAGAGGAGGAGGCAAGGGAAAAAATAAGAAGATGTTGGTCGCCATGCTCACTGACATGAGACTGAGTGATACATGGCTGGGGGGCAGGGGTGTGTGTGTGAGTGAGTGAGTGAGTGAGTGTGTGTGTGTGTGTGGGGGGGGGGGGGGAGGTGGGGGGTGGTCATGTTAAATGAAAGAGGGGTCTGTGACACCACAAGGCTTGAATCGTGCTCTTATCAAGCTCAACTGCTCCAATCCCTCTCAGGCTACACATTCACATGAGTGCAGGCACATGCATGCACACATACACACACACGCATGCACGTGCACATACACACATACACACACACACCAACAGAGGCACACACTCAAACATACACAAACCCATGCACCATACACAGTTGCACATGCATTGACATGCAGAAACATGCACACATATCCTAATGAAGCACATGCATACTAGCCAACAAAGCAAACAAGCAAAATCAAGGCAAACGCCTATAGGTCTGGCCAGCCGTGTGAGTTATGTAACATCTACTTTATAGTTTATACTTGTATGCATACATGGCATGTGTTTTAAGTCATTTGAAAGGGTAAACTCGGCGGGGAGCAGCAAGATGTAGGGTAACTTCTCTTGAGGAATATCATAGCTTCGGATTCACTGTAATGTGTAACATTGGCTTGACGGTTGTACTGTGTGCTGATTGGTGGTCAATCAGCCAGGTAATATATTGCAGTGTTGAATTCACTTTCACATTGTGACATCCCTGTGGGCGGGCATTTTGGGGTGTAGCTTTATTGTATATGTGTGCTGACTTTCCTAGTGTGTAGTAAGCCTTAGCTAATTTGATAGCTCTAGTGTGCAATATTACATAACGCACAACCTTAAGCATGTTCCCTATCTAAGGAATTACTGTCCCTTCGTCTTGAGTCCCTGTCAGGAAGAAAGCCCTATTATAATCTGCCAACTGTTGTCTGCATTTATTCTGAGGGTTCTGACACCATGACCAGACCGAAACGAACTAACAAAGGTGGTGGCAGTATTAGTTGGTCTGCCTGCATCCAGTCCTACCAAGGTTTATTACAGTAATACTATTTCTGTGTAGTATGTAGTTCTACTACAGACAACAATGGCAACCATTTTTTCCTATTGAATTTCTTCTACATGCTGCATGAACAGCAGGACAGAGCGCCTTCTTATAAATCAAGAGTTACTTTCATTCCACTCACATCACTTGTGGTGGAAATACAATTCATCAAATCAAACATTTACCAGGTGGCAAATTATGCACCACTTACATTCTAAATCAGAAATGGCGTTCCGCCATGGCAGTCAGTGCACAGTACAGAGCTTGCTCCTGGAACATCCAATCAGGGCGCCCAAAGGAGGCGCGAGTGGTGTGCATCCACTGTTTGTTCCAAACAGTTGGTTGGTTATTTAAACTTGAAACACACACACTGATCCCCCCCCCCCCCCCACCACACTGATCCCCCCCCCCCCCCCCCCCCCCCCCCCCCCCCCCCCCCCCCACACATTTTCTCCTGCAACAGCACTCCAGAACCCAGGCAGTCCCCCTGCTATTCCCCAAGTCTACAGCGTGCCGTGCTTGGGTGGATTTCATTAATGCAGTCCTCCTCCTGACAGAATATCCATCATTCCTCTGTGGCCAAGTTCTGACAGCTAATTAGATGCCACATTCTGTAGAACTATATTAGGCCTTGAGGCCCCAAGAAGCTCAGCCAACAGCTACCTCACATGATTGACTGGTGCACAGCAAAAAGAAAGAATAATAAACTTTGAATAAACTTTGATATCCAAACAATGCAAGCAGAAGAGAACAGGGCCCTCATAAATCTCTGTAATTGACAGCTCCACCTTGTACTTTCATGAAGTTCTGTGTTTTTTGATGCCATGCTTGATATCAAATTCCAATAACTAAATGTGATGTTCATGCTTGTATTACGACTTTGGTTTAAAATGCCCTTTAAACAAAACAAATGTTCACCCTTTATTTTTCAAATGTTGTTGTTTTTGAAGCCCTTATCTTTCTATTGGTTTATAGCTGCCTGTTTTGTAATCCCTGCTGATGTAGTTTTTTATTGATTTGTCCTGAAAATGCATTTTGGACTGCTTCTCCTGGCTGAGTGACAGTTGTTATTGTCACAGCCAGGGAATGGCTATGCTTTCGCTACTTTCAGCAATGCTGAAATGGCTCCAAATTCTGCTGATTAAACATATTATAAAGATTGACAGCCCAGCCTATACGTATGAAATAAACATTTTAAATTACATTAGTTATGTATTTTATCAAAGATAATTAGCTCTATATGATTCATCTGATCGTGGATGAGGTGTGAAATCCCACACTCTCACTATGTTAAGCGCTTTGAGTGCCTTGAAAAGTGCTTTATAACTGTAATGAATTCGATATACTCTTGGATTCTTATTATTTCTGAGCGTGAAAGTGGGAAACTAGCATGATACGATTCATCCTTTCTTCCTTCGTTCTTCACATACACACATGTGAGCTGTCTGCTATCATGACATCCCACCGGTTTTCACAGGGAAAATCTCTCATTATGAAAGAATGCAGCATAATTGCTGGTCTATTGTTTTCTTACATCTTGCACTTTGTTGCTAAGTAGTTTCCCTTGAGATGACCGATACCACTGGCAAGAGCCAAGTGAAATACATCGCAATGACTTTGTGTGTACGTCTTTATTCATGAAAGCTGGAGGCTTCGGCTTCTGAGCGTATCTGGATGTCTTCTGCGCGGAGTGAAAATCATTACAGCCCTAGAATAACCTCCTTTTAGTTAGGTTTGACATTGGTTGCCCCATCGCTGTGGGTGGTGAGATTCAAAGAGCCCTCATCCATTTGAACGCATGGTGTCTGATTTATGCCTGAGTCGGGGCAACATTACTCAACGTAGCACTTTTAGAATGACCTCAATTGACCCCTGACAAGGAAAAGAAAACTTGCCTCAGAAGCCCATTTCCATCTCTCGACTTCTACTACAACACTCGCTACACATGGATGTGTGTGTGTGTGTGTGTGTGTGTGTGTGTGTGTGTGTGTGTGTGTGTGTGTGTGTGTGTGTGTGTGTGTGCACTCTCCTCCTAGATGTGAGCGTAGTGAGTGTGCCTGGAGAGGTTGTTTGTGCCACAGTTAACGAATGACATGCTGCTTCCTATGAAACACACAGTGTGTGCGGAAAGTTGATGAGATAACGTAAGTGATGTGAGAACAGACATGACATGATCAACTGAAGTTCCCAACACCCATTTAAATCTCTCTCTCTCTCTCTCTCTTTATCCATCATAGGGTTATGCAGCTCATCTGTTTAGATTTAATTTGCATCTTTTTCTTACATATGTATAACCATATCCAAGACACATTATGGAGCTCACTTCAAAATAAACATAAACTTTCCAAAGCAAACACCAGCTGTTAATTCTGCGGTTGATTTGAGATTATAGTCATACTTTTCATTCAAAATCTTGTTGCATGGACTCCTGTCCTCCTAACCTGTTAATGAGCATATGCACAATTCATGTCAATTAAAGTTTTGGGGGACAATATTTGATTGAAGATATCTCATATTCGTTGCATCTTGATCAACCTTTCATTCCAAAAACACCAGATGTCCTTTCCTTGGACGTTTTGTTCTCATTAACACTAACGCAGTGGACCTGTACACACAGTGAAATGAAACCTATGAGATAATGAGCTTCTGAGGAGTTTGAGGTGCACTACTATGAAGGAAGGAGATCAGCTGTTCTTCCAACTACATTGTGGGCATAGTCTCACAAATCATACTTTAGATACATCTGTCTGTGTATGTCTGATGAAAGACAAGCTCCAATCTAGGTCAACGGGGGGTTTCACTTTATTTTGCTTCATATTTGTTTTGACCAATCATGTGGGTGAAAGCAGGGATCTGTAAGCGTGTAATTGGCAAACACAAACTCGGCCAACAGTAGTAAACTGTAAGAAAGTCTGTAAAGGTTCCAAATCGACACCATGCAGATTGACAACTGGAGAAATCACTAATTAAAATCCCCTTCTGAAAACGTCATTCACTCGCGCAAATTAGTTTTCTTCTGTAGAATATCTCTGTTACGAAACAGGTAACAAAGACTAACTCCGCCCCTTGCAGTCCTGGTTTCTGGCCCAGGCTCTGGGCCATGGTTTTACATGGTTGGACTGCTGGATCTAAGATGACTGTTGTTCCCTTGAGCGAAAACACCTAACCACTTAATTATTCAACATTTGTCTGTGTGTGAGGCTGAGAGAGATATAGAGACACAGCTAATGGAACAAATTACTTGTATCATGATTTTAGTGGCTAGATAAAGGTGTTGTATAAGGAGTCAATTTACCCTAGCTCAAAATGGCCAAGACCATGTTAAACTGTTATAGTCTATAATCTAAACTGGAGTGTGTCTTCCCAGGTGTCTCATTGAGATTGATAATTGCCATATTTGGATTAAATGTAAATTATTTGTGAGAAACCCACACAAACTCTGAAATGCAAATGGTTCATGATGTGCATCAAACTTCATTATTACACACAGACACACACACATTCACACACATGCACGCACACACCCCCGTACATGATCGGAGCTAGCCTTACTGAAAACGTAAATCTGTTAATATGCCTTTCATGACTGTCATCGAACAGGGGAATGTGTTACCATGGAAACAGTGTCTAAGGCACAGCCCCCAGTGACTCTGCTTTCAGCCAGTTGAATGTGCGCACACACAAACACATGCATATGCACACACACACACACACACACACACACACACACACACACACACACACAAACACACGCGCACACGGAAATAACAAATTTGATGACCCACAAACTCACACACAGCTGAAATATCTGCACATCAAAGAGCCGGCCATGCTGAATTGCCTACTGCTGTTTTAAAGCACCAACACATTCTACACTGGTCCCTGCCTATAGGTGGGAAGAAAGAGCAGGCTTCAAATGTATTTTCAAAGCTGACAAAGGGCGCCTGCATCTGAAGTCTTCAATATTGCTGTATGTGAAAAGCAGCAGTACATAATGAATCATTGCTCATAACATTCTTCAAAGGTGTCATTCGAAAACTAAAGGTGAACAGATCTTTTTGATGTCTTGCTGCACACAAATAATTTTCTACGGTTTTGAATTTAATTTTGGAGTTCCAACTTTATGACCTTGACCATGCTCTCTTTTCCTAGGAAGATGCTTTGAACAAAAAAAAAAATGAGTAAGCTGGAAGTCACAAATACAATTTAAAAACAGTATATTCATCACTATAATTTGTGTTTCTCCTGCCGCAATGTATTAAGTATTGTGTAAGTGAATTGGGGTAGGCCTTGACATGAGCCGGGGATGTGGCTGAACCTCCATTGGCTCTAAAGAGTGCAGCCTCTCATTGTTTCAGACAATGGGGGGCCACCATGTCCTGCATGTTATTCAAGTCTGTTGGGGTCCATTGGGAGAACAAAGCATTGAAGAACAGAAGGGTAAATAGGGGGGAAAAAAAGACTTCCAGCCAGAAGGAAGTGAATGCTGAAAGACCGCGGGGCAAAACAAAACATGTTAGGCAGGACCCCAAGTGTCTGTGGACACACTACACTCCTTTTCCTCTCCAGGCCTGGAAAGTTTACAGATGGTGTTATTTCTTCCTCTTGCTTTTTTTTTTTTACACGTTTGCATCCCCAGTCCTTTGTCGGCCAAGTGCATAAAATATGAATGTTGCAAGCTGTCATTTCCCCACAGCAAATCTACTCCATGACTGATATCCACACGGAGTCCCTCGTCTTGATTCAGAATACCCCTCTGTCTCCTTCTCTCTCTATTATGTCCAATCTCTCGACAGCTTCTTGCCCCCACCCCCCGCTCTCCATTTCCTCTTATAGACAATAAGATGCCAGTGATGAGGCAATATGTAGTATATAGAGACCATTTTCTTTAACACACCACTATCCTTCTATTCATAGACACTTTCAACATTGAAATGTGCATGTGTGCATGTACATATATGCTTTTACAGTTCCAACTTTAACAGCACAATAACTATACCCACTATTTTTGACACCTTGAAAAGGTGACACAAGTAAAAGCTTTCCTTTACTGCATCTTTAGAGGATATATTTTCCAGTTGCGTTACTGGCTTTCCAGCCTCTGCTACTTGCAAGCAACGGGTGAGCGTGATGAAATATTCATTGTTATACATTAATGTCTGAAGAGTTGTTAGACTCCAACGAGATTACCTTCATTTATTAAGACATAACAATGGGCTGAAAGCGCTGGAGACGGTCCCTGGATATACAGGCTCAAATCTATCAAAGTGGTCATTTTTCACAAGACAAAGCACACGTCGAAACATTCCTCCTCCTTTGATTAATGTTTTATGTGCCGCTCACGTTTTTGTTGCGTTAATTTACAGAATGTAGATTCATGTGCACACAACTCCTTTGCTTCGCACGGTGGAAACGGTGTTCATCATACGCACCAATAAACTTCACTAAACGGAAAGGTCTCAATTTATTTAAAACCCAATGAAAAGATGTGATGTATGGCCTTTCGCCCATTCCTCTCAAAACCAAAACCCTTACCCCTGTAATGAATTACATTTGACCAAATTACTATTTTGGAAGATAAATGGGAGGATTACAGGGGAATCCTTACCCATCGAGTGGCAGGAAACAGTAGTCCCCTTCTAACTATGTATTATATGAGGTTGATTCATTTGCATCTGCTCTGCAAAAGAAAGGACAGTGAAAACGAGTTTAGTTTATTTTTATCCTTGCTTGTTTTGTTTTTGTAGTCCTTTTCTGGTTTATCGTGACAGTGAAACTTGACATTGTCTGCGGTTTTAGTTGTCATTCCATTTTTATTATAACACTTCATCAGTTGTTGTTGTTGCACAAAGGCTGGCTCCAAGAATACATAACTCAGTATAAGCCCATTATAAAACCCACTAAGCTTTATTTATATGGCACAAGTCAAGCAACATGTTGTTTTTCTATGTAGCTTGTTTTATGAGATAAGGGTTCCAGGACAGTAGTGTTGCCATATAAGAGACAAATCATGGAGAACAAATGAAACATAAAGTGTGAAGGCAGCAGAACCAATATCTGCACCAAAATGCATTACATCTAGATTATACATTTGTTGTGCTGTTGTAGTACTATTGTAGCTCAATTAAAACAGTGGTTCTGTGTCCAACCACTGTGCCTCTTTTTCACATGTCACACAATGGAGCACATTCAACTGTTGAAAGTGCTTTGTGTAATATATTAAGGTGCAATTTTTTTTGTAGATCTACAGTCTTGTTGTTGTCAACAAGACTGTAGATAATTACTGTACATAATTTTATAACAGAAGAAAAAATATATTTCCCCCCTTGAAAACAGCATTCTCTTCAGTAAAGCTCATTTAGCCAGTCTGTTCCTCCATCCTCCCCTTTCTGTCTTTGATTGTATTAATTCTGAACCGTTCACATTTGGCCTGGTGCAATCACTGAGCTAAAGATTTGGAAATGGGCCTGCAAATATATAGATATAGATATAGATATAGATATATATAACCCTATAATATATCTATATCTATATCTATATCTATATCTATATCTATATCTATATAGAAAGGCACTTTTATAGGCACTTGTGTCCCTGCTTTACCAAAACCGTACCGTACCGAATCGAAAACCGTGATATGAACCGAACCGTTAATTTTGTGATCCATTCCACCCCCATTAGATAACACATTATAAATCTAGCCCTACAGGAAGTGATGTAAATGGTAGGTGACTGTGGTAAGGGGGGCGTGGCTTAGCTCCGGCTACAGACAGAAGGGGCGGAGCGGCTCAATTGGGGTCACAGACGCAGCTGTAGGGGATGAGCGCAATTAGGTAATTTACTATAAAAGACTAACATGTGTTGTGCTTTCCCCATGGTGAGGTCGGGTCCAGCCACGTGGGTGGGTTTTTTTTGGTGTGCCGGCTCAAAGTCCGGAGAAGCGAGTAGTATTGAACGTGCGCGTCCAAGAAGGACGGTGAATGTTGATTTTGACTGAAGCGGAAAATAAAAGGACATTTCGTACGTTAACCCTCGTTGTGTGGTTTTTACCCTGGCCTGTATAGCCTGGACGTTTGCTACAGTGACCTAGGGGTCAAGGACACTTGGGAGTGAGCTGGAGACCTGGGGTCTATTTTATATGAAAGACGGCCTCAAGGACATATACAATATTCAATGGGGCTCTACCCTTACAGGAAGGGATTTACAAAACATTGTCGAAATGCACCATTGGAAATAAAAGGCATTGCAATAAATGCTTCTAAAGTCATTGGAAAGAGATAGAAATTTGGTCGTAAGACCTATCAACCAGGGGGTGCTGTGGGATCAACGTCGTAACCCATACCCTTAGCCAACCCAAAGTAGAAGAATAAATGTCATCCCTGGGTCACTCGAAAATCTATATTTGTATTGAAAGAATATCATCAGTTACATAAAAGAACACTCAACACAACAGCTCAGATGACTATGCAATGGAAAGCCAGTGATTCAAACATTCAAGCTGCGTGGTTTCAGGGATAGCAGCGTCCATATGAAGCACCATGGCAACGATCATATACATTCACTGACTGACGATTACGAAAATAAAATGCACATTTATCGCTAGAAATGTTATCAAAGCGCATTTTAATGCACCAACTATCTTCAAATATTGCAGACAACCTTGACATACGTGACGTTTTGCTGTTTCTTCGCCCTGTCGATGGGAGGCGCTGGACCAGCGAACGGTCATATGGGTTGTTTTGGGTCATATTGACAAATGACCTATTCTGTCGTTTAGGTTGGAGATCACGTGGATAAATATATATATATATATATATATATATATATATATATATATATATAAAAACAGGTAGCTCTGTTTTAATCCCAAACTGTAATGCATTAGCCATCGGTTCTTTCTTACAGGGAAGAAAAAAACAATTCCCAGCGTCAGATGGCTAAAACACTCCTCAGAGTGTTTTTTAAACCAACTGTGTTGTTTTTTTCTCACTTGGATGCTTTGTCTTATTGGAATCAATGAGTGAAGCAGCTGACTTGCTCCGTTAATGTGGTACCATGAGCCCACCACTGTGCTGAAACCCTTTTTGTTTATCCAAAAAGACAGCGCAGTTATTAGTTGTTCTCATGTCTTATTTTTTGTCTCCTTATCCTGAGTAGTTAAGACACAATGCAAGTTCACACTAAATGTCTACAATCATTCTGAAAAGCAGGCAGTTTGGGTTGTTGATTAGAATGAACCCACTTAACCTTGAACATCGATTACATTCCCTGAAAGAATAGAAGCCTTGCACTGTGAACTGAAATGCATTGCGATCTAAATCCAGGGAATCCATCCATCAATAAGTAACATGTGATTAGGCTCAGGCGTTGCCCTTCCTCACTCAAAGCCAGCTGAAGAAGAAGGCCAGCTGCAAATGCACTTCACATGGAGCTATATTGATTTGAGACATTATGAATAAAAACAATTTATTCTGAATAAATAGTGTGACAATTTCAGACGGACACAATCCCAGTATTGGCAGCAGCTGTAAGGTACCATATTTATTAACTGCAGCATGGTTAGATTATGGTTAAGGTAATGGACTCACATATTGGTATAAATGGTTCCATAGACTCTAACAGCTGCAATGTAGTGTTCACCGCTGTGGGCTTATCTCTAGGAGGACATGTGCAGATAAATGTGTCAAGCGTGTCTGATAGCTGAGACGTAACCTCTGCATCAATAATGAGTCCTGCTGATCTACATTATAATCACTCTCCATAATCAAGGTGTATTACCCCTTCCGCTGCACATCATGGAAATGGCTGCTTTTTAACATAATTAATCCAATGAACATTAGCCGTATTCCCTCACATATAATATATTTATATATTTACATATAGTTGTTCACCAGCTGACAAACTATTCCTGAAAACGCAAGCAATGTATAATTTAAAGCAGTAGTTCTTCCACACATTTAATATTTAATATGGTGTATACTGTGTGTGTGTGTGTGTGTGTGTGTGTGTGTGTGTGTGTGTGTGTGTGTGTGTGTGTGTGTGTGTGTGTGTGTGTGTGTGTGTGTGTGTGTGTGTGCTTGTATGCATGCTTTCCATGCACTATGTCTAAACATTCCAATGTAAAATTGTAGGGAACCAATTTGGCTAATAAGTAGTATATTATCCTTATTCTATTCCATTAGCTCTATTGCCTTCATTGGAGATGCAATTCTTCCGCCAATCTACATGAATCACTCTGTGCTGACTGTCTATCCTTCCATGCAGGAGGGTCCTGAGACACTCATAAAACATTGTATGCAGCCAGTGCAACCTTTATCCAAACAGTGTAATGAACAACAAGCATTTGGTATGCATTGTACTGCTCTACTACTGTTTTGTCTTTTATTTAAGTTGAGATGATATCTTCACACAACCTTAGCAAATGGTTCTATCTGGTAACAACAAATGTTGGGAATTGAAAGGATGCATTAATGTTTGTGACACAGTGTATTTAAGAAACAATGTCTGAAAGTCAAATGTACGAAAAATCCAAGCATTATGTATCTTTATCTCTGAAGAACAGGAACTTGTTTTTATTTTTTTCATTCAAACTTCCAACTTTAATCAAAACTTAGTGTATGGATCAAAGATACATGCTGAAAAAATTCAGTGGTGACACAAAGAAAGTGGAACAGTGATTGCCATTAATCAGACGTTGAAGGAAACACATCAAATTGTCACCTATAATAACTATGGCCATTGTCAGTGAACTGCCTGAGTAGAGTTGTTTGGATGATAAAAATCTGCTTTCTGTGAACAGAGAATAGCCGTGTCATTGTCGCTGTGGGAAAAATACCAAATTGCAATAGAAAAACAATTTGACATCTGTTTAATCATAAAAAATGAGGTAGATTATTTAATTGTTTTCTATGCATGAAAGCAAATGTAATAATTACATTTGGTTATACTCTGGGCAGAGTTGACAATCAAAACTAGAACCAACAAAAGCCTAAATGAAATGAAGATTGGCATTGGTTTGATAAATGTAAAGACCTCATAGAACAAATGCTAAAGTTGCATACACACGCTCTGCTTCAAAATACTCTTATCCATCCTTTTTTTAGACAAAGAAATGACACCTCCTGTCTCAAAATTGGACCAGCAGAGAAATAAAGGGGCGTAATGAAATTGAAGGGGTTTGGTGGGAATCTGGAATGTGATGGGGAAACACATTGTGACAGGATCACTGAGGTAATAAGAATCCCGTTTCCCTGTGAGGTGTGGCATAATTGGGATGGGCACTTTCAATCAAAATACACTTCTGTTCAATTTTCCAGACTTGCAGGGGGGGGGGGGGGGCTGTAATTCGCCTGTAATTTCTTCTGATTGGCAACTGGTGGACGCAAGGCGGGAGGAGGCCGGCTTCCCTTCCCTCTCTTCATCAGAGCTCTGGTGGAGCTGCTGGTGCACTGTGAAGGATTAGCCACTAATCACTAACCACTTCCCTGACCTTTGAAAGTCATAGGCAGATTTTGGGGATTGACAAGTGACCGGAATAAATTGCTTGTGTTTAGATGTACAGCCACCTCTGGAAGGAATTGAATATGCATATTCAACTAGACTTGGAAAAAATAATAAATAATAAAAGCCATGGTCAAATCAAACGGAAAAGATAATAGGCAATTTCTCCACTTACGTGGCCTTTGCAAGTCTCCTTTGGATTCATTATAGACAATTCAAAAGAGAGGCTATTTGGAAGATTATCTGGCCTTGCCCTTCTCTCAGTTAGATACATCTATACAGGGCCTCTTGAATAGCACGCTCAAAGCCAAGAGTAATCTAGTTAACTTCTCGCTCGGAAGGCCTCAAATCCATCAATGGTGTCTTTAATAACACGGTTCCTGATGGTGAGTGTAGATACTGTCTGAAAGAGTACAAAACACACTTTGATAAATATTACTAATGGTCTTCCCTTGGAGGCAAAACCTAATGTGACAAACAGAATGCAAAGCATACCACACAATTAATAGGAACAGGGTTGGAATGAATGATCAGTCCAGAATATGAATTCATTTGTTAGTTCTGCATTCAGTTTCCCAACCAAGTTAGTATTTGTGCATTTCGATTGAGTTTTCATGCTTTCCAGCGATTCTAGAAGGTTTCCCCACCCACCTACCCAATATGGTAGTTTTAGACTCAAATGGCTTAGTTATTTGTGCTTGCGTTATGTACGGACCGACAAATCCTCACATTTAACAATCAAACAAAACCATCCTAACCATGCTTATTATTTTTTTACAGCTTTCATATACTGTAAACATAGAGCTGTTCACAAAATATATAATGGGTCGTATGAGCCATACTGCCCTCACAGCATCGCTTCCACAAAGAAAGCCTGGGTACCTGAGTGTATTGTAATATACTGTGCTCTTGAGAAAATCCTGTTCCGTAGCCTACTGCTAACAGAGGGCCAAATGGGGCTACATATCATGCCTTTGTTATCCCCCCCCCCCCCCCCCCCCTTGTATATCTTCCACTGTCAGCAAAGTATATAATTGAACATTTACAGGCAGTACTTTGTTCATGCAAAACTCTTCATTCAACTGATTGAATGGTCTCAAAGGGAGTATGGGATGGGGAAGGGGATCTGTCACTGATACATGACAGCAGTGTGTCGTGTTCACTTAGCGGGAGAAATAAGAATGAAGCTCATCATCCTGTCTGATGATGAGTTTTGAATGATTGGCTGAATATATTCATTATTATTCAGTATTTGCATGCATTTATTCTGTCATGCCGATTTCTTCTCACGTAATTATAAGTAAAATTATTTCTCACTCTATACACATATAACAATTTAAACTTGAAAATCACCCCCTAAAAGAGTGCAGGACATGTACAATGGCTATTCTTCACTGGTGGTGGGATTTTCTAATATTTAATGCATGTACTATGTATTTACACTTTTGTACAGATGTTCCAACAGCTGGCAAACACATCTTTCTCCTGTCACACTGTCACTGAGTGTTGCTGAGGCGACACAGAAAACCGCTGTTAGCTGTAAAGCCATCACTCTCTAAGGTGTTCATATATAGCACTATACTAACCCCAATAGATTAGAAAAAATGATCCTTGTTATTAAATTTGTGTCTGTATAGTTTTAAAGGTGATGAATTTCAACCAAGACATAAATGACCTCATGGCTATACCTGGGACTTCAGTAAAAAAAGGTCAGGTTGAATGTTATTGGAAATTTAATGTTTTCTCTTAACTGTAGCACCATTGTGATTGTAATTCAAGTTGAAAAGCAGGGGTTCCCTTCTTTAAGAGCTCGTTCAACCACTTTTTTTATTTTATTTTTATTAATCTTTTTTGTGCATCAATAACAGTGATACAGAACAACAATATACATGCAATTCAAGTTAACTGTCGGCACATCAACGTTCTTTCGTCCTTATAACAGATGTTGTATGGGTCACAGCGGTCATATTCAACAAGTCAATATACATGACATGGTATACAGCTACAGGAAGTCAAACAAGATTTTAAGCTATGAGGACATCGACACACACCACAAGCCACACCGCTATTACAAGAAATTCAACCACTTTTCAACAACTAAGAGACTATTAAACCAAAAGGATGATGGGAGAATAGTAAAGGATGGACAGCGCACACCTGTAAAATGGCATTGATCCCTACTTAATGATTAACAATTATTACTACAGATATGTAAGAAGTGGGTTAACACATGGCAACACCACAATGCACCTGTCATCAAAGTAGGTATTCTTATTCTTAGGGTCGTAAATATGTGCACATACAGTTTTCTTCCACTTATCATCCATTTTGATTTTCATGTTAAATGTATTTAACATTGAATGTATTTAACCATAATTAATACTTCTTAATAACATCAAGAAGCTCTTATTTCCATATGAGACCAAAACCAAAACGTGAAGCTAAAGACATCTCTGCCTGTGAATATGAGTACCAAGCTATAAATGTCTACCAAATGACTGCCTTTCTCAGCCCCATAGAGATAGGATCAATGTGTTTGATGGCCAGTCACAGGACCTTTTGCACATACACATGTAAATGTAGAGGCTTCACACAAGGCTTGCTTAAACGCAAACAACCGATTATTTTTATGTATTTCTTGGCCTTATGGATGTCCGCTCGTGTGCATTTCAAGCGCGCTCATTTAAAAGCAGAGTATTCCGTCAGGGAGTGAGTTTTGGTGGTCAGTCAGCACTTTGTGTGAATGTGCTATCACTGCACATTGGATTGATCCAAACAAGCACTTGATGCATTGCTCTCTGGTCTGAGGCACATGGCAGCCTGGCCCAAGAAGAGGATTGATTGGCACATGGGCCGGAAACAAGAGAAACAGAGAGAAGATGGAGGACATAAAACATAGAGAAAGAGACAGAGACAGAGCGAGAGAGAAAGAGGGAGACACACACACACACACACACAAAGAGAGAAAAGATAGACACACAAACACGGAGACAGAGAGAGATGGACGCACACACACAGAGAGGGAGGGAGAGAGAGAGAGAGAGAGAGAGAGAGAGAGGTGGGGGAACGTTTGGGCTTACTTACATAAGTAGTATTGGAAGAGTGAAAGATGGAGGCGTACATTTTTCATGATGATTGCCTTGTGAGTCTCTTTGTAGAAATCAGGTGTCTCTAAGAGAGCGGCTGGTAAATTGGTCGGTCAGTCAATAGTTCCATTCCTGCGGGGATACAGTTCCTCATCAAATGGTTATCTTTAGCAGTTGTGCATGTGGCAAGAAAGAAGAGAAAAGAGAAAAAGTGTTGTGAGTCTCTTTGTAGAAATCAGGTGTCTAAGAGAGCGGCTGGTAAATTGCTCGGTCAGTCAATAGTTCCATTCCTGCGGGGATACAGTTCCTCATCAAATGGTTATCTTTAGCAGTTGTGCATGTGGCAAGAAAGAAGAGAAAAGAGAAAAAGTGTTGCGCTTCATCAGCAACCTGCGATGAATGTGAAAAAAACAGTGGTAAAAGTGGTAGCTTGCGTTGGACTGCAATATTGAAGCAGTTTCCTTCAATAACTCAGAACTTAGCGTAGAACAACCTTTGAGCAGTAGTGACTGGGTATTATTGTGTTTGTCTCCCCCCGGGATCGAACGCTTTATCCCTAATGCTGACACTGCCCACTTGTTAGGAGTTCATTTCTACTTGGCTGACTTCGTTTAATGTCTGATTAATGGTGCCCACGGATTTGTGAGACTCGGCCACGCATTCTGTTGCATGGGCCGTATATTAGAAAACACCTTCTCCACCTGAGATGATAACAGCCATCGCTGATGATTGCATGTTAACAGTAATTAAACATGGAGACTCTTGAGTCACTAATGTAAGAGTGACAGTGAATGGGAAGTGTAAAGGGTGGTGTGGGGACTACACTGCAGAACAATGCTGTAGTAAGCAGATGTGCCAGCCACCTCAGCTGCTAATGTTTTCCATTGGGAGAACACATGGTGCAATGTGGGTCGATGTTACACTCCTCAGTACTCTCCCTCTCTCTCTCTCTCTCTCTCTCTCTCTCTCTCTCTCTCTCTCTCTCTCTCTCTCTCTCTCTCTCTCTCTCTCTCTCTCTCTCTCTCTCTCTCTCTCTCTCTCTCTCTCTCTCTCTCTCTCTCTCTCTCTCTCTCTCTGTCCTTCTTTCTCTCTCTGTCTCTTTCTCATTTCTAACTCCCTCTTGCTGTCTGTCTCTCTTTCATTCTATACGCTCTGTCTCCCCTCTCTCCTTCTCTCTCTATACCTCTCTCTGTCACCGTCTCCTTTCTCTCGCTCTATCTCTCTCTTTCTCACTCTTTATCTCTCGCGCTCTGTCTCTCTCTTTCTTTGTCTCTCTCTTTCTCTCTGTCTCTTGCTCTCTCTTTCTGTCTCTCTTGCTCTCGCTGTCGCTCTCTCTTTCTCCCACTTTTTTCTCTCTTCCCTCTACAACTCTCTCTCTCTCTGTATTTGTCACATACTGTAGAAACACACACACACACAGACAGTCTTCAGAAAGGCACTACTACCAACTGTCCCTGTTATAATGTAACTAGTGTTACAAAATGACACATACACAGCTGATGTGCGAATTTGTGTTTTTCGAATACATTTCTTGTGATTTCTTCATGAAAGATGTTATGCCCTGTAGTTAAGTGTGTGATCTGTGCCGTCACGAAATTTATATGCCACTCGACGTTTGTTGTCCTTACACGAGACGCCTGCAAAGTGGAGCATGTATAATCACATTTTCCTCATGACAATGTTCATAATTAGTTTCCAAAGGTTGATTAGTGTGAGACGCTGTCACCAGAGTCAATGCAAGGAGGGGACCGAAGAATGTAGCGCACGTATTTAATTAGTTCTGGGGGTATTGGGTTGTGGGAATGGCAGTAGGCTCATGGGCTTCATCAGTGACGGACAGCCTGGGATTCGACGTTGCAGGAAATAAAGGCTCTGTACCGATGTTTTAACAAAGAAAAAACTGATGTCTTACAGGGATGGTGTCAGAGGTTGTTCTCAAGTGCCGTGTAACATCGTGGTTTTGTTCTGTAATACATTGGGTTCACCAATCAGCTAAATTAGTTTATTAATTAAAAAAATAAACTCAAATTAAAATTGCATACACCATTGATTGCTGTTTCAGGCAGGGACAATGAAAACAACCTATATTATAGGTTAGAAGAATAATGGTCAGGGAAATCGTTTTTAAACATGACACATTGTTAAAGTTGACTTTTTCTTTTTTAATGAAGGATCTAACAAGAAAGGGTAATCCTTTTCACAATTAACCAGATGGGTGCACAGGCGTTCAGCAGAGTTCCAAAATAAACATCAAATTTGTTCTCTTTCTTTCAAAGCACAGTTTATTTTGCATATTGCTTCACATTACACAGAGACATGGGAAGAATACTTTGTTATTGTAATTTAGTAGTTCGTACCAGACCATGGGGGTCCGGTTAATATAGCTATTTTATAACCAATATATGTATCCCAGCCTAGACAGGTGTAGCTAGGTGCAGGTGCAGATGTTGCCTTCAAAAACATATGTAGTTCATTTTTTTAACTTTAAACCCATTGCAGCAGTCCTTCCTGCACAAGTCGGGAACAGTATGTTTAATTTTAGGATGTCATTCTGGAATGTTCTTGACCTACATGTTTGTTATTGTCATTTCTTATTGTCGAGTTTGTTGCTTATAATTAATAGTTTTTTATATATGTAAACTACTGTTGGGCTTACCTCTTCTGAAAACAAATTTATTGGACCATAAATTTTGAGCCAAACACAACATTAGACTGGATTCAGTTAAATTTGCCTTATGGTTAACCTTTGTCTTTCATTTGAGCTACATCTCCCAGGTCTATCGTATAATCCACTCCAGTCTACCAACATTCAAACTCCCCCCATCTGTCTAATAAGGCAGAAAGTATTCGTGACAAAAGCAATGCCAATTGGCTTTCAGGAAAATATCTCTAACTCTATAGTGTTTATAGAGACAGAGCTTATCCAAAAAATAAAAATGCATAATCCAAAATCATAATCACTGTTGAAATATGTGTAGCCAAAGCCTGCCATTGAAACCAAAGTGAGTGACCATTTCAACCCAATAACCTCAACATATTATATTATGCCGCCACTCGGGATGTAGGATATAATCAGCTCTGGCAGTCTATCTCGCCACAAGGATTAGCAGTGTCAATGTGGAGCCATTTCCATCCTCTCCTCTCTCAGGCTACATGGACTAGACTTTATACGCTGGCAACTGGAAACTGGCCCATCATGTTAGATTATTACCATTGGGCCAACCAGGTATAGAAACAAACTGCTTTTACTTGTCTACGTTTCAAACGTAGATGGAACCAAATACGGTTTAGGTTCCCTTAACGTGATTCGGATGTGATGATGGCAGGGCAATTACATGACCCAAATATAATGCCGGTTTATTATAAACGAGTCTGTGTTACTCAGATTTGGTCTTTCAATTTGAAAATGTAGCAGTTTTGATGGTGTCATTTTGACTGCATTTATAGTGCCAGTGAACTTAAAATATTTTGATTACAGGCTATTTCTTCCATGATCTTTAGCATCGTAATCTACACCATTGTTTTACTGAAATAATAGCATAATTGAGAAAAGACTGGTGTAAAATCCTATGAAACTACAACATTTCTAACAACCCATTTGATTATCTGCATTATATTCTGCATTTTATTTTATTTTTATTATTTATCTTTGCACTACCACCGTGGCTGGTACCACTACCACTTGAACACATTGTTGTATTGATGTTGCTGCTTATTATTATTTATCATTACATACTTTGTTATTGATCTTGTGTTGATGCTGCTATGTGACTGTTGAGGATCCAAGCCTAAGCATTTTACTCTTGCATATTTGTACGTTAATCAAAATCCTGAATCGATAGAAACTAATTGATCTTAGTAAATATATTCAAACATACTTTTAGAGTGTCAAATATGATTATTTTTGTGGAACCTCTTTAGTTTTGTGTACGGATATTCCCGGATTCACTGCAAACAAATCGAATGCCTTGTGTAAATACCAAGCAAAGCAATGTGAATCTCCATCCTAGCATTGGTTTCTCTGCCTGACACCCAGGGCAACAATTACGAGGAATTCATTACTCCATAACAGCTATTATACTGCCATTAAAAGTCCATTATGACGTTGTGTTGTGGAAAGATAGAAGGTGTTTGCAGCCCCCGCTGGGTATCAGTCAGAGATGCTTGAGAGGTAGACAATTAGATAACTTTTAGAATGTTTAATAGCTTTTAGCCTATCTGATATGAATAACATTTTTATGATTTATTGTTAATACTAAAGCAGAGAGCCTTCGTAGGCTTCTAGTTCTTCAGCATTATGCTAAGGTGTCACACGTGTCAGCGATCATTAGATATATGAACACCTTCATACCCTTTTAACACGTTTAACACTGATCTAATCAGTGAACCAGTTACGCAGAGTCAAACGAAAGGCCTCAGAGCAACAATCAACTCAAAAACATCTGTGTGTAGATCCTTCAGATTAGAGTGACAAACAAGCCTTACAATTAATTTCCCCCTGTGCCAATCATATGGCGAACAACACGATGTACTGGTTGATTGTGGAGATTATGGTTTCCCAGTGTCACCTGGAAGCATGTATTTGTGTCTGTCGTACATTCTGTTTTGTTCCTCTGTAATGTGTTTCACTTTGGTTCAATCTGTGTTGGTGGAGGTGGTGGTGCCCCAGTATGTGTCGCTCTGTTTGATTGACAGCATGGATAATCCCTTTTGCTTGGTGATTTGGGTGACAGTCACAGTGTCACTAAAATGTCCAGGAATCTTGGACAGGAAGGGAGAATGAAACATAAATAAATAAAAATACATCAGTAAATAAGCGCCCCAGAGCAATACCTTCAACTGGATAAAATGATTTGAATTTGGATTGTACACCATACAATAATTTGTATGGTGAACATGTCTCTCTTTCATCCCTGTTTGTCTTTGCAAATTCTGTCAGAACTAAATTAGTCCGCATGGGATTGTCATTTAGCTCCGTAAATATTTGGATCCCTCAGCTATTTGCAATAAACACTCGTAACTGGAAGACAACAAAAGACCTAGACAAAGAGGTTTCTCTTTTCCTTCACAGCGCAAACTCATTTTTATAGATCCTATAGCTTTCAGGGTAGCACTGTGCATCCAACGCCTGTTCTTGTGAGATATATTTAGCAGTTTTCTCCTGCAACCTCTTGCCGCACTCTCTCCTCGGTGCAATAACACATTTGTCTTTTGTTCTTTTGTTTTGTCTCTGCTTCCAAAGAATGTCACTTTGCCCCACTCCCACGATTGCGGTGCCATAGGCATAAAGTCGAATATTTTTTCCTGCTGTCAGCCTCCCAAAGCCTGGTGCTCTTGTGGAGAAAGAAGGCGGGGCCCTGCCCAACAACCATTTGTCTTGCATTGAACATCTATTTTTCCACATGACCATTCATTTGAGGTGATTTACTCTTTCTTTGTTGCTAATTGGGTTTGAGTGTTGCAGTGTTCCCTCAGACGTGGTGCCGAATACACTGGTCTGCTTATTTGTGTTTCTAGTGTGAGGCGAGTGTGCAGGGATAACTTTTCTTAAACTCATGGCTTCACCTGCAAAACTGTTAGCTCACTTTTGCTTACATCCTGCCTCCAAAAAGTGCATTCAACATCTAATTTCTTTACATATGTTTAAAAGAAATAGTTGAATACAAAGTTATAGCAGTTAGTAAGTAGGTAACATAACTTGGAGACTGAAGTTCCACCTATAATTGGATGGACCAGCGTTTATATCAATGCATGCAACATTGTGACATTTCTTCTCCTTGGTGTTTGATTCAAACTGAGACTATTTTCAGCATACAATGTCTTTCATCTACTGTTGTGTTTTTATTGTCTGTCTGACATTTGGGATTTTATGCTATAAATAGTTTTTTTAATTGCTGTCCTAATTGACCTAGACTGTACATCACTTTGGTCAACCTTGGTTGTTTTTAAATGTTCTCTATAAATAAACGGACTTGACTTGAGACGAGTATAATATTGCTCTGACATTACATCAATGCGTGTTTAATATAACTTAATAACAGTGTACTGGTATGCCTGTGGGTTCTGTTCTATATATATATTTTCTGTGTGCATCAGCAGGAGGGATTCTATTCTGGATTGACTTGGTCTGTCGTCTTATTTCCCTTGCCCTGGTCGACGTAATTGTTCCAAATGTCCAGAGAGTCACATTTAAATCAACAGGGGGGTCATATTTACTATACAACTATACAACTATCCAAACACCAAGGACAACACAGTGGCACAGTCTATGTGACATATAACAATATAAATACTCATGCAATGAAGATAATTAGTAGATGTAATGAGAAGTAATATTGTAATTCATTATTTCGTTACAAAGAATAACAAAGAATAACAAATGGTGAAATATCCACATATTTGCAGGCACAGGGGCTATTCCTGTTCATACAATATACTAGTATAACACTATTATATTGGCTAATGTTGTGTCATCTATCAAGGAATAAGGATGAAAAGGGTTGAATGCCTCTTAACATCCCTATTATCAATTCATTTGATACGTTTTCAATCACAGGAGACTAAAGTAAAACAACAAAGCTTGAGAGATGCAGAGGTCCTCAGGCACCCTAGCAGGTGGTTGTTACTAGGCCTACTCAGCCTACATTTTAGAAAAGGTTGCATTGGCAAGATTTGATAAAACAACATCTTCCATGTGTGTTTTTAAAAGGATCTTGAAAGCAGACTGGCTGAGATATATCCCAACCCAGATCCAAAATGTAACCGTTGTGATGAACCACAAGTTGACCTTTATATGTTTTGGGCATGTCCAATGAGTGATTTTTGGTTTCAGTCTTTGACGTGTTATCGTCCTTAATGCCAAAGTGCAACAGTGCCCACTTTTGGCCATTTTCGTAGTGGCAACTGAAACAGTCCTATATGGCTCTCGGGACAATTACATGGTTGTTTGGCAGAAGATAATGTTATGCTGGATCTCCTCTGCTTCACCATCCTTCTCCACATGGCGTAATGTATTATTTATGTATTTCCTTAGCCTAATTAAGTTTACACTCAGAGGAGCTAACGAAGTGGCCACTTTAATTTGAAGTGGGTATTCTTTGTTTGTGTTTTTTTTTGTTTTTGTGTTTGTTTGTGTACTTGTGTTTTTTTAACTATGTAAGTAAAAAGAAATAACGCTTCTTTTTTTGTGAAAATGTTGGGTAATATGTTCCTTCGATGAAAACAATTAAAAAAGGTGAACTTCAGCAACATCCGCCCATCAGGTGTCAACTTCCAGCTCATAGGTGGCAAGCACAATACCCTTTTACCCAAGCATTATATGGTCCGATAAGGCCTCATATCGAAAGAGAAAGTTACACCGGAATCACCTTTAAATGAACCTGGCCCTGTCTATTGACAGGGAGACACATGAGGAAGCAGTTAGCCGTTAGGTTTATCAGCACTCACCAGCAGCAGCTTCACTGAGGCACTCCACCACAAGATGAATAGGTGTGCTCACAGTGGCGCCGTCACTATATGTATGTGTGTGTGTGTGTGTGTGTGTGTGTGTGTGTGTGTGTGTGTGTGTGTATATGAATGCCCATCTGGATTCTCCAGGTGCCCTTGTTTCCCCCGGTGATAATGGGAACAAGTTTAAAGACAAATGTCCTTTTAACTGTTTTCTGTGTCGAGATAAAAGGCGAGATGGAACCTGCAAGTACACACATACACATGCACACACACACACACAAACCTGCTCGTGCGCACACGCACAGACACACACATATAGACACACAAACATCCAGACACACTCTTGCACAGATTATAGATGATATCACTACGGTAACCCGGCCCAACACACAGATTTGGAATAAGCCTCCACTTCTCGAAAGCGTAAGGTGAGGACATGACCTCCTTTAAAGTCTTAGAAGACAAAGCACAAGACCCCCCTCTGTCACTAGTCCTTTCCCCATGGTTTATGACTCTCCTTGATGCGACTTGATGGTTTGCAAATGGCAGCACCAGCAATGTCAAATCCTTCGAAATATCTGAAAATCAGTCAAACATGGACGTTTAGTCATAGATAAAGGCAGCTCAGCATGCCTGCATAATAGGAATTTGGATGGAAACACTGGTGTTACACACTACTGGCCAAAATTGAAAAAGAAAGAGAGCCCTATTTTAATACTGTTTTTTAGCGCACTTGAATCAAAAGGGAGCCAGTTTACAGCCTTGTAATATTTCATTTTAATTTGACTATAAAACAGGACAATAGAATTTCCCAGACTTTAAAAATAGCATTAACTCTGCAGGATATATTAAGGCCTTTAGCTGTGAAATTATATGGTAAATAGTTATTAACAGTGACAAGTGTGAAAGTCTGCTGCTCTGATGACAAAATATATCAAATTTTATGTTGCTAAATACATTCAACTGGTTCATCTGTGAGATTGTGAAATTGGTTACACAGATCCACTTAATGTATTCAAATATAAATGTCTGCATACAATTCATGATGTTGTCCTGTGTTGTTTTGTTTTAGTTTAGAGGGCAGCTGTTGCAAAGGCTTTGTATTACAAAACATTTAATTACCACTTTTTTAATGTTACTGCGGACAAAAATGTCTTTAATAATTCTTTAATATAACCAAATGTAAATGTGCTCTGCATAATATTTGACATGTTGTTAGCTAGTTGTTGTTGTTTTCTTTGTAGTAAATGTTTTATTCTTTAAGTGTGTGCGATGTGTTTCATGAATGTACCGGATGGAGATGTATTTGGGAACCTACATCTGAAAACGGTTGCTTTCTTACTGTGAGTCTATGTTCTTCTCATTCCTTGTGAAGTCAATGATGTCTGCAAGATCAGGCGTGGTTATTAATAGAGCTGCATTTGCATGTTTATCATGGGAAATATGTCTGAACACATCTTGTGCTTGATGCATGAATAAAGTATGTTAGGACAAGAAGCTTCTAACACCTGCATCTGCCACCTTTAACATCCATGTTTCACGTATGTACGTACAATTCATTCGCAAAGTTGACTCAACATGTTCTTCTTCAGTAATTTTCTGAAGATTAGTCTGTTTATTTGTTTCTGCATTGTAACACATTCATTATCATATAAATGAATCATAATGAAGTGCCTTTGTAGCAGAACTTGGTTGATATCCTCCTCTCATAGTTTACTTGCTAATCTTGCTTTTTCATTAAATAATCACCTGCCTTTAATGAACAATAGATGTACTTGTTCATTAAAAGTCAGATATTTCAAACCATTTCTTTAAGAGAAAAAAAGCATTTGCATCTATGAAAACACATCCATGGCCCATCATGAATGGGATGGGTCCAATATTATTCGGTCTGTCTATGTGACATTACAACTGTTCACACCTTGTCCACAGTAGCACAAAGATAAAGCAAAGCTCCATCACGCTTTGTGGCCTGTCTTGGCTAAGTATATACTGTCATTATGGCTGCCAAGGCAAATAAACACTGTGCTAGCGGTGTAAGCTTTATGACAGCCTAGATCAGCTAATCATTGTGGTGCTTTACATCTCCTACCAGAGTCTAATGAGAGAGAGAAGCCTGCAGCTCAGACTCAGAGTCTGCTTTTTATTTAGTATTTTTTTAATCATTCCTGGTCTTGGACTGATTAGACCCTCCCTAGAGCATGCGGTGACATTACGTGTGACATTACGTGTTTCATTAAGAGGGCATGTGAGTGACTCAGCGCTGGCTGCCCCTCTCCATTACCATGAGTGTGACTCAGTCCCGTTCCCTCCCCTCTGCCCTGTTCTGCTGTCCTGAAGGGTTTTATTTCAAATGTGTCCTCCAATGTCCCTAACCCACTTGCTCTCCCCTGCTCACTCAACACCTAATACTCCCTTCACACATTCCCACAAACACACAGACACACACCCGTGTAACCTTTCCTCAACCCCAACACGCCCCTCTGCGTGTGTGTGTGTTGGTTTGTCCTCTGAGCCCCGCCCACTTGTCCTGTCCTTCACATCCTCATTGTCCCAGACATCTCCTGTTCTCAGACACTTCCCATATCCTTTCATCTCCTCTCTTCCCTCTCAAGCCCAGCCCACCCAACACAGCGTTTTTGTCACCTTCTCAATGTGCCCTCCTCTTGGCTGTACTGTCACCAGGCCACCCATTTTCCATTTTATCGTTGTTGTCATAGTTTCTTTATTTGATCACAGATCATAATCAACCCTTACCCTGTCAGGTTTTAGAAGTGTTAGGTTGTAATATTAACGCTATGGCTATTTGACCCCTCCGTAGACTCTGCTTAACTGAACAGACTAGCAGGCATGCAGTTCATGGACTCACTGCAGCTGAAAATAGGGCTGAAAATAGGGCTACATCAGAATGCATAACAGGATTATTTGTTGGCGATACTCTGCCAAATTGAGAGGACTTTTGTAGTAGGAGATTTGTAGTACTGCAAAATCCTAAATCAACTTAAATATACCATAACCTAGGCTAATGAAAACTGCCTTTTTGCCATGTCTCGCATGAGAATCACTGGCAGTTTAAAAAACAACAATGTCTCCATATAATAACAAATCATTTCACAATTAATTGCAATGAACAATAAAACATTAATACATAATAACTTACATTTCAATGCTCCTAGGCTTCCAAATGGAGGCGGTCATTGAGATGTGATGTCGCGCTGACAAGCTCTATATAATGTGCTGTATCACATTACCAGTACATCTAAAGAAGCACACAAGTCAAGAGAGAGAGAGAGAGAGGGTTGCTTACTTTATACTATACTATACATACTATACACTGTCTATCTCTGTAATGTCAAAAAAACTTTAATTCGTTTGTAATCTCACACCATATGATATCTTTTTTATCTTTTGAGGTGAGCATGAAAGGGAGTTAACACAGAATGGTTGAGTAGTCCAGTGGGAATATGAAATCCATTCTCAAGATTAGTGGCCGACATGTGGTTTATGTAGAAATTAAAGATTCTGCTATGGTGTGGTTATGGTGTAGTTCACGATGTCCTGCCACGCGACAATTAGCAAACAAATGATATGTAATTAGGTTTGCCCTTTAGTGTGCATGAAGGCAGAGCCTCTTTGCTTAGTGCCTTTTCAATCAAGTTCTAGAAACACACTGCGACATGATTTTATTAGTTTAATTGGCAATATCCAAATGAAAAGGTTATCAGATCAGAAATACAAGTAGATCATGTCCAAAACTTAAAATCTTGGCTTGAATCTTCATGTCATTAATATTAAAAGGTTATGGATTTCTTTATTGCATTACTCAATCTAAATCCATCCAATCCCTCAATCCAAAACGTTGCTATTTTAATGCATGCATGTAGCTGTTCTCCTTTGTCCTCCTGCCCCACAGAAATAGTAGTGACAATAATGGGATTTTGACAGAAAAAAAGTATCAAGTCATTTAAGTCAAAAGACCAAAGGCTCAAGCTACATACATGCCACCATCCCTCCATCAACTTTTAATTGTTGGTTTAAGTTTTGTCAGTTTTCATATTTTCCATTGAAATCAGGCTTTCAATTTTCTCTTTGAATCCAATGTGAGGTCCTTCGAAGTTGTGACATCACAGATTGTTGATAAAATATGGATGGTTTAGTGATTCTGGTCCAATAGAACAACAAATGCTAATTCATTGGTATTCTTACCTCAAGCAGGGGGCAAGGCTGAGAGGTGTCAGGGCATCAGCCAACAGAAACATCAGCAATTTCCAAGTCCAACTGAACATTTTGAATTAAAATCACGCATTGCATTAATTTATTTTCAATCTAGTAGAAGACTCCTAAAGACGTGAATTGTGTAGGCAGTGAAAGGGACCTTGAGAGGTGATTTCTTTGGCTGTCCTTGTGGAATGGGTGGGCTGATGCTGTCACCAGGCCCATGTGATACTGGATCTGATAATGGCCTTCATTTCCTCCGCCGCCCTGGCTCAGTGAGATATAATCCCTTTTCAAGCACATTTGCACAAATGTGATGTGACTCGCTGCAGACTAAATGCAAATTAGAATGCTATCACATAACTGGTAAAAAGCAGCGTAGGTCTCAATGGTGTCAGAGGCGAGGGAGCTCTCTGAGATTTGGTGGTGGCAGAAAAGGCCGTGTGCATACAGAAAGGGTGATTATATTTGAGAAGGTGTGCTTTTCCCTATTAAGTGTTAAACTTAGTAAGCTGGAACAATTCCATACGGTGTGCCCAAAATAAGATCGAAGTATAATAGGCCTAAGCTGCCAGATAGCTCAGGCTACAATGGTCATCTTAAACGCTTTCAGGAAACTGCAAATGCACAGCCGAACACAGCTGGCCAGCTAGCTGTTGAACCGCTAGAATTGAATGGGAACTGTTACCACATAACTTCTGGTAATGCTAGCTCCATCGATTACATCGCTGAGTGCACAAAGGCACTGGATCAATAGCCCTTGTTAACTTACAGGAACAAACGCAACCAGTACCACAAAAAGTTTGGACAAGTTTGGACAAATCTGCATTTCTGTCCTTAAATTCAAACGTAATTATTTTGCCATCACTCATTGTAATTGTGATTGTTTTACAATCATTGTATACAATATTCCATCATCAAAAATATGAAAATAATAAACTGAGGAGGATTGACTTGACAGAAAATGAACCGTCTATCTTCTCCTTCTAAGTGTAAAATGTTATATTGAATCCGCTTCAATATGCAAATCACCAATGATGAATTTAGACGAGAGAGAGAGAGGGAAAGCAATATAAATAAAACCTGAAAGGAGAACCGGGATATGCTATTGCAATTACAGCACATGGGATACCTCTTGGTGAATTAAGAGTTATGTTGTGGTAAACTACGTCTCCTCTGTGTTAAAGAATATACTTGTTCTTATTTGGTGGTTTATAAATATCCCATACGGTCCAATGCTGTCAAATGCTACTAATAGTATATACCACTAGTAGTTACTGGGACTAATACTATTGCTATGCTGTTATATCTGACCAGAGTGTTTGACTGACACTGACATCTTTACCCTCACTTATATATTCCTCTTCTTTTACCTTCTAATTATTTTTTACCAATCTTTATTTATTCAGTTAAAGTGGAAATCTGGAAGATTATGGTTTCTTTCTCTTTGGTGACACCTTTGGCGATAAGCGGTAATTTTTCCCAGAGATCCAATAAGTGTCGCCACCGACACCCAGTTCCTAACATTCATAATACTGCAAATGCAAGGGCTTTCTCCGTGGGCCGTAGGCTCAATCCCCATTGTGTATAACATAGGTGATAGATAGTGACCTTTTTTTTGTCATTTTCATTAAACAGGCCTATCATGTATTATTTGACATCATATAAATTGATTTAGTTAAACATTGTTTTCATAATTGATAACTGTTATGTATTTATAAATAGCATTATTCATTGCTTGGTCGGGATATGTTTACGTCTTTGTAGCAATGTGGTTAGATTCTTAGATTTGTTATTAATTTCGATTACTCTAGATTATCTTCTAACCAGGTCAATCATCAAACGTCCTTGTCTAACATCCAGAATTCCTTTTTAAAAGCCAATGGATGAAAGTGTGACTGAAGAGAATGTGCCCTTCTATATATTCGCCATGCCTCCGATCATACCTCGTCCCCAGCGGTGACACTATTTGATCACGATCTGACCGATGTAATTGAAGATCAAAGGTTCTGACCTTGTATTGGGCTCACACACACCGCCTAGGAAGAGTCCAACAGGGAATCGCCGTGCCTCATCTTTTCAATATGCAGTATTCATAGTATTATTCATGATAGTCACAACATTGGGGACATATATTAGTACATTTGTGGCCTTTTGGGGGGCTTTAGATTCATATATTTGGAATGTTTTGAATCTTGAATTGGATGTGAAATACAGGCCAATGGGGCATGTGGGTGTGTTGAGAGAATGCTCTTTCCAACGCAAATAAGCCCATAGTGCTAATCACCATTCAAGAGAAAGAACAGAATTGTTTTGGCACTTGAGTTGTGAACGCGTGTGTGTGCGTGCGCTCATGCGAGCCTGTTTGTGTGTTCGGGTAGATTCAAACAATCATCCTGTTTTCCTGCAGGAACACAGGTTAAAATAAAAGCAACCAACGCCTGCATCCGTTCACTGGGTCTGAACAATGTGATGGAGGACGAAAAGGGCCTTCGTGTGGCCCGTGGTGTCATCGTGACGCCCAAGAGGTCCCTTGATGCCATTGATGAGCTTCCATAATAATTGGCAACATCTGTTTGATCTGGTCATCAAATGAATGTGCTTCCATTTGTGGGCATTGTGCGTCTAAGTGTGTGTGTGTGTGTGTGTGTGTGTGTGTGTGTGAGAGTGAGTTTGTGCGTCACCCACCACGGAGCCAGTGCATCGTTGTGTAAGTGTTTGTGTAAGTGTGCACATATGCAGCGTAGAGGTACAGAAGGTGTTCATTATTCTCCATGTCATCACAGCATCTGTCTGCGTCGTCCTCCAGGCATTGTGGTCCCATCAACAACAGCTGGTTATTACAATGAAGTGTGTGTGTGTGTGTGTGTGTGTGTGTGTGTGTGTGTGTGTGTGTGTGTGTGTGTGTGTGTGTGTTTCTGTGTGTGGGTGTGTGTGGATGGGTGTGTGGGAGGGGGTACACTCGCCTCCTCATAAGCGAGGACTGTGAGCTCCCATCCTGGTCTATCCAGTGGGTTGGTGAAGACCGGTTATTAAACTGGTTATTAAATTGATGGATTATGGAGGCATATTAAAATACATACTCTTTTGTCTCTTCTGTATTGAGGAAGTAATATGATACAGTACATATATGTTTCATTCTTGGGTTGAAACATGGAAGAATGAATGTGAGGAATAATTTTTTTTATAAGAAAAATGCATGTAAAGGTATGCTCCAGTCAACCTGCTGTGATTTAGATGTAATAATTTAAATATGTCCAACTGTCAAGCATAACCTTTGAGGAAATTGCAATGTCAGCAAGTTTTCCAAACACTCAAAACATGTCATTATTTGCATTCTTATGAGATTCAAAAGAGATAAAGTATCATTAAAAATATCCATTTGATATATACATCTTCGATAGTTTTTATTAGACGGCAGTCGTTATCAAGAAAAACAAGAATCAACCGCCATTTAATCAATGGAAATATAAGCAAATAAATTCTTAGAGAGATTACATTATAGTAATAGACTATAAAATTATCATGGTGTGAAATGATCATAGGTCTTGGGTCTGTGAACTCACCACCCAGCACTGCTGAATGTTGTTTGAGAAGAGAGCTTTGGGGCTGAGCTACATGCACCAATTTAGTCCCATATCCGAGAGTGACGTCTGCTCAAATTGCTCTGGCATTTAAGGTCCTTTCCCTGCAATCAAGCCAATGGGGAAATAATTTCCTTGTTATCTAGTTTTACAGAAGGTCATTGAGTCAGCGCAGACAAAATACCATTTGCCTCGCATTATAACTAACCAAAGGCGAGAATGAGAATGATACCAAAGTCAGAGGGCGTGGTCCGGCACATGAACCCCAAATATCCATGAATGTTACCCTTCACTTGATGGAACGTAACTATGCTGGGCCCCGGGTGCAAAACACTGGAATTAATGTGATTAGTACCCCACATCTGTGAATGTGTGATTTGCAAGCTCTTAGCAAGTTGGGCCTTTTCATTATCAGTTTATGTGGTTCACACTGCATAAGAGAAATATCTTAGTAAAAACAGAAAAATGTTATGCTTTTTTCCCACTCTTAACATGCTGTAATGTCCTCTGCTTATGGCAGCAATTTATGAAATGGCCTTCTGGTCTTCCCCTGTTCCTCCTGCCATATGGGTGCCATGTTAGTTTAGTGCTTTGTTATTGATTTATTGTGCCTTCGAAGAGTATGACCAGTCCAGCTCCACTTCCTCCTCCTGATTTGAATTAGTGTGGTTTCTTGCTTGGTGAGTTCTCACTCCCTGGAGTGGTTGATCAATGTGTGTATTTTATTGATGATGTTGGTGGTCATGTTCCATGTCTCAGATTCGTACAGCTGAATGGATTTGACCTTTGAGTTTAATATTTTCAGTTTGGTGTTAGGTGAAAGGCTTTTAGTCTTCCAGATTTGTTTAGTGTGTTAAATGCTGTCCTTGCCTTTCTGATTCTGTCTTTGACATCTTTATCCGTTCCTCCATTGACTAGGCCATACTAGGATCACACTAGGATCACACTAGGATCATTCTGCCATACTATTTGAAACTGGCTACCTCTACCGTCCATGATTATTGGCGTGTTGTTCTTGTTGTTGACTGTCATGATTTAAGCGTAGCAGTGGCTGCACCTAGTTTCTGTTATTTGTGCTACATCTGTTGGTGAGTGTGTGCTAGCAGTAACAAATCACCAGCCGAAACACCGGCAGGTCCTCTAACTGCTCGGTCAGGTTCACTGTATGATGGTTCAGCTGTTAATAATAATTTCTCCAGTCTATGCAGAGGAGGAAGAGGAAGGGTGAGAATATCCCTGTTCAACCCAGGTCATGACCAGAGGCCTCTGATGGGTACGTTTTAACAGGTTACACAAAAACCAACAAGGACGGTAAAAACAAGTTTGGCATGGAGCATTTAACAACAGCCTACCAAGAAAACAGATGCACAATTACTGGCTGGTCAAATAAACAAACTGCCAGCCAACTGCCAATCTGAATGGCTTGGTAGGCTTATGCTAACTAGCACAGCTGGATTTTAGGAAGTGGCCCATTGTCTCACTCAATAGTAGGCGTGGGCGTAGTTACCCAATGGCAGGCTAGTGGGTGTGGTTTATTATTGTGTTAGTACCTGCTACACCTTCATGGTACCGTATTTGGTACACTCATTTACACCAGCCTAACAGTTTAAGTATACATAAACAATACATATTCATGCCTACATAAATTATATTAAGGATGAGGCAACAGCAACATTGCCTCAACAGCATACTGTTGAGTATTAAATCATTCATCAATTATTGAAACCGTTTGTATCAAGAGCATGTAAACTATTAGAAGATATATTTTTTTATACATAGCTCAAGCTACAATAATCAAAATATAAATAATCTAGTATACTGGTCAAATCTTAATCATCACCATCATCAGCATCATCAAGACAGCTAAATGCATTCAGATCAATCATTCAGTGTGGAACTAGTTTCTGAAGGTTCGTGTTTCTGTAGAATTAATGGAGATTACCATAGGTAGCCTGCAAATTAAGACCTGCTTGGTTACAACAGGAATGTAATTGCTTTTGTTCACTGACTGGGGTATAGAGAAAAATAAAGTAAATTCCCACAGCTTTCTACTTGTTTAAAAATAATTGTTGATTGCTCAATCATGTAAAGGTTGCAATGCTGCAGAAAAACATACAATTGGGACCATTGAATGTACATACCCACACAACTTTGACACAAGCAATACTATTGTCTAAAGTG
The DNA here is from genome assembly GCA_026745465.1 of Lota lota. Taxonomy (NCBI): domain Eukaryota; kingdom Metazoa; phylum Chordata; class Actinopteri; order Gadiformes; family Lotidae; genus Lota; species Lota lota. Next base: position 6,629,151 of record JACYXH010000772.1, read on the forward strand.
TCTTGTGTGTGTTGTGTAATCAGTTTTCATTCTGTATTGTTGTATGGTATGCTGTGTAAACACCCTCCAGACACCCATGGATAACCATGTGTTAGGGTATGCCATACCCTGACACAGCTACTGCAATGACAAAAGCAAGCCTAATTTCTCTGGAAATATGTGGTGAAACACCCACACAACACACTGATCGCTGCTTGCCTCGTGGACTGGATGGGACTCATGGCATGGGGGTCAAGCGGCCCTGGTTCGCTTTTTGTTTGATTTATGATGGCCTAGTGCTGTTTGCGTTATTTGCCTACATGATAGCACTGTCAGATGTAACTAAGATAAATCGTCTGCATTGTGTTGAGCATTTCTACAGGGGATTCATGCTGGATTATGGCTAAATCGTGTCTCTTTATAAAGCAAGCATCCCATTTATTTTTCCTCTTTGTTGACCTTGTCTGAATATATAACTACATCTTCACTAAAGCTGAGGAGCTAGTTGGACACATAGACAATGTAGAAGAACAAAGAAAATAAACCGTAGGAGGAAGTGAGTGATTTTGAAAAGTGAGTAGTGGTAATAGTGTCTTTTCTACTGTTTCCATTTGTGACACAACTATAAGTGTGACAGATTCCTGCAAATGCCATTGTTATTCCACTTTTATACGAGAAAAACTATATGAATATGAAGCTATTGCAGTAAGACAGACAGCACTACCTGTAGCAGTAATGACATTTTAGCATTATTTGCTCTTTATTATCCTTCAGTATGTGGTGTGGTGAAGTCACGATAATCATGGACGTTTAAACATTTTCCACACAGAGGAAGGAGAAGATAAATTCCAATATGAACATAGACTATGTTATACGAGGTTGTGTATGTAGGTGTTTGTAAACTTTTGTTAATGCCTATTAACAGAGAATTGTATCATGTAAATTTCTAACCCATCTAGTGAGAAAGCAAGTTCCTATATTCCAATTGTACAGAATAACTAATCAAAAATATATTTAAATCATATGAAAAAACATAACATGGTTAGATACAATGATAACATATTTTTCATTGTCAATCAATAAGGCAATGTACCCAAATAAAAACATACATACTGTGTATAGTTTGTGGCATATGGTAGGATACAAAGTATATTCAAAATGTGAAATGAGTTGGGGGGCAGTGTACTGTCAGAGCTAATTGCTAAGATGCCTTTGCCCCCCAGAGAGAGATATTTAATATAGTCAGTCTCTATTTGCATCTCTCTCTCTCTCTCTCTCTCTCTCTCTCTCTCTCTCTCTCTCTCTCTCTCTCTCTCTCTCTCTCTCTCTCTCTCTCTCTCCTCTCTCTCTCACAAACACATACTCTCCCTGGGAGGAGGGGTGAGGTTGTGGAGTGTATTTGTCACCTGTGGTAAAACACAGGCTGACAGCCACCATCACCAGCCCTACATTTAATACTGAACACTTCCACAGCCTGCACGCCAGCACATGTGCACCACACACATAAGCACACTGCATACGTGCAAATGAACCGCTTGGGCCAGGGATTTATGCCGTATTGACAATGACCAACACTGACAATGAACGGTTCCCCATATACATTTTTTTGGTAGTGGTGTTGGTGGAGTTTTAAGGGCCAGTTGATAGCGGGTGAGGCGGTGCGAGACCTTTCTGATGTTGAGAAGTGAGTTTTCCAACCACGAGAGTTTGAGTTCATTTTTTCCCGCCCTTTGCACTGTATGACAACCACGACTCAAACCCAAATGATTGAATTTGGAGGAAATTGCCCCGGAGCATCTTTCTGAGGAAAGGCAGCAGCCAAGGGAGCGAGACTAAATTCGACCCCACCTGACTCCCATCACAAGGGGCTCGGTGTAGTGGTCCATGGTCAAATTGGAATACCTAGCTAGTATCACTCAGGGTGCGACCTTTGCCATGCCGGCAACTATGTTGCCTTTCATTCATCCAGGGTGCTGCTAGACTTTAAGGCAGGTTGCTGATCCTCGTCTCTGCACAACTACAGCAGCATGCTGGGAAGTCATGTAGCATTGGTTGATATCCTCTGTACTGTGCAATATTTGCTGGCAGGTCAATGTGCAGCAGGATTAAGAAAAGAATACAAGTGATGTTGGCCTTAAAATGTTAGCTGCAACCTCTGCATCAATGCTGCCAATGATAAATGTGATTAAGGCCTGATTATAGTAGAGGCAACTACTATACTACGATTGTACTTAAAGGTGCTGTAGGTAAGGGAATCTCTACTCTGATTGGTTGGGGGGGGATCCGTTTTGCCTGTCAATCACATTTGCAGACACAATGGTGCATGAAACGTGGGGGGGGGGGGGCTGGAGCAGAGCGGGAAGGGTGTTTTTTTAGAGCTCCACATTGGATTTAGAGGTTTGTTGGTCTGTTGGTAGGGTGCCATCTGCTGATATGAAGTGCACCTTGCACATTGTCTAATCAAAAACACAAACAGCTTGCACATCTCGGTATCATTCTCTCATTACCTACATGTGTGAGTCATGTGTTGTCATTGTTGTTTAAGCTCTCTCTCCAAGAACAATTCATAATGTTAATGGCTTTGGTTTAGTTACTGTTTGTTTTCCTAAAGCAATATATATATAAAATAGAGATATTTTCAACAACAACAAAGATGGCTTCCGCTGATATAGTACAGTCTGTTGATTACGATTTTCACAAAAAGAAGAACAAACGACTGCACTTTTGTTGAGAAGAAAGATGCAGCTTCAACACCTGCTCTACCTTAACTGAACGCTTGACCACGGTACCCTATGACACGGACCAGAAGCAAAGTTTAAACGAGTTCTGGTATGTCAACAGGGCAGTTGACTGTTTTCTCTCATCGTTAATGATTCACTATATCTGTTTGAATGCTGAAGTACATTGCTAATAGGTCTACTTTAAAACTAATGGGGACAGTTGATATAGGTGTATAATTGGAGTGACACAGACAACAACTAAGAGCTTCCTAAAAATCTCTAATCAATTGAGCATTGGCCATTGCAGATTGAATTTGAGAATAACAACAATGAAACTCAATCTCAGCTGTTGTAAAAACATTATGATGACCTCGGAAGGGTTGTGAAAATGCCATACAAGAGTCCACATTTTGTTTTGTTGATAATGTTGTAATAGAAGGGGTGAACACAGGTGTTTCCCATGACATTAATTATGGGCATACCTACAGACCCATAATCAACCCTAATGTGTAGCTGTTTTCATCCCTACTATTACACCTCTGATAAAGGCCAATTAGCAACACAGAGCTGATCATACTGTATTTCATCCATAGAGGTTGATGAAAGCAGCATCTCTCCCCAATTCCTCTGCATATATATTTGTCAAAGCTGCAGAAAATATGCTATAACCAACTACTGCAACTACTTTCTGTGTTTTATACGGCAGCTATATTATTAGAATCACTGTGCGTGATTCAGAATCATTTTCTGTGTACCGTGTCATTTCTTAACTGAAAAAATCCATATAGTCCTTTCATTCACTAGAGTACTGCTTTGGTTTGGGCTATGACCCTAACTTGAACCCTAACCCTTGAGATTTCAGTTGAATTTGTTGATGTCTCATTTCACAACACGAACTGAGCTGCGGAGAGGTGATGTAATGGATCAAAGTGCATGCTGTGGATTGGCTGTGTGGGTGGGGGTGGTAGGTGGTTTGGGGTGACCACTGCTGTATTCAAACATTTCACTCTGGTCTAAACAAATAGAGATGGTGAGAGAGAGAGTGGGAGATAGAGAGGGTGAGTCAAAAACAAGACGAGAAAAATATATATTTTTTTTATATTCTAGAAATAAGGAATGATCAAAAGGAATGAAAGAACAAAAAGTTGTCTTCAAACGTTTTTTTCAGGGCCCCTGTCAGTCAAGAACCCTTGGAATGGGACAATTTCCCTCCCTTATACTGCTGCTTTAAGACTTCATCCTAAAAAGGGGTGTTCTGTTTTTTACAGAAGGTATAAAAGAATCATTGGAGAACAGACGTTTCTCATTTGATATTGTAGGCTACTGCTCCTCTGTCTACTCATGATTTCTATACGATACTGTGCATTGTTTGCACTTTTTGCATCTCTTTGCAATTGTGGTAAGTAAACCTTTTATATTATAAACTACATTAGTGTTACTCAATTTTATTGTAATAATTCCGAGGCCACACACATTTACGAATCATCAGATTCCACTCTAGACTTGATTTTGTAAAACAACTGATTTCCTTCTGGCAAGTTAATTTGGGCTTTCGTTTAACATCAGGGCCGTTTCTAGCTTTCTGGGGGCCCTATGCAAAATGTTGTTTGGGGGGCCCTATTGTGTGGAACTATGATGGGGGGGGATTCCAAACCCTCTAAGGCGGTCCGGGGGCATGCATTTAACATTTAAATGTAGGGATGTCCCGATACCACTTTTTCTCAGACCTAATACGAGTATAAGTACTTACATTTGGGTACTCGCCAATACCGAGTACTGATATGAGTACTTAATAATACCATTACAGTTTAATGACTTTGAATACATGAGGGGGGGAATGTTATCCCCATGGTTACGGCCCACGGCAACTTTGTGATAATTTTTTACTTTTTTAGTACCGTTGTTGTGTATGAGCGTTATAATGAGAGATGTTGTAAATTAAATGTGCCACACACCGTAGTGTTATACTATATGTGTCCGGGAAGCCTAACCCTCAGACGTGGACATTAAATAAATTCCTGCTCAGATGGAGATTCACCATCCACACACCGTAGCATTATACTATGTGTCCAGGCAGAGCTCAGACCACACAAAAAACGCACCGCCGGTGCCCCTTTTTTCTCTAAATTGGGTACTTCTTTCAGTAACAGTGGACAATGGAATAGATTACCGTATTGACGATCATATAGGACAAATTACCTTCTTTTTTTTTAAACGCTTTAAGTTCACTGGCTCTTCAACATTACTTCACGTTGCGTAAAGTGGTTTCAGGTTATGGCAAGCCCTTTTAACATTTAAAAGGGCTTGCCATAGGAGCTTGAAATGGGACAGCATCGGAGCTGCTGGATCACCATTTGGATCACCATTTGGATCATTGATCCAAATGGATCACCATTTGGAAGAATTAGGGTTTTACTTTGTGTCTTTGTTAGAACCTCCGTCTCCATTGCTTGCCTCCCACAATTTCCAAAGGACACAGGGACAACTCAAATTTCAGACTCAATCTTTCTTTTATTTTTAGTTTGCTTCCACTTGATTGGTCTGTCCAGTTAATTCACCAGTACATTAGTATTATTATTATTTTTGTTTTCTTATGCATTATTTAATTATATCTATATGCCTGTTACATTCATTCCCATGATCCTTATTGTGCTCTTTTGATGTAACACAACATTAAAAAGTATTGTATTATTATAATTATTATAAATTATAGTAGAAGCAGTTGAAGTAGTAACAGTGTTGGTCCTAGCAGCCTATAGCAGCAGTCGTCAGGCATGCCTGTGCGAAGCAACAAAACAATCTCTTCAAACAAACGTCTGTTCCTGTTACATTTGATTCTGTTAAGTCCGGTTCTGTTGAGTCCAGTTGGCTGTGGCTGTGTCCTGGTTTCCATGGAGATGTGGATGGCGAGCGTGGGAGGGGGCTGTCGGGATCGCTGACTGTGCATGTGGCTTAATATCTCTCGATATAACGGCGTCATCCTGGACTTACTGGCGCCATCAGGTGGCGATTCGTTTGGAAATTGTACACTATCGCTCTGGGGCCTCCTATTATACGTATTAAAAAACAAAATCATATTTTATGAATGGAAAATGTGTAATATAATTTTATATATACTGTAATTGTACATGTCTGTTTTCTCCGTCTGTCCCCTGCTTTCTCTGTAGCCGCTGTTCTCAAGTACGAGAACAACTGCTCCCCACATCCCTATTGGCTGCCCAACTTCATGGACGTCTTCACCTGGTCCCTCCCCTTTGTTGGAGAGAAAGGTATAGGTATCCACCGACATTTATCAAAATATTGATAATGTTTTCTGAGAAAACGATGAAGTTACCAGTGAGCCAAGAATCAACTCAAATACTAGCTTTGTAATGATCTGAAACAGAGAAAAGCAACCAAATATTTGCATTTATGAAGCAACAAACAGCTCATTTTAGTTTTCTTTCTAAAACATTTGTGTTAATCAACTGTTAATCGACCGGGCCATACTGAAGTGGTGAGTGACATGTCATCTGAAGGATTCCTTCTAGCCTATCAAAGGTTCACTTCACTGAGAGGACACCCCAGGAAACTTTGGTCAGACCCTGGCACTAACTTTGTGGGAGCCAAACCCGCACTTCAAAAATTCCTTAACCGACTAAGTAAGTTTGAACTTGAAAACACAGCTGCCAAGGATGGGACAGAATGGTCGCGGAAGATCCACCCTGCAGACTCTCCCCATAGGAATGGTGCTGCAGAGGCAGCTGTCAAAGTCGTGAAACGGGCATTGAGCAACCTTGGTGGAGATGGTGTTTTCACGTGGGGAGAATTCCAAACTTTTCTCTTCATGGCTGCAAACCTTGCTAATGAGAGACCCATCGATGCAAGAACTCAAAGCAGAGAAGACTGTGTAGAGTACATCACCCCGAATTCTCTGCTTTTAGGACGTACCAATCCAAAGGGAGACCCTGGAGATTTCCAGTTTGATGGCTACCCTTACAAAAGACTTAAACATATTCAAGCAGAGGTAAGCCATTTCTGGAAGAAGTGGAGCCAATTGGCTGGACCTAATCTGTTCAGTAGACACAAATGGCACACGAAAAAGCGAAATGTTGCTGTTGGAGATGTGGTCTGGTTGGCTGACCAAAACGCCCTGAGAGGACAATACAAGCTGGCTAGAGTGGTTGGTGCCAATGCTGACAGCAAAGGCATCGTAAGAGATGTGCTTGTGAAGACTTTTCCCAGCTATCCTGTTCACATCAGTCAAACAGCAAAAAAGGGCCCACAAGCGCAAACGGTGAAAGAACGAAGAGGCTTCAAACCAAAATCCCAGCCACTATTCTTCATAGAGATGTCAAGACGCATTGTCATTCTACTTCCCATTGAAGAACAGAGGGGTGAAAGGCTTGTATGACCTCGCTGGATTTGGAAAACCAGGAGCTCAAGTGGGAGGTGTTGAGCTGAATCTCATAAGTGAGCAAAAAACTACACTTCCCGGAGTGCACCAGCAGCAGCAAACCAGCTGCTTGTCACCTGATCAGCAAGTTTACTGATTTAGAGCACCTGTGAAAGCATGGAGGTGCAGTCAGTCAAAAAGAACAAACTGCAGAGAAGGGACTCCAAGTTCACTCATGGATTCAGACCAAAGATGCCAATGGTGAAGGGCTTAAGTAAATTGACTTGAGTTATTTAGAATGTTTATTTAAATGTTTAAACTAATTTAAGTTAATTGGAATGTTTAATTAAAATGTTAATTTTGTTCTGTCTTTTAAGGTTTACAACCTAATGTACTGGTGAATTAACTGGACAGACCAATCAAGTGGAAGCAAACTAAAAATAAAAGTGAGTCTGAAATTTGAGTTGTCCCTGTCCTTTGGAAATTGAATCAAGAGGAGGACTTGACATGTATGTTGACATGGATGCCTTTCTCTGGAGCTTGTTTACACTCTCCCTGGTCTTGTTTACCTCTTGATCTTCCCACTGACTAGGAGGGCTCTCTTAAGCCAGGTGGCTGGACTATACGACCCAATTGGCTTAGTTACACCTGCCAAACAGAAGGGAACAGAAGAATAAAGTCATCTCTTCTTCAATTTCCAAAGGACACAGGGACAACTCAAATTTCAGACTCAATCTTTATTTTTATTTTTAGTTTGCTTCTGGGTGATTGGTCTGTCCAGTAAATTGGCCAGTATTTGCCAGTATTAGGTTGTAAACCTTTAAAGACAGAACAAAAAGTTAACATTCTAATGAACTTAAATTAGTCCAAACATTTAAATAAACACCCTACATAACTTAAATGAAGTTACTTCAGCCTTTTACCATTGGCGTCTTTGGTCTGAATTCGAGTGAACTTGGGAGTCTTTCCTCTTCAGTTTGCTCCTTTTGCCTGACTGAGCACCTCCATGCCTTAACAGGTGCTCTGAATCAGGGAAATGACTGATCATGTGACAAGCAGCTGGTTTGCTGCTGCTGGTGCACTCTGGGAAGTGTAGTTTTTTGCTCACTTATGAGATTCAGCTCAACAGTAGCGGTAATAGCAATTGTATATATCAACAATTCCTTTTTGAATTTGAAAATTGTATTATTGATATGTCGGCTTGGAATTGTAACTAGTATGAATGTACTTTCAGATATCTAGAATTGCATTTCAGATATCTAGAATTGCATAGCAGATATCTGAAATACAATTGTAACTAGTGAAAACTATATTCATACTAGTAACAATTATATTTGAGATAGCTACAATTCCTTTTATAACTAGTCAGAATTGAATTTTAGATATCAAAAAATGAATTTCGACTAGTCAAAATGTAATTGTAGATATCTTCAATGACGTACATACACATCCGAAACTAATATGATAATTAAACGTCGACCAATGGCTTTGTGGTATTTTAATAATATGACGCCCACATAACCGAAATGTGTGATTACATTTCCACTAGTTACAATCCTTTTTCAAAATGTGGAAATTCCAATTGTAGATATCTGTAATCGTTATTGTTACTAGTGAAAAAGGAATTACTGCTATCTATAATTAAATTAAAGATATCTGTAAATCAGTTTCGACTAGTCGAAATGTAATTTCTACATGTGAAAATATATTTGTAACATGTCAAAATTGTTTTACAGATATCTTAAATTACCATTTGAACTACTCAAAACGACATTTGGACATGTCGAAATGTCATTTCCACTAGTGAAAACTAAATTGCTACTAGTCAGCCCAACTGATTAAATGTTAAAAGGGCTTGCCATAATCAGGTGGTTGTATCGGAGAAGTTTTACGAGTACATGAGCACAGTATCAGCCCCGAGTACTGGTATCGGTGCATCTCTATTTAAATGCATAAATCTGGTGCACTTTAAGAGGAAAAGAGGATGCGGAGGATTGCGGCTGACAGTCCAATCATATCTTCCATCGGGGTCATCAGTCAACGATGTCCGTACTACGTCATTCATTGCGTGATAGTCTAATGATGACTTTGAAGTTAATTTGCTCACAAGACACAGCTCCCCTATCCATTGCAGCGTCTTAATAATAACTTTTTTTTTGTATGTAGGTGCCTTGACTGAACACGCGAGGGCTTGGCTACCAAGAGAGACCGGTCATTTTAATAAATAAATAAAATAAAAGGCTAAAATGGCAGCTTGGGGGCCCCCTGGTGGCTTCGGGGGCCCTATACAACGGCATAGTCCACATATAGCAAGAAACATGGTACAAAAAACCCTGTGAAACCGTAACGCCTCTCCATCCTTCTTCACCGGCTTTCATTAGACGAGAAGCTGCGCTTCGCCTCCTACTATGGACACCATATGGTGCTGCAGAAGTCTCCGGAGAGAGCCGTAGTGTGGGGCTATGGACCTGAAGGAGAGCAGGTCATTGTCTCTCTGTTGGGGCCTTTCCCACAGACTACACCACCGGTGACTGTCACACAAGGTGAGAGGGACTGAGTTTGTTGTGATGTGTGAAAAGCTTGACCAAGGTTGACCATGACTTTTGAAGGGAGAGCAGCATCTAATAGAGTGTCAGTGATAGTATAGCCTTGTTGGATTGCTCTTCAGCTGTTCAAATGGCTTGACTCTACCTCAAGGAAAACTACAATAATTTCACACAAGTGAAATCCAATAGCAAAAGTTCAGGTTTTCTACTGGTAGCTCTATGACATGCAAATTGCAGGTGAAACCAAAAATATAGTTGTTTTCCAACTGTGGTTGTCGAAATCTAGAATATGAATTGCATACCATACAGGCAAATGGAACGTGACCCTGGACCCTGTTGAGGCTGGAGGTCCTTACAGTGTGATGGCCACCATGAACCACTGTACAGTCCAACTGACTGATGTGCTTTTTGGAGACGTGTGGCTCTGTGGAGGGCAAAGCAACATGTGTTTCCAAACAAAGATGGTTTGTGTGGTGTCCACAACGTAAAATTGTCTTTTACGTCTACCATTACCATACTAGCTTTGATATAGTCATGCTTTAACCTTACTTCATTTTATCTTCTCTTTTTTTTTAACTTATACCCTTAAAGGTTTTCAATGCCACAGATGAGCTACAACTCACCGCTCAGTACCCCAGGGTTCGTGTTTTCATGACAGGCAAGCATCAAAGTGAACAAGAGATGGATGATCTGGCTGAAGTGCAACAGAAATGGTCTGTGCCCACCACAGGTATTCATATGATTGTCTGCACCCTTAACAGCGACAACCATTAATGTATTCACCGCCACACGTCATCAAGTTAAGAACATCTAAATGATGCTCAATTCCTATGAACTATGACCTTCTGATTATAATCACTGCTGGTTGATTGGTGAAATTATATATTTTTATTGTTTCTGCGTTTCAGAGTCTGTGAAGGGATTTTCTGCCGTGTGCTGGATGTTTGGACGGCTCATGTATGCCAACCTGAACCACCCTGTAGGCCTGGTGCTGTCGTGTTGGGGGGCTACTGTTGTGGAGACCTGGTCCTCAACAAGAGCCCTGCACCAGTGTGGCCTGGATCATGACATGTGGGGAAATAGTTCATACATGCAGAATAACCTGTTCTTTGCTTTGAAGCTCTCTGGCTATATTGTGTAAAATTGTTATTCATAAACAACATATATTAGTTAAAAGTGGACCAGGATTAAATTATATCAAGAGAAAAATTCCCTGGATGGATTGACTCGTGGATGGGCACATTTTACCATTGAGAAATGTTCTAGGTTAGATATTTTATTAATGGAGTAAATAACTGCAGTAGTAAAGTAACATAGCACAGGTTTAAATCGTAATTAGAAAGTATTGACAGATTATTATTATAATTATCATAGATGGATTTTCTTTTCTTATAAAGAATAAGCATAGCCATATAACCGTAACCCAGTGAGTCTCTTGCCCTCCCTTGCCTGTTGCCCTTTTACTTCTGTCGCCCCCTAACGACAGTCTGGTACTTAATTCTTGAATATGTTGTCTCTTTCTAAGCGTTCCAAGGCTCGGAACTGAGAATAGAAATTCTCGGCTGTGGAATGCGATGATTCACCCGTTTCTTAAAATGACAATCAAAGGAGCTATCTGGTATCAAGGTATTATATTATTATCTTTCATTATTAAAACATTGTTCATAATAATAAGTAAAATATAGACCTATTACAAACTTTTATAATATATTATATAACATATATAACATATTATATATTATTATTATTATTATTATTATTATTATAATTGATTGTGTGTCAAGTTCTCTCATAACTCCTTCCCAAGGAGAGGCAAATACCTACGTCAATACAGAGACGTACAACTGTTCCTTCCCTGCCATGATCGATGACTGGAGGTCATCCTTCCACGAGGGCTCAGGTGGACAAACAGCGTTAGACTTTCCCTTTGGTTTTGTTCAAGTAAGTCACCATTATAATCGTAGGCCTACAGCAAAAAACAAAACAATAACCGTTACATTGACCACTCATGAGTTATTTGTCATGATCTGCTCTGATATGTTTTCAGCTAGCTACTGGCACCATTCCGAATCCTGGCTATAGAATGAACAATGAAGCTATCATCCGGTGGCACCAGACAGCTGATACTGGCTCAGCTCCAAACCCAAGGATGGACAAAACCTTCATGGCTGTGGCGATGGATCTTCCAGATGACATGTCACCCTACTCTTCGTAAGAACGTGTTTCAAATTGCTACCCGGTTTTCTAAAGTGTCACAAAATACGAATGAAATCATGGGAATTATTGAGCTGGTGTTAGTCATGGCGAAAACTGTAATCTAGTATGTGTTGACAAAGTGTGTTAAATATCCTAAAATTCTTTACAGTTCTGAGGGGTTCCCATCCCCTCATCAGATGATAGTCTACACTCTAATCTGGTGTTGTTTTGCTATGTAATGCATGCTGTTTTTTTACTTTAGCATGTCTAATCTGCATGTCTTGTATTATAGGTGGTAAACTGGTGTTTTTCAATGCCGTCATATTATGTTTCAGCATCCATCCACGAGACAAGTACACGGTGGCATACAGACTGTCTTTGGGAGCCAAGTCTGTAGCATATGGGGAGAAAGATGTGCACTTCCTTGGGCCTTACCCGCAAGAAATTACCTCCATTAACCATTCCCTCATTATCACTTATGACCAAGTCGTCACTGTTGCCGCGTCTGAGGAAGGCTTTGAGGTATCGTTTTTACAGCCACTCTTAATCCTATATTCACCTCAGATGAATACATATGTACGCCTATCTTTGGTTAAAACAATTTAATTGCGGCTATAAAACATACATTTGGTGGAATCCTTCATCTATCACTACCAGTTGAGCTAGACCGAACCATGCATAATAACTGCATACTAAACCATTCTCTCCAGATTTGTTGTCCAGATGTGAAGGCCCCTTGCAGCCTTGAGTCTCCCTGGGAACCAGCTCCCATTGTGGGCTGGAGCTCCAATAGCGTGCAGGTGTCCACCGCAGCGTGTCTGTCCACTCATGAGGTAGCTGCCATCCGCTACGCATGGAAGGACCAGCCTTGTAATTACAAAGCCTGTTCCATTTACTGCGCCGCGGGGAGTCTACCGGCTCCTCCGTTCACCAACACAACTTTTGCAAGTTTAGGAATGCACACTTACAAAAACATGACATACTAAGACATGAAATCAACTACTTTTCCCAACTAACGGCTTTGATCTTTTGAGTTAAAGTATAGGTATTGATCAATGTGAAATATCAGGAAAATCAGACCATACAGGCCTTGTGCATGGAGCTTGTGTTGATGGCCCCTCAAATCCCCATTTGGTTCTGTGGGAAGACACATGGTCCTACATCTTTGATGATCTATATATGTTTTATAGTCATTTGTTGATACAACTTTTACCTTAACTGCAATTGGGGGTAATTACTCAACAAAGACTTTATTAAACAAATTTAAATAATGTTTTGAATGGAATCCACATATTGTCTCACAAGGTATTTGACTCATTTCCAAGTGTGAAATTCTACAAAATAGACAAGCTTTGTTTTTGTTTTTATATCATAGGACAGTTAATACTCAAAACAAATTGCCTCATTAACAGGATATTTATTCAGAATACAAACACACACCATGTAGAACATCTTGGCTCCATGGAGTCCAAAGTCTTGGATGAAGCAGGGAGGGAACGCAGGAAAGGCCAACTCATTAGCAACATCCTGTATCCAAGCTAATTATGGAAGTGGAACAGCTCCCTGCACTACAAGGAGCCTCTCCACTCTCACGAGACGTGAAAACATTGTAAACAACAATCGTTCCCATTTACATGATCACGGCATGGAGAGTTCCTTTTGGAAGTGGCATTGCTAAATGTCATCAGGGGCCCTGTAACCAGTCACCAGGTTCATTGTGGCTCAGGAGTTGAAGAAGGAAGTGGAAGGCCTGGTGCTGTAGTTAGGGAGATGTGATGCCCCAGGAGACTGAGGTGTCTGTCCTGAAGGAAAGACAGAGGGGGTTAGTATCTCAAATAACAAGTCATGGTGCGATAGCTACTATACTTTTTGGGTATACAATATTAAATCTACTATCTAATGTCAACATCTGATGCCATGAAAAACAGTTCCGTTAGGAATCACTCATGTCATAGATTTAACCATCTATTGCATGAATTGGTAAGGCAATTTTAATTTGGAGGTATGGTTCCACTCTTTCATGGTGCTCCCTGCTGTAGGATTTAAAGCATGACATACAGATGTCAGATACAGAATACCAACAGCATACCAACATTTGACAACAGGGGGCACTATACAATCCCCCATGGGGTACATCAGATAACCCATTGTATAGGTTACTACAAAAAAGAACCAAAGCAATTGGAGGCTGGGGTGGTGGTGGGTGAAATTCTGCTCAGCACACTTAACTTTGTGTTTGTAGAGTGTAGAGTGTGTTTGAGATGGAAGGTCTTAAATTGAACGCCTATCAGTGTACATGTGTTTGATTGGACTGCGTTAGCAGTCAGCTGATAGGGGCGCATGACTAGAGTGTACCGCCAGAACTAGCTACGCCTATAAATCGATCGCAAAGTTGTAAGTACAAATAATCCAAACAGGGAAACAGGTGAATAAATACCCAGGTTTTGGAGATTTTACACAACATGGTCAAGCACTTGGCTAAGTCTACAATAATACATACTGTTGATATTTGTGAAGTTACTTGATAACCACAAAGAACATCTTAGATCCCAGTACAATAATACACTGTGTAAAACCATCATGAACCTGAAGCGTGGGGGTCGGTCTTGGCATTGTCGTCAAAGCCCTTATGTCTCTGATAGGCCTCAAAGTTGACCGAGGCGTCATCTTCTGAGAGGCTTTGAGGGACATGTCCATCGCCAGGGGCGACACACCTCAAACCGCACCCACTGGTAGCTAGGGGAGCGGAATAGAAACCTGTCAGTGGGTTTTCTGGGAACACTTCAATCCATGCCATTATTTCACATTTCTGGGAAACTATATTACATGACATGCATATCTGATTTTGGAAATTGTAAATATGCTGTCACCACTGAATGCTTACATTGACATTTGTCAACACTTTGAAAATGTCTCAATGTACAAAGGAGGAGTGAAGGAGTACAATTGTCTTATAGTTTAACATACAGAAGATGTGTTTATAAGTGATAAACGCGTCCCCCCCACATGTAAACTTCTACAAAGATTCTGCAAAGAAGGCATACTTGGTGCACTTCCGTGCCCCAGGACAGCTCTGAATGAGATTCTGGATGGTCGGGTGAGAGAAGCCGAAGAAGTCTGCGCCGGATGGCACAATGGGTAGCATGGGCTTGGATCTAAACCACCACGGTTTACCAGATACAGAAAAACACTTGTTAAAAACACTACAAATACTTGCAACTGTTACAATTGTTTGTAGACTTTTTTATGTTTTATTTTATTCAAAGTTAAAAGAAAACTTCTGGATTTTTCCACCTGGACCCTATTTTTCTATCATTTTGGGTCCAAGAAATGAATGCGGACAACAGTTTTTTGAATTGGTCCAGTATTGAGCAAGAATGCTGCAGCCGTAGGGGTAAAAGCGCCCTGTCAATGTATGTCCTCTAAAAGGGCTTGGTTTGGCCACTGACAAGCTTAGATTCTATTTTAACATTATGGGAAGGATCCCTACAGAGAAATACAACTTATTTTCTTTAATGTTCGCTTGATCCGGTCTGTTTGTCTTGTTATTGTGTCTAACCAAGTCTCACTCAAGAAGAAGGCTCGCTCTGAAATCTAACACTCCGTCACCCAAATTTTTTAGATATCACTAAGCTCCGCTTCCTGTAGTCCAACACAATAAACTCTCCTCTCCCCAGCTCTCACTCCCGTTTCCACTGTTCTTTTCCTGCAACAACTCAATTCTTGCAAGACTTATCCTTGGGCGAGACTTGGTTAGACACAATAACAAACAGACCGGATCAAACGAAAGTTAACATGAGTTGTATTTCTCTTGTTTGCCTGTCAGTGGCAAAAACAAGCACTTTCGGATGACGTACATTGACGGGGCGTTATTGCCCCCAAACTGTTACATTGCAGCCTGTTTTTGCTCAATCCTGGACCAATTTCTAAAAATGTTGTCAGAATTAGGATGCCAAAGTTGTCCTTAAAAAATTAATTAAAAAAGGCAAAGTGTAGTTAAAGAAAGACAAACATGGTTTTGCTCTTTGGATCACTACCCTTAGGTAGCGTGGCCGACGGCCACCACGTGTTTGCAGTGCAAATACGTGGTGTCCCGTTTAAACACAAACAGACGGCCGCAGGATTTACCTCACAGCAGCAATGGCCTTCAGCAGATTAGAGTGGCACATGAGGGCGGAGGAGGCAACGATGGCATTCTGAGGATCCTCCTCCGGGACGATCTCAAACTGGGGGAGAGCAGGCAGAACACGCAGGTCAATGCGTCTGTGTCTCAATTGACATGTACATTAACACTTGATGCATGTATTTTGTTATTTGGTCTCAAAATAAAGTACTACTAATAAAACTAAATGATAATAATCATTAGTTTTTAATAATAATTCATCGTCAGAAATATGTGCACATTGGCTATACTCAACATATGTCCTTGCCTATGCTCGATTCTCATCCATTAGATTCAATTCCAACCACTGATGACGAGCGTGTGCCGTCTCATAATGTAGTGATAATACAATAGACATGTCCACATGTGGCCAGTGGTACCTGTGGCCCCGCTCCACTGTCTTTGATTTGGCAGGTGTACAGGCACTGCTGCTCCGGGTTCTTCATGCTAGCGAAGACCCGTGTGCTGCAGAAGCCCACTGGGTAGATGGCACACTGGTCATGGAACAGCATTCTGTCAGTGATGATCTGTGGTAAAGAAAATGAATATATATATATAAAAAGATATTTGGACATCTTGTAAGCAGCAACCCATGTATACAAATTACCTCGAATTTCTTTGCCATATGAATGTCCCAAATAAACAAGCAAACCAATGAAAAGTGGTCAAACTACATCAGCTGTCTTCATATTAAGATGAGTTATACAGATATCAATGGACAGACCCACTGGGGTAGTTTGTGTAAAGTAGTATGTGTCAGACGGTCTGAACCTCATTCCAGAAGACTATGGATCCAATGATGGTGTGAGTTAAACAAAAGGAAAGGCTTTTAATGACCTCTCCGAGGCTGTAGACGGTCAGACCCCCCAGTGCGATGGGGAAGACGGGGCGCCCAGATGAGTCCAGAGCGATGGGCTGGACCAGCTTACGACAGCCATCAGCCACCTTCCTCTTTTTGGACATCCTCTTGGGAACTAAACATAAAACAATTATAATAATCATAATTGGTACAAATAATTAATATCTGCATATCTACAAGCACACACAAAAATATGATAACTAGATCAGGAGATAATACAGTTGGTTCCAAAGTTACTGGAGAGCAAAAAATAGATAAACTTTGTAGTCATTTGTACAATTTCCTGTTGTGCTCACCCTCCTCCTTTCCGTTCTCCTTCCCTCGCTCCCTACGTTCCTTCTTGGGTTTCTTATGAGGTCCATCTTCTCCTGTGGAACCAGCCGTTGCTGGGTTATGACCCCCAGCCAGACTAGAAGCCCCTGGGGGCCCAGAGGTGGAGGCTGAAGCAGGTGGTAGAGGTGGATGGGAGCTTGTGCTTGGAGTGGGCAACAGCTCCGCCTCTGTGAAAGACTGGTACTGCAACAGGGATTTTAGCAAGAACCTGAGAAGAACAAGAAATAAACGGATTGTTAACAAGGACATTGCTGCATGTTTGCAACAGCTTGTGAATGTACTTATCCAACATCATTATCATTGAACTAGGTAAATAACTAATTCATCACGACAGCAAATTGGCAAAGATCCAAAAGAGTCATATAAGCTTTGTTTACTACAAGTTAGTTTGAATAGTTTGTTTGAAGATCTACAGGTACAGCACGGTTCACATCTCCTCTTACCTGCGCTCCTCCTTTGCTCTGAGAAACTTCTCTTCTAGATGAGCCACTTCATCACAGAGCGCTGCATTCTCCTGAGGGCACACAAAAAGAACACAATGCTCATTAGCCACACACCCTGCGTTCCAATACCCATGCTACCATACTATTTAGTATGACAAAAAATGATTTAGTATGTCCCAATACGTAGTATGGAAAATGCAGTATGCCAAAAATACCAGGATGTTGTACTACATCCGGTCGCATTTCGCAGTATGCAAGCCAGCATGCTTTTTTGGCTATTCTGCCCCACAATCCTCTGCGCAGCAGAAGCTACGGCACATCGACTGAACCCGCGAAAGTCGATGGGTGGCACTACAAGTGTGCTAATCAAGGAAAATCACCTGTAGTATGTCCCAACTGTATGCATACTGTATGCAACAGTACGTACTACAAGTAAGAAAAAATTATGTGATTTGGAACGCAGCCACAATGTCCCTCAATATTGTGATTTGTGCGGCTAATGCGCCGCTTTCACGGACCCACACATTTCCTTCCAATTCACTTGAATGAATATCCGGTGAAGTATCGACACAGGTTTGATTGAGCCATTAAAAAAAAATAAAACACCACTATCTCTAAATGAATTTACATTTGAAAGGGTTAACCTTTTACTCACAAATATCATGGCGCGTGCCGCTCTGCGCAGCCTCAGGTACTTGAGGCGGTACTTTTCGCTGTGGTTCTTGCGGGGGCCGCTTCGGCCCTTGGCCCTTGGCTCCGAGGAGCTGGTGGGAGACGGGAAGGCAGGCAGTGAGGCAGCTGAGCCGGAGCTGGAGGCTGTGGTCTGGGGAGGAGAGCCCAGGAACGACTGCTGGCGCTCACCATCTCCCTGGGGTGGGGGGGGGGGGGGGGGGGGGGTTAAAGTGAGAGAAAGGATTTTTTTGGGATGCAGAATGATGTCCACATGTTTAGGGGGTAATTAAAATGACAATGATCAAATTAAAACTGACCAAAGTTGACGGGAGACATGACAATTATATGAAATTGATAGACATTGACAAAATAAAAATAAATAAATAAATGAATCACTCTTGGTCGATTCTTCTCTAACATCACAATAGCTTGGCCAGTCTGTATTTACGCCCACTCTACGTTTGACAATCTGGAATGCACCGCCTTCATGTTATGCATCCTATTTAACTCACCAACAGCGCAAAGACTCCATTTCTGTTCTCAATCCTCTTGAATCTCCTGCTGCCCTTCTGTGTCTGAAACACAGTGGGAAGCTGATGCCAAAGCATAGAGCTGGAAACCACGCCCACGGAGTCCATTCAAAAGACTACTTGTTCTAGTTACAATACATCTAAACATGTTGCTTTGTCCTAAAAAATAAATACATAAACATATGAAGACTACAAAAAGAAAAATGAATACAATGACATATGTTTTTTGTTGACAAAGGTACGGAATGGAAGTGCAATTTCCTAGAGTCCAACAGAGGCTGCTGACAGTCTCATCAACACTTACCTCCCGGTACATTACAGCCTCCAGACTCGACTTTGCACTGTCAAGGAGAGAACACACAACAATGTAGCAACTGAGCGACAACTGAAACACGCACACCTCCATCCCAACTCTACCTCATAATCACTACTGACCAGCATTAATGCATGGATTTGGAATACCTCTAGATGACCTCTATATTACTGTATATTGAATGTAGTTACACTATAAGCTTTACTGTTTCACTTAATGACTTGCTTGGTTAAATAAAGGTAAAATAAAATGAGAAGATAAATTGCAGACTATAACCATAAATAAGCCATTATTGGAGATTCTTATTGGAGATGTTTAAAAAATAATCCTCATACATCCGCTTTGTTTTGCTAAAAACATTCATGTGTTGAATAAAAGGAAAACAAGATTAGATATACTTTGATTGAATAAGGCCCCTGTCGATGATTCGTTGCTTGATCTCCTTGATGTGCATAGGGCGCCCCGCTTCCTCCAAAACCATCTGGAATAGAAAGGTGGATAGGCATTCTTATTGAAAAAAGGCTAATGACCACAACTTTAAAAACCTAGTGGGTCAAGTATAAAGTGGTAAATACAACACCTGGGCAGCATCAAGCCATGTAAGGTTTGGCTTCTCACTGATATCACTGGATGGTTCGCTGGATATAGAAAATAAAGCATCGACATGTATGGTATAGGTTTAGTTTACCGTAAAGTCATGGAGCTCCCATCAAAAAACATTTAACGGCAGCTGGGCCCAAATGCCCATATAAAAACTATTACATGTTGGTCGATTGTTTGTTTGTCGTGATATCTTGATAGAGTTAACACACAACAACTGAATAGTTTTCATCCACCTTTCTAGCGTCTCTGAGGCGCCTGACAGGGTTGCGATGTGGTCCAGGGCAGGGAACAGAGAGTAGTGTCCCTGACCATCCGTCTCCATCTCGGATTCAAAAGTGTTGAGGGACTCCATAGGAGAAAGTCCTCTTCCCTGGTTACTAGATGAAGAGGGCTAGAATACAAGACATGTAACAGTTATTACATGAGATGTGGACACACTAGGACTACAAGACATGTATTAACGTTACATGAGGTCAGACTAGAATGCAAGAGGTGTACATTTGACTAGTCTAATACACTACCCAAGAACAAAATAATCATAAACATACCCCACTTCTTTCAAATCGTTTAGATTGCTCTTTTCCATGAATCATCGGGGAGCCTTCATTCGTGTCCATTGCATTGTTAACGTTACATGCACAACTCCACGTACGTAGCAAGGAACTTTACAAACTACGAGTATGAATTAAGACGAAACAATCTACACAATGTGCACTATTGTCTTTTAATTCAGACATGGGATTATTAACTACTGTCTATCGCGAGTGTTGCGAACTGGATTCAGTTGTCTAAATGTATTTAATTGTTACGGGAACCATACGTCAAGGCGCTTCGTGACCTGAACGGAGGTATTATCCACGGCACTCCACGTAACCGGATATCCGTCTCAGTTTAACTTCTCCGGGAAATGTAGTTCGTGGAACTCCCACTACTCTAGGTGCTTTCCAATGGTTTACTGAGAGCTTGTGGTAGTTGAGCAGCACAATGTGATGTGTGTGTAATTAAAAAAAAACATGTATCATACAAATGACAAGATAGAGTATAATAACAAAGAACGAATTTGTTTATTGGGAATTCATGATTATCAAAAATAGTTATTCATCAATTAATTGCAAAAAATGAAACTTTTTGGGGGGTTATTTGGTTATCTCTGTTGTTGGCTTGGTTTTAGTTTTTGGTCCACATTTATTATTTTTGTATATTACTAAATATAAAAATACTCAGAGAACTGAAAGATATTTGACTGTCACATACTTCTGTGTTATTTTTGGTTCTTATCTCAACATTACAAACAAATAATTATTTGTTATTAGATTTGCCCCTGAAGTCACACAAGGGTATACTATGTTTAATGGAAAAACCAAAGTTAATTTATTTGTTACATTGGGACAGATGAGCCTTTAGTAACAGTTGAGCCAGCCATAGTTAGGAAGAGTTCGTATCACTCTCTTGTAGGCCAAGTAGTACTCAATCTGCAGAGGCCCATTGGAGAAGTATATGTATCCTGTCGGAAGAAACCATTCAGTGTGTTGTTAAGGAACAGAACACCGACAGTGCTTGACATAGGACATGTGTTAAGATCCTTGACTCCTGTGGTATGTGTAAAACTTGCAGGGCTGGTGTGACATGTGTGTTTACCGTAATTAGTAAAGGCAGCATCCACTTTTGAGCCTATTCCAGGGAAATCCTGAGTGATGTATCTTGGATATCTGGAGTCCATTTGGTTTCTGCTCTCGTCGTAGCTGGAATGTGAACATCATATGTATAGCTAATGCATACATTGATACATGTGATGAAGGCACATTCCTGACACAGCCGTGTGCTTTGGGCTGAACAGGCCAAAGGCCGAGACCTATAACTTATTTATACCTACAAAATGCAGGCTGTAGTGATAAACAGATACATGTGATAATAGAAACACCAACAAATATTTTCAGCCAACCCACCTCCAATATTGGCTTTTTGAAAAGATGAGTGTTTTTCCAGTAGTGGCCACATAGACAGCTGCATCCACATTACTGACAGAGGAGAGGAGGCCCAGGCTGGTAATTGGCTTTGGATAACCTGGAATTATTTTCTTTGTATATGTCTTTATGCCCCAGTAGCGCTGGTCTGAGAAATAGGTGTTAGCTTGGAAATTGAATCGAAGCTAATCCTTACATTGATCAATCACACTGACGTATTGCCAATGCTTAATTACCACACGTGAATACCTTCAAATAAATACACAATCTCCTTGTGAGGTACGGTAGCGTCCACATGGTTAATCTGAGGCCATTTGAAGCTCACTTTAGTCAGCTTGATGCCATTATGACGTCTCCTCCAATAGTAACTGTAGACATATAAAACAGAAGTATTTGAACAGAATTCAAATGAGGATCTATGTGGTTTAATTTTGGTTAAATTCAACCATATAGATTCTCAACCACACGGTAAAGTCAAATAATTGGTAGTGTCTTTGAATGTACCCGTTTTTGAAAAAGTACAGGTCTCCCCTGATGGAGCACGCAGCATCGAACACCAGGTCCCGGCTGCACTTCTCTGCACTGGGGTTGGTCCCTGGGTCAGGCCTGGGGTCAGGGTCCTCTGTGGGCCGCTCTGGTACCGGTTCTGGCACTGGAGGTGGATTGAGTTTGGGTTTGGCTGCCTGTAGAGATAGAAATCCCAATAAAGCGTGTGACTGTATCAGTCAGACTACTTTTTGCGCAAAAACTCTGCTATAGTCAAGTTAAACAATTGTTCCAGGGGTCTTTATTAGCATCCTGGCCCTATAGCAAAGCTCTGTGCTCACCATAAAGGGCTTGTACTCCTTGTCTGTCATCATCCTGTAGCTTGTAGCCGTTGGTGTTGACGTATTTATAGGTTGGGAACATCAGCGCACTTCTGGTCCTGGAGTGACCCAAGCCTAATGCATGACCAAACTCATGGGCTGCCACCAGAAGCAGATTGACACCTAATCAAAAGATTGAAGATGTTGTGTTATACGGAGTGTCATGCTGTGAATGTTTAATTCAAACCTTTACCCAGCTTGATGACTGTTACCATCGCAGGTTAAAGTGAGAAACCATGATATGAGATAGACATGCCTCTTTGAGTTAGCGTCCACAAGACGCCGCTCGATCCATCAAAGGGATAAAAGTCTCCAGGAACTGTGTAATGATGAACAGCGCATATACTGTATATGTATACAGTCACAACACAACATAAATTGTGACCATTTAAGTGTCAATGGTCAATCATTAATGTTGGCCAATCATCAAAATTGGCAAATTTTCTAATTCAATTAGACTATTCAATACTATCAATCAATAATACATGTACTTTAACTGCAGACAACTGAACACTGCATTTGTTCTAAATATCGTATTTGAGGTAATATCGTATTGTATTTGAAGTTTAAATTTTTTGATGTGTTTGGACTTCCTGCATAAATCGTGACTTACATCTCCCTTTGAAGAGGATCATGATGTCTGCTGTGCCACTGTAGATCTGTTGGAAGTCCAGAGGGATGACATCGCTGTAGAGCTTGAAGGCATGAGCTATGGTTGAATCTACCAGACTCTGGCTCAGGTCCTGAGTGTACTGTGTGATCCTGATCAGTTCACCATCATGGTTTAAGCATAGAAGGTGCTACTTGACTGTATTTTCAGTTTTTGTTTTACTGCATGTCTACGTCACATCAACACCAAAGGAATATCAAAATTACATTTCTCATCTACATCATTATTATTCGGATGTGGGGTCTCTTTTAAAATCGTATAGACTGTAATTGTATAATACCTGTAGGTTATAAACCTCTTCTCCCATTTGGGTCGCCCTGCAAAGTGTCCGTATTTGCTAGTCTGTGACTAAGGGATGACATTTATTTTTCTTTGGAACGGACTAGGCCGACTTGTTTTTGTGGGGCACAACGGAAGTTTATGTTCGCTTTGCTTCTGCCGAAAGAAACCATTCCAAAGGCTCCTTTTATAAATACATTTTGTTTAACAAGATAATCATGACACAGTAATACCGCTGTTAGATGATGTTCTTTAAATAAAGACTAGTGACATTTATTCTTCTTTGGGACGGACTGGGCCGACGGGTTTTTGTGGGGTAACCCATTAGTTTATTTAGCTTCTGCTGAAAAATCAAAAAAATTCTAAAAGGTTAATTATTTATACACATTTTGTTTATGAAGATAATCATGAAGGGGGGGGGGGGGGGGGGGGGAAAGAGATACATGGATGCTGGAAGGAAGTTCGGCATATTGTGGCTCATTGCTAAATACAAAAAATATATGCAGGAACAATTTGTGCTTCTTTTGGAAACATGAAAAAGAGGGGAGACAAACACCGGCTAGTAAAATAGCTGTTGAATTCCACATATTGCTATAATCAGAGCCAAATATAAGCGATACAAACACGTATTGCATAATTACACATCAAATGGTGTTACAACGTCAACAAAGAAATCGTGCCGCATCTGGACATTGGAGCACTGGTTGACATGGGAGTCTGTTCCGACAGGGATGCATTTCACAAGGGTGCATATATATATACCGCACATAGCCGTACCTGGTGCACATTGGCCTAGACTTCATGATTTGCAATATTGGAATTCTCTTACTGAATACTGCACTGATACATATGAAAATATAAAAGCTGCCTGAAGACCAGCAACGATCAAAACTCAATATAACTGCACAAGTTTCATCCATTTAAACATTATTTTAAACACGTTAACAATAAACTGAAAAAATATTAACAACTTCTGTAAATGATTTAATGTACAAACACTATGGGAACAATACAAATGATCTGATTCCATGTGAAGCTTGATTTTGGCATGTCAAATAAAAAAAATGTAATCCAAACTATGTTCAAAGCTACCCAGGATAACATTTTTTTTATGTAAAAAATGAAATAAAACTGCCACTGATTTGCACATTTGTTTACAAAATCTCTTTATATTATCAATAAAACCGAAACTGCATCAAGCTGCGATGTTTTAAGGTTAAACAAACTTAAGATACTAAATATATATGATCACCAACAAACATGTAAATATAATACAGAGAGAATCCAATGCAAGCAGATACTAGAATCCCTGAAGAATATCACAACTCAATCAGTCAAATCCACCACATTGTATATCCAAAATTTAACCGATTTATTTGGATAAAATTAAAACGGTAAAAATATGAATCCGCTGTAAATATACAAATTATACCTATCATTTGTATATTATATTTTTTGTATTCATTTGAGTTTTATAAAAAAAATATTTTGTGTTCCAGAAACCTCTTCAGACCTTCATTCCGAAGCTCATCATCTGTGGAGTGAAACAGAAATAGTTAAAAACGTCCAGAAAGTCGACTGCAAATCTGGTGATCACTCATATGTTTAAGACAACCGGAAAAAGCAGAGGGCACCTCAGAGGTTCGCCACGTGATGTTTCCCAGTAAAAAAATCTAATGTTGGAAGGCAGGAGGAACAGCAAGCAGTCCTGTGATACGATCATTCAGGCAATGTTTGCACTCGTAAACCCCCATATTGGTTTTTATTATTGGTTGTCAATTGAATAGCAAGTTTATGTTATTTGACATTAATGTAAACATTATTAAATTCTTTCAACATGTTGAATTGATTTCCACCTCAGCCAAAACGCATCTTGAGAATTGATAAAGCGATGATACTTTTTTTCGTTCAATGTTGTCTTTAAACACCCTCAAGTGACAATAGTGGCTATTGTGAATGTGCACAATTACCATTATTCTATAGTAAGCTACACCATTAAACATTTTATTAACACAGCAACCCTGTAAACCATGGTACAAAATGTATTTGACCAGGGAAAGCCTTTGAAGACTCAAGACTTGCAGTTGTTTCTCTTTACAGTAGACACATCTGGGCTCGGTAAAGAGTATTCATTCCAAGGCATTAGGAGCATGAAGCCCTGAATTAGTGAAACGTAAGAGAAAAAAAGAAGTGCTCACCGCCATAGCAACCCTCCTTTGTTCTTATCACATAAGGAAACCTGCGGACACCTGCAGTCTTCAACGCTTGTTCATGACAACTACGCCTCTTTACATACTCGTGTTTCAAATAAGCACTTGTGAATTTTTAGTTCATGGTTCAATGGTTCCAATAAATGTGAGTGTGTACAGATCAAACATTCACTTCGTGAGCCCAGTGTGTTATTCTCACCTTGCGGGCACTGGCGGTCAGTCCCGGGGACTTCGTGGTGCTTTTGGCGCTGGTGCGCGGGGACTTCCTCTGCCCTTTGGCCACCACCGCTGCCCCCTGAGGCAATGCCCTGGTGCTGCCGCGTCTCGCTGCGGCAACTCCTACTTCGGCCGCCCGGTTCCCGGGGGACCTGCAGGAGGCGCGCTGGGCGGGCGACTTCTTCAGGCTCTTGCCGGGGGACTTGCGCGTGGAGCTGCGCAGCCTGTTCAACCCCTTCTGCAAATAGTTGTTCTTCTTCGGGGTGTTGTCAATGGTGAACACCATGGACTCCCTCCTTTGGACCTGAGACACAGAGAGCAGGAGACGGACGGACGGAGTTATTGTGAAGACCATCACTGGAGCAAAGGATTGAATATCTAATATAGTAAAGTTATAAGTATGCAAGACCAAGGTTTGGCATGATAAACCCCCACTTTTAAAGGTTGGATCCAGGATACGCATGCTGCTTGGTTACCATTCTGTATGTGTAGATGAAGAACTTTATTGGAAAAAAACATTCTTTAATCAAAATATTCTCATAGGAGCAATGTCATGTTTCAATAAAACATGTCATTTAATTTGGGCGCGCCTTTCCACACACTCCAAGTAGAGTCAATGTGTGTGAGTGAGTGAGTGACTGAGAGGATCTTACCGGGCTGAGGGCCGTGCGGATTAGTGTGCTTGAGGAGCCCATGTTGATGTTCTTGTTTTTTGGAGTAAGAGGGCGGGGGAAGCAGCTGGTCTTCACCTTTGTCTGACAACATAGATATAGAAAGAATAATAGTTCAATAATCAACATTTCCTGTAGAATAATAATAAATAAATAAAACAGTGACATGTATAAAAATAGACCTTGCTAATCAGCAATATTATAAGCAACCGAGAGAATTAGGTGTCATGTGTCCCCAGTACAATTCACAAAACCGCAATCGCACAGACACACACCTCAGGAGAAAGCGGGTACTGTTGCTGTGAGGAGGAGGTGCGGGTGCGTGTGGGGAGCTGGCCCGGCATCAGGGAGTGGCGGTGGGCACGAGTGCCAGCAGTGCCCGTCTGCCCCACCATGTAGGACAGGCGGTGGGAGGAGAGGGAGTCCAGCATCTGGCCGGGCATCATGGAGGCCCGGCGGATGGTGTCGGTCGGGTCGCCTGTGCGAAGGTCGTCGTCCGTGATGATGAACTCGGGTCCAATGCTTGGCTGAAGGAAGAAACAGGGTCAAAGGTTAGCCAATACGCTTACATTACAAAACTCTCTGATTATAGGTAATTTTCCCCATTATAGTGCACTGATCGACCAGCTCAATGTAAAGTGATGGTGTATGGTTGTGGTTGGGACGCACCCTGGATTCCAGCGGGTAGCTGCTCTTGAGGTGGGGAAGGCAGGCCTTGTTCCTGGCCTGGAGCTCAGCGATCCTCATCCAATCATCTGGCCCATTGTCGGGCTCGTTCTCAGCTCCCACACAGAATGTACTCGTGCCTGGAAAACATGCACACAAATAAAAAAAACGTATAAGAACCATGTACATGGACCTTTACTACACTAACATTTATTAAATACCAAAATGGTGTATTTGTAAAATATGAAATACATTAATAACATGGATTCACGTAATCATAACAACTCCACAAAAACAAAATGTCCACATCCTTCTCACTCAAAGATGACTATTTCAACACATCAGGTGCCACCAGGGCCCTTCACTCCCCACAGCCCCTTATGGCTCTGGGACACAGTGTGGATCATGTGACCAGTGTGGACTGTGTCAAGAACTGCCTACTTGTAAGGAAGATGAATCAGACGTTCGGGACGAGTCCCATGGTGACATAGTGCAACTGGCCGAGACCGACTCTGTACTCACTGCGTGACGGGGCAGTGGTGCTGGTGGTGCTCCGTCTGTAGCCGGGCAGACTGAGCAGCTGGTCACTGGCGGCGGCCGTCTTGCCGGACGGCGTGCTGAACAGCTCCATGGAGACAGGCCTGGCTGCGTGGCTGTTGGAGAGGTTGGGCTGGGAGCGTGCGGAGGCCAGGCTGTAGAAGGTGTCGTCGTCATCACCGTGGTGATGATGGTGGTCGTTGTCAGACCCTCCGCGTCCGGGAGTTTTCTGTGGACGGGACAAGCGGTCAACATTGCTGTGAGGCAAGAACACTAGGGAGGGGACATTTTGAGTTTGGTTATAGTCTCCTAGTGCTTGACTTTGAGTAAAGGTGCGTCTATACACCTACAGTGTTTGTGCACCAACAATTCAGTGGGTTTACAAATGAAGAAATGGAGCTCCCACACCAAAAGGCATGCATGTTTTAGCAAAAAGCAACACATTAGAAGGGAAGAAACCGCCTGTTTCTTCGTGGGTGATTTTATTTGTGCTTTGTGAGTTTCCCCTCCACCTTGCTCATGGTGATGTTGATAACCTGGGTGGTCCTGCGCCGTTTGACCGAGGAGGGGGGATTCTTCAGGGTGGAATCCGGGAGCTCAGCCAAGGACGTAAGGCTGTTGTCCATATGGCGCTTTGTCCTTGAGTCAGAGAAATACATTAACATCAAGATCCTCACGCACGCAAAACAATATTAGTCTCATGTCCAAACACATTTTTTACACGCAAATATAATTCATATCAACAACTGATACATCTTGAATCTGGTACAGCTCAAACAATGCCTCACATAAAGATCTAAATAATAAGTATTAATATGAATCCAGGGTCAGTCATAATATTTACAGTAGCGATATACCATTAAAACAAACAAAAAGGTAACTTAGGACCTCCTAGTTTTTGCGGCCAACCTGTTTGTCTGATTGTTGTTCATGGGTGTGAAGTAAAGGCTTTCTAGAGATTCAGCGCCCAGAGTACGCCGCTTGCCAGCGAGTCGCTCCGAGCTACGAACGAGCGGAGTGCTCGACTCCCCCGGAGCAGATGGTCTCCTTTAAAAAAAGAATAACGGCATTTAGTAATAGAAGAGGTCGGGCTAAACAGCTAGCAAGTGGGTCCAACCTCAACCGGAAACCGGAGCCCGGAGCTAGATTAACCTTCTGTTGATCTCTGGGTGGCGTTTTACCTTGTGGTGTTCAAAGAGTCCTCCAGAGTGTTGTCTTCCTGGCTGTCAGAGCTGTCGTGTTTCTCCTCCTTCAGCCTTCCTCCGTCCCCACGCATCTTGTTATGCTCCCGCAGTTGGGCGTCGGCTAAAGCCAGCTGATGCAAAGACGAGCAAACATAAATGAATGCATCAAAGAAAATCATGGTGTGTAAACATTTTAAAACCAGCCAGGCTAGTACCTAACCCTAACCCTACAATTATTAGATTTTAAAAGTGAGTAGCGCTACATTTTTGTAAAATCCCATTGCTGTCATGTTGCTTTTGATATTGACATTTGCTGTCCATTGGATGTTTGCTAGACAAATGCTTTCAGAATTACACTCTGAAAGCGTTACAAGAATTACCAGTAAGCAAAGTATTGCTTGCTTTCCCACAGGAACTATGTACTGTAAATTATGTTCTCATCGTTGAGATGTAAAATATATTAGTGTTCAGTGGTAGCAAATATTTAATGACTAAAAGCACTGTGCACAAAACAGTATTTTCATTATCCACATATTGTGCCAATATCAGTTCTGTGTGTTTACTCACTGAAATGCTTATTATGCATATTCCAAAATGGTACCAACCTGTGTTTCCAAACTGGTGACTCGGCTTAAGAGGTTCTTCTCATTGTCTTGGACGTTGTCAAACTTGAACTGAAGCAGCTTCAACTCAGTGGCAATAGTCTCTTTGGCATCCAGGGAGCGCTGCATTTCTGCCACATGCTCCTGACTCTCCTGAAGAAGCTGCTTCTTTGCTTTGTAGTGACTCATGGCATTCTCCATCTAGAACCATAGCATGATGAATATAAAAAAAATCATATTTTCAAGCTACTGTAGAGTGCAACACAAAATTAAGGAAGAACAAAGCAAAAAAAAAACAAGATGCCACTAACCTGAGTCTTGTAGTGTTCTGCAGCTTCAGATTTAGTGGCGAGCTGTTCCTGCAGGCCTTTGCTCAGTTTCTCCCACTCCAAAGCTTTAGTTCTTTCCTTCACAAGTCTCTCCTTGTCTGCCTCTTTCAGTGAGGAGAGACTCTCTACTTTGCTAGTTAAACCTTGGATCTTCTGCTGTAGTAAAGCAGTTTCCTCAGAGCCATTTAGCCCTAGTAAGGTTAGCTGTTCCTCTTTGGATTTGATCTCCTGTTTCAACATCTCGACCTCCTCCTCAGAAGCAGACACCTTTTTCTGAAGGAGCTCTTTCTGATGAGCACTGTCCTGCTCTTGCTGGGTGAGCAGCATCTCCCGATCCTGCAACTTTTCTTCAGCCTTCCTGAGAGAGTCGGTCACACTGTCCACATGACTCCTCAGGCTGTTGATCTCCTGCTGCAACACATCAGAATGTGTGGAGGTCTCCGTCTTCACCTCGGTCAGCTGTTGCTCTTTCAAAATGATTTCCTGCTTAAGTAGAGCCTTCTCCTCTTCACAGACATCCATGGTTGTTTTGAGTTGATCCCTTTCCTGCCTAAGGTTTGCTAGCAAGTCTTTCTTGGCTTGAACCTCCTCTGTCGCCATTTTAAGAGATTCTTTAGTGTTGTCCATTTCAAGCGTTAGATTTTGTATCTCATTTGCCAGGGTTTCTGATTGCTTGGAGCTCTCTGTCCTAATCTCATTAAGAATTGTCTCCTTTATTTGGATCTCTTCTTTCAGCAGTCTGATGTTTTCTTCAGATACTAAGTTCAGTTGTCGAAGTGCATCCATCTGTTGAGTGCTTTCTAGCTCCTGTTTCCTCAACTGATGTTTCTGAGCTAGCACCTCCTCCTCAGTCTGCGTCAGTGAGGAGGAGAGGCTCTCCACTTGGCTAGTTAAACCTTGGATCTGCTGCTGTAGTAATGCAGATTGCTCAGAACCATTTAGCCCTAGTAAGGTTAGCTGTTCCTCTTTGGTTTTGATCTCCCATTTCATCTTCTCAACCTCCTCCTCACAGGCGGAAACTTGTTTCTGAAGGAGCTCTTTCTGATGAGCACTGTCCTGCTCTTGCTGGGTGAGCAGCATCTCCCGATCCTGCAACTTTTCTTCAGCCTTCCTGAGAGAGTCGGTCACACTGTCCACATGACTCCTCAGGCTGTTGATCTCCTGCTGCAACACATCAGAATGTGTGGAGGTCTCCGTCTTCACCTCGGTCAGCTGTTGCTCTTTCAAAATGATTTCCTGCTTAAGTAGAGCCTTCTCTTCTTCACAGACATCCATGGTTGTTTTGAGTTGATCCCTTTCCTGCCTAAGGTTTGCTAGCAAGTCTTTCTTGGCTTGAACCTCCTCTGTCGCCATTTTAAGAGATTCTTTAGTGTTGTCCATTTCAAGCGTTAGATTTTGTATCTCATTTGCCAGGGTTTCTGATTGCTTGGAGCTCTCTGTCCTAATCTCATTAAGAATTGTCTCCTTTATTTGGATCTCTTCTTTCAGCAGTCTGATGTTTTCTTCAGATACTAAGTTCAGTTGTCGAAGTGCATCCATCTGTTGAGTGCTTTCTAGCTCCTGTTTCCTCAACTGATGTTTCTGAGCTAGCACCTCCTCCTCAGTCTGCGTCAGTGAGGAGGAGAGGCTCTCCACTTGGCTAGTTAAACCTTGGATCTGCTGCTGTAGTAATGCAGATTGCTCAGAACCATTTAGCCCTAGTAAGGTTAGCTGTTCCTCTTTGGTTTTGATCTCCCGTTTCATCTTCTCAACCTCCTCCTCACAGGCGGAAACTTGTTTCTGAAGGAGCTCTTTCTGATGAGCACTGTCCTGCTCTTGCTGGGTGAGCAGCATCTCCCGATCCTGCAACTTTTCTTCAGCCTTCCTGAGAGAGTCGGTCACACTGTCCACATGACTCCTCAGGCTGTTGATCTCCTGCTGCAACACATCAGAATGTGTGGAGGTCTCCGTCTTCACCTCGGTCAGCTGTTGCTCTTTCAAAATGATTTCCTGCTTAAGTAGAGCCTTCTCTTCTTCACAGACATCCATGGTTGTTTTGAGTTGATCCCTTTCCTGCCTAAGGTTTGCTAGCAAGTCTTTCTTGGCTTGAACCTCCTCTGTCGCCATTTTAAGAGATTCTTTAGTGTTGTCCATTTCAAGCGTTAGATTTTGTATCTCATTTGCCAGGGTTTCTGATTGCTTGGAGCTCTCTGTCCTAATCTCATTAAGAATTGTCTCCTTTATTTGGATCTCTTCTTTCAGCAGTCTGATGTTTTCTTCAGATACTAAGTTCAGTTGTCGAAGTGCATCCATCTGTTGAGTGCTTTCTAGCTCCTGTTTCCTCAACTGATGTTTCTGAGCTAGCACCTCCTCCTCAGTCTGCGTCAGTGAGGAGGAGAGGCTCTCCACTTGGCTAGTTAAACCTTGGATCTGCTGCTGTAGTAATGCAGATTGCTCAGAACCATTTAGCCCTAGTAAGGTTAGCTGTTCCTCTTTGGTTTTGATCTCCCATTTCATCTTCTCAACCTCCTCCTCACAGGCGGAAACTTGTTTCTGAAGGAGCTCTTTCTGATGAGCACTGTCCTGCTCTTGCTGGGTGAGCAGCATCTCCCGATCCTGCAACTTTTCTTCAGCCTTCCTGAGAGAGTCGGTCACACTGTCCACATGACTCCTCAGGCTGTTGATCTCCTGCTGCAACACATCAGAATGTGCGGAGGTCTCAGTCTTCACATTGACCAGCTGTTGCTCTTTTTGGATGATCTCCTGAATTAATCTCTCAATTTCCTCTTTAGAGGCAAACATTTGCTCTTGCAGTACTTCCAGTTGCTGTGCATGCTTTTGTTGGTGCAGACTGCACATGTCTTTTTGAGTTTTAAGTTCCTGTTTAGCATTACTTAGAGTGGTGGTTATGGTTTTTACTTGGCCCTCCAAACTATGCATTTCACCTTTAAGAATGTCCGTTTGTTGAGCGCTCTCCATCTGCAAGTTGGCTAACATGTCTTCTTTGGTCTGAATCTTCTCCTTTGCCAATTTAACATCTGCCTGAAGAGCAACGTTCTCGACCCCCAAACTATGTACTTCTTCCTGAAACATTGTTATCTTCTTTTGCAGAGTCTCTTCGATTGTCAGGCTGTCAAGTTGTTGTTTTGCCAACAGGTCTTCCTTAGTCTGCAAATACTCCTCTGCTTTCTTTAGCGAGAAGGTTAGCGTCTCCACCTGGTTCCTCAATGTCTGAATCTCCTGATTTAGTAGTTCTACCTTTCCAGTGCTGTCCTTCAGTAGGTCTATCTTCTCCTGTTTACGTTGGATCTCCTCCTTCAGTCGGCCCATCTGATCCTCGTAAATTGTCTTCTGCTGGTCAAGAGCTGTGTCATGTCTAGTGTTTTCCTGAAGCATCTGCTCTTCTTTGACTTGAGCATCTTCTTGGCTCTTCTTAAGTAGGGCACTAATGCTGTCAACTTGAAGCTGGAGATTGTACTTTTCCTGTTGTAGAATGTGTCTTTGCTCAGCCATTTCCTTCTGCATTTGGTCAAGAAGTTCCTGTTTCGCTTGAATCTCTTTTTCATTTTTGGCCACCTGTTGCTTAAGAAGCTCTTTATGCAGAGTGATGTCCTCTTGGTATTGTTCTAGCATGACTTCTTTAGCCTGAACCACCTGTTCAGCCTCTCTTAGAGAGCCCATTGCAATCTCCAACTGATCTTTTAGATCTGTGATTTCATTCTCCAGTTCTTCTCTCTGTTGTAAGAAAGTATAATTGGTTAATAACTATCCTTATTCAAAAAGATAAAAATTATCCTAGACTTTTCTCTTAGTAGTGAAGTATACATTATAGGCAGAATTTAACAAATAAAAATGCTACAAATATTCATAGTAGCATCTCCCCTGACCTGCATGACTGGCCCCATGTTCTCTCCTTTCTCTTCTACGCTGACTCGGCACAGCTCCTCCTCCAAAGACGAGATCTTGCCTTGAAGGATCTGAATTTGTTCATTCTGGAACTCCTAGAAATAAAACATGAAGGATGCTAAGTAAAGAAGCAAACAAAATATTGTATTTACCGCAGTATTGCACGAGAGCATGCCAGAGCATTATTTTACAAACAATAACATTAAGACAAAATAGCTTCATTTTTTTTTATATATAAACGCTATCTCAGCAAGAAAGGCTTTTATCGTATTGGTAGTCTGGTGCATCCACTGGTCCTGACCTTCTGGGCAGTGGCTTGGCTCAGTTCGGCCTGTAGGTAGCAGGTTTTGCTCTGCAGCTCCTTCTCAACAGTGGCCTGGTTCTCCATCAGCCTCCCCAATTCAGCTTCAGAGGTTGCCAGTTTTAAACATATCTCCCGCACCTGACAACAGATATACATTTTTGAAGATGTTAAAACGAGGCTTCCAGACACACATTTTACGTTGTGATGCAAATTTGATTGCTCAAGATGTCTGGTAAAAACTGAAGACTGTAAGTACATCATAGCAATAAATTCTGATGAGCAGAGCAGGATGACAGATGCAAAACCTGTTGAATAGTTTTGCAGTTGTCTATGGAAATCCTCTACTATAAAGAGGGTTATAACTATTTGCGGCTCAACCACCACATACTAAGGTTTTGCAAGGAATATTTTTTGGGGGGGAATAATATATTAATGAAAAAACTATTAGAAAAAAACTGTTGGGGTACAAAGTATCATTACCTGGACTGAGAGATTTCCATTCTCTTCTGTAAGCTGGTCCACTTTACGTTCCATATGGATGGTGTCACACTTTAAATCATGGTTTTGCCTCGCCAGCTCATGAAGACGTCTTTGCAACCTAAAAGGACACCCATTATGTTCTAGTTAACAGCTACTTAAAATAAAACACTTCCAGATGGCCTCCACTCATACATAAAAATATTGGCATTTAGTTAACTTTAGGATGTACTATAACTCAGAATGCAAACATACCTTGGGTGTATTTTAATACATAAACAAATGTTAGCAAGTTCCCAAAGAAAGCTGTGTGTCATACAAGCTAAAGAATGTCCTATGAACACAGCATGCCTTGACTTTAAGTATTATGTATCTTGGTAAATATCTATTTCAACTTTATGTAAATACTATTCAGGAAATAGTTGTTTATCGTTGATGAGAATTTGAAGTGCTTACGACTCGTTTTTGGTTTCCAGTTCATTTATTTGGTCGCTGGCAACCTGGTCTTGCACATTTTGATTTTCCTTAATCTTGTCCAGATTATACTGTAACTGGTTGATTTGGGTTTCTGTAGAAAAGAAAAACAACAAAGTTACCCTGGGGTAGAAAAGGCACAAAAAGAGAGATGAAAAAAGTATTGCCTGGCTGATACGAAAGTGGTTTGTAGCATACAAGAAAGCAGTAGTCATTTTCAAACCATATACATACTTCAATTTCCCGAATACATTCCATTTAGCAGACGCTTTTGTCCTTGAGGACTTACAAGCGAGGCTTGCAGGTTCCTCTGGATAAAGCAATTAATAATACGCAATCAAACTAATACACAATCAATACAATAAACAACTAATACCCAATCAAAAACACACAATTGCAGACACAAGTTTTTAGGAAAAACATATTTTGCTGGATGATTTTATACCTCTCTGTGCGATCTGGGTCACCATGCTGGCCAACTCCCTCGACAAGCCATCCCTGTATTCCTGCTCCTGGATGATCTGTGTCTGCATCTTCCTCAATTTGAAACGAGGCGTGTTCATGACTTCTTGCAGGGGAGATATGCTGCAAAAAATCAAAATATGGTAGCATAAAGGTACATTCAGTCAACACACATTCAGTATTAAAATAAATGTCATGTGAGTGATGCAACGAAATATATTGAAATTAAAACAGAAATACGCATAGAACCAGGCCATGGGAAGAAATACCTGACGGCTGGGGATGCCACAGTGTGCAGATCAACAAACTTGACTTTCTGGGAGCGAACGAATGCAGGAGAGTCTTCAAACTGCAAGGAGCTGGACGATTGGGTTGAGGGGGAAGATGTGTCCGATTCCCCGGTTTGAACCAACAAGTAAGGAAGATCTGTGGTTGATGAAGACAGACAGGGGTGGCATTAAACCAAACTCACAATAACTCTGCAAGTGGTCTGACGTGTTAAGTCACATGGTCCACTTGTAATTGCAAGTCTTCATTAGAAATCATAACTCGGATTTAACAGAATATTCCAGATATATGATCCATACCATATGTGACTTACATTTTCTCCCCAGATAGGCCTCAATCCCATTGCTCAGGTAAACACACCCATCCATTTCCAGAACAAAGCGGTCTGTGAGGCTTGCAATCTCACACTAAAGGAAGGAATAGATTAAATCAGACAGGAACCAGTTGGTTTTCCCTACACTTTATCAGCAGCAGAAAAAACTAATGATAAGAAAGATAGTCTCACCTCCACCTTAAACTCCATCTTGTTAAGAGTACTGCGGTTGTTCATCATGTCATAGTACACCAGCAACAAAAGCACCTGAAGGAGACAGTAAGGGATATATAGGTCAGAATTGTCATGTATGAGTTATTTGTTGGTACACCTCTTATGTCAATATTTAACTCAATATGGTGGCATATTTGGAATGGGTGTGAACAATACAGCCAACATCTCATTAAAGCTATTGCACTCATGATCTTGTTAGGAGAGACAATGCAATTAATGCCTTCATAGAGTTGCATGAACAACAATACCTTTGATATTTCTACCGTCAGGTTATTGCCATTTGCAATGTGCCAGGAAAGAGTAGCTCCTATGCCAGCACATAACCTGCAGTCTCCTACCATGAAGGGAAAATAAGTAGTTACAGATCAAAAGTGACCAAAACACAAAAGTAAGAGCTGTGCAGAATAACCCCATTCCTCCATTTAAACACACCCTCCAAGAAGCGGGCAATTTGGTTAAACCGTTCCTCCGCTGAAAGGTCCAAGGATACGTCTTGTTCATTTTTCCTTAGATTGTAAGATAGAAAAAACAATTATTTAAAGTTGTGTTGTCACTTGAGTGTATCTGGTTGACAGTGCAGAGAGTTCAGAATACAGTCTTGGAAGAGTACTTACAATTTATTAATGACTTTCAACAAGTACTTCCCATCTTGCAAATCGTCGATATGGAGAGGTTGCTCAGTCAACTCTAGGCTGTTAAACTGCACAAGGTGATAACATATTGAGTTTGCTAAACATCTGCGAAATTGGTTTAAAGTTATTTAAAAAAATAAAAACAAAACAAGCATAAACAACTTACCCAGTTCAGCAGGGCTTCCACTCCCACGTTAGCCATTTTGGTTGCTTGTTATAATCACACAACTTGTACAACCTGGCAGTACGAAACGTGTAAAGTCAATGGCCGATATGGTATGTGCAGCCAACGGTTTAGCTTATATAAAAGGTGGTTTTAAAATAAACATGCAAAGAAATTAGGGTCAATCTTTTCACGTCCAGGCAGCTCACTATTGTTGACGTTAACGTTCAATATTCTGCCACACAAGGAAAATCCTTAAATTTCCGTTTCAAATATGTATATAATCGTTTACAATTTTTAAATGATGACTTACCTTAGTAGCAGTCCTTTTTGATCACTTGAGAAACATTGAAAAGCAACACTACGTGTGTAAATACCACAGGTTGAAACCTCGTATGCCAAAACAAAATTCAAAAGAGTTGAACTTATTGAACAAACCAATCAGATTTCTGTGGTCATCAGTTTACCCAATGAAGATTGGTTAAAGCTTTACACGTCATTGGAAGCTCCTGTTACACTTCCGCCGCCCTACTTTTTTTGGTTAGCAAAATGTATTTCAGATTACCAGTCAAATAAATGTTTCATGTTTACAAATAAATAAAATAATAACATAAATAATTAATGCTGTACTTTACAGTTAATTTATGTTCCTTTTTTTTTTACTTTGCTCTACATTTTTATTGGTTGTTTTAAATTTTTATTTCGTTATTTGAGAAATATATGTGAAACCCTACAAATGATATTCCAAACAACTTGTTCACTTAAAAACAATAAACTCAATATAATTATCTACCATATATTGTGAACATATTTAGGCTGGGGAGTAAACGCATCAAATGGACTACAATTCCCATAAAAAAAGTGCCTACACTCCTCCAGTAGTCTGTCTCCTTGGAAACGGACTGTTGTGAGTAGTCAAACAGGTTGGCTGGGATCTCGATTATAATAATTAATTTGAAGTAATGTTAAAAGTACAACCTCTGGTCATAATAATTAGTAAATTACTTCTTTCCACATGCCAGCAAACTAGTTGCCACCACTAGGCTACCAGTTGCTGGCAATAGCCTCATATTTGTCTTCTCATTCAGGTGGGCCTACTTGGCTGCGTCTTGTAAAATGTATGGCGCGCCATTGGATTTATCTTTCAGGTGTATCAAGTCACTATCTGGTAGGACTTCATTTATAATGTGCTCCTCTTTGTTCTTGTGGCTGAAATGTTGTTCATGTTGCTTTTATATTTTAATTATTTTATTACGTAGAGTTAGTTACCTCTTTCCACTAGTATACACAAGCCAGTGATTGCACCATCATGGGATACTCAGTCACGTGTTGAGGCCACCACACACCAAAGATCATGAGTAGAGCGACGCATAGAACGCATCCGCTTTCATTCCGCTCCCTTCAAATCAAATGATCTAACTACAATGGAAGGAGTCTCTATGTCGGTCTGTCCTTCGATATTCTCGACAACCGTTCATTCCGATCGACTTCACAATTGACGGGTGTATTGCTGAGGATCCAAGGAAGTGCAGTGTCGATTGTTTGGATGAGCTGTTCTCGATAAAGTTGCTAGCATTAATACCGGAGGACAACCAATCGGCCCGCCCCGAACATGGACTTTTTGCGCGGGAACTGCGCTAGTGGTAAAGTTAGTCAATGAGCACTTATGCACCAAATGGTCAAGGCAGTAGGAAATGAGAATCTCTTGCACATTTAGGCCCTTTTGATAGGCCTGTTTGCCACAACATAGACTGAAAAACACTGTCCACATTACTCTCCCTATCTAGATAGGAAATGTAATTTACAACATTTGGTTACAGAGATGCCCCTTTCAAATTTGTTTCAATTCCCCTCGTAATAATTGACCTATAGTTCCTATGAAATCCAAATAGGGCTTATGCATCATGGACGTTTTTTACTTAGCCATTTTGAGAGGACTCAAGCTAGTTGTAGGCTCGTAAAATACCGTAATCTGGGCTAATGAACACTTTGTTTTGCCACGCTTGAGAAGCGCTGTGGCCGTTACAAACACAACAATGTCTTCCTATAATGACAAATAATTTAACGATTACTTCCTAAACAATGACCCAAACACCATTACCACCAACATAATAACTAACATTCCAATGCTCCTTTGCTTCGAAAATGGAGGCGGTACAACCCCTATTAATTACCATGTCAAAGAGCTGAGTAAAGTTAGTTTCATATTGCATATTCATTTGATATTCGACATTTGGCGCAAGTGTAGAAGGGCTCATTAGGAAACTGGGAAAGGTACTTTAATTGTCAATAAAAAAGTGGCTCCGCCCACATTTCTTTTTTAAATATTGGATGAAATATAATTTTTATGTTAGATATTCAAATTGTTCTGAAAAAATAAAGTAATACATGTACATTATTCAAAATATATATCATCCTTTCACCGCCTATGTTTTGTCCATAAAGTGAGTAACAATTTCATATAAATCAATAAATATGATTTTAAACAATATAATCTCAATAACTTTTGAAATATTGAACATAAAAAAACAAAGCCAAATTATTATAATATCTGGCCTCCTTCCAAAACCTTTCATTTGTTCATAAAGTGAGTGAGATTATTTTAAACAGTATAATCTCAATAATTTGAAATATTCAACATAGACAAAAAAAAACGAAGCCAAATTATTCTAATATCTGGTCTTCCGCAACCTTTGTTTTGTCAGTACATTCATCCGACAAGAAAAGGTGTGGGCGGAGCAACACTTCCTTTTCTTGACAATTAAAGTACTTTTCCCCAGTTTCCTAAAGAGCCCTTCCACGCTTGCACCAAATGTTGAATAGCAAATGAATATCAAATATGAAACTAACTTTACCTCGGTTGTCAAGGATTGCTTCCTTTTGCAGGCCAACTTTCAAGTAAAGCAAAACATCAGTGGTGTTTTTACGGTGTTTCCTTCCTCATTTCAGATACCCTGACTGAGGAACCTGGCAGGGGGCAGCGACCTTTAAAAAAAAACCATGAAAATAAGTATGTGAGTCGTTCCCTACGTCTCAATAACAACATCATCACGGATCTGAGTGGACTCCACACGGCCATCACCCATTTCCTGGCTGAGCCGCTGCAGCTTGCTTGGCTGGACCTCTCATTCAATGACATCGCCCACATAGACCCAGTTGGTTCTCCTTTTCATTGATCGCCTTGGTCTCATTCAATCGCTTGTATTTTGTTGTATGAATTCATATTTGTGATATAACTTTTGATCAGAATGTCACATTATTCCAATTAAAAACGAGAGAACTACAACCCAGTAATACCTCCCATGAAGGGCCCTGTTTCACCTCAAGAACCCTTTCACAGGACGGAATGTTGTGCCCTGTTTTTAATGTCTCCGTGTCTGTCCTGCCACAGGTGTTGTGTGAACTTGGTGAACTGCGTGTGTTGTACCTCCATGGAAACAGCATATGTAACTTGTCAGAGGTGGACCGATTGGTCAAGTTGCCCTTTCTACACACCATCACACTCCATGGAAATTTCATCGAGGGCGATAAGGGCTACAGGTTATTGCACCACCACCCCCCCCCCCCCCCCCCCCCCCCACCACCCCCGTACAATGAGTTTGTTACACAAATGATTTTTTATACAAGTTATGTTGCAACAATTTTTTTTGTGCATCAGAACAAAGAGCAACTCAAAGAAATAGCAATCCAATAGGAACCCAACAGTGACATGAGTGCTATGTTATTTTTCCCCATTTAGAACTTACTGGGTGAACAGACCCTGCACAATACCCAATCTTACTATTACAATATACAGAAGATGTGTGAGAGCTGTAGACCACCTCAAAATAAGTCCTTCAAGCTCATCAGTTTAATTTGAACCTGCACTGAACAGAACCGATTTTGTGCACTCCAGGGTTTGAGTCCAGTGTTGATTTCTCCTCAATGGTAAATGTCAACTGCACCGTTACATGTGTGCCAACATTTAAGTAGTTAAAAGGCAAGCATGTAGGAGTATATAGCGACATAACAGGTGTTTGCAGCTTAGGCTCGTATTACATACTTATCCAGTCTGTATAGCAACAGCAATCAAACATCAAACATGTCCACTGAAAGAAGTGGTAGTTACATTTGCTGGTGGTGTTTGAAAACTTGTATTATAGTGCAAATGTTAACTCTTTGAATATGAATATTTTCATAACAAGTAATTTGTCATCCAATAGGTCATTATAAATATAGACTAGGCTGGAAGCACGGATAAAATGGCATGACATTGCAATTGTAAAATGATTCTTTGTGTTTAGGTGTCGGGTGATTTCCGCCCTGGCCAAGTTGAAGATGATGGACTTTAGTGCTGTGACACCTCAAGAGCGAAGCATGGCAAATATCTGGTTCCAACGCAACAGCTGTGGCAAATGTAAAATAAAAGACCTCAAATGACAGAAGCAGCCGTATGGATTAGAGTAATCTGGAACTACAATGAAACCCGAGTAATTCATACAGTTCAGATATTTTCTTTGTCTCTATTTGAATCTACATATATATCTATAAGGAATCCAACATTTCCATTACTGTAAATATGGGTGTTTTATATACTAAGATTGTATATAGCAAACCCTGCCTACTCTGGTAAAGTAGCATTTCATGAATATTTTAATATTGTACCAACAATTCAACTATTCAATCATTGTATACAACATGTCATAAAAAAAGTTTGGTTTTACGATGAAACATTTTATCTTTAATGCATTAAATAAACAAACATTAAACAGGGTATCTTAAAAAAAAAAGGAGGCAAGCCTAATCAAGGGAGTATAACACCATTTGATTTACAAAAATGACAATGCAAAGAGCACACTTAAAAAAAAAAGATCTTGTAATTGAATTCTGGTTGAAAAAATAAACTAGACTAATTATCCCTTTACAAACCCAATAAAGACTCGCCTCACTGGGTTACCTTGCACAATCTCTGTCGATTAATTCCATGAGAAGACATAGTAAAACAAACATGGACAATAAAAGGTCATGGATCATTTAATCTGTGGTGGAATATAGAACTACATGTCTTCGAGCAGTTACAGTAGCAGTTAGTCTAAATATGGATAACTCAATCACGATCTGGTGTTAAGATGTTTTGTTTAAAAGCTATAGCAAACGGGTGTTAAAAGTTTTTTGTTGACTAAAAAATACCCTCAAAGGACTGCAGCCAAAAACCAACACAAATCTCCCTCAAATGTGAGATTCTCACAAGCTATCTGGTCATCTTCCCACCCGCCTGAATCACAAAATGATGTACAAAGGCATACCTAATCTACTGCCATGTGCCTACTTCACACCCCCTTCCTACTTAATTGTTTTCTTTGCTATATCAGGATTTAAAGGAGAATTTGTTGTTTTAGACATATGAACCAGATAGGGGAAACGCTGTACTCTGTAAACCCAATCAAACACACAGTTATGGGGTCCACCGTAGGCTGATGCCTTGTGACATAAGTTAGCTCACCCAGCACAGTATTCTTGGTTGATTGCCACCACTACCAGTAAGGGAAGAACACCATGTCATTTTGCTTTACCAGTCAACACCACATGGGTGTTGACTGGTAAAGCAAAATGCTTGTCTTGTCTGGTCTACAGATTACGAAGGTAATGCAGTTTGGTTTTACATGGAAAGTTAAATGAATTTGTTGATCGATCCGTATCTGGATTTGACTAACCTTGAGTGATCGCTGTTAAATTATTCTATGGTTGTCTCGATTAACTTAACTTGTGGGGTCAATGTAATCCCCCCCTTTGATATGTTTAATGTTTAGTCATGTCTGGTGCAACAAACAATTGTATCATAACATTCACCATCTACTGTGAATAGAAAATAAACAGGCATTCCCCTTACTATTGATAACAAATTGCCATCTATTTTGCTATACTTAGAGAAAATGAGAAGTGGGCAAGGCCATTTCAGGAAGCCCGTGTGGAGTTGCAACAAATTCACTGTGCCATTGCACTCCAAGTTCTGCGCTCAATTCATCTTTATTAACCTCATATTTTCTTTCATATTTTCAGTTTTTGAAAGCTTTTTTAAATATATACCAAAAATGGTATATAGTCTTTCTACAGAA
Organism: Lota lota; assembly: GCA_026745465.1. Lineage (NCBI taxonomy): Eukaryota > Metazoa > Chordata > Actinopteri > Gadiformes > Lotidae > Lota > Lota lota. The sequence goes on from JACYXH010000772.1 coordinate 6,672,403, forward strand.
ATTGCTAGCAGCTAGCAATTCATAGCATAGGTCCTGCATGCCTGATGTTTTACTTACGAGCGGGCAAAAGCCACTGTTCTCTGTGGCGCCTAACAAAATGTTATTGAGGACAACCATTTCTCTGAACTGAACAATTGTTTTTCATTTGATGTGATTTAGTCCTAATGTAAACAGGGAGGCCTGGGTCATTTTGTACTAATATCTTAACTGCCCCCTCTCTGCCAATCTACATGCTCCTGTAACCAGTGGGCAGTAAGTGTAATCATCTGACCCATAAGTATACACAATACATCAAAGCCGTGTGGTGCAGTTTAAAGTCTAGGTCAAGCTAAATGCATGAATATAAATCAAAGGGCCGTAGATGCTTGGCTACAGGGTCGGCTGGGCAGATTAGGGGAGAAAGAGTGAGAGAGTGAAAGAGAAGGAGAGTGATTGGAAGGGGAATAATGAAGGTGGCAGATAGTAGCAAAATCAGGGAATGGCAAACTGAACTACTAGTTCCTCTTTTGCGTCCACCTTAATCTGTGAGATTGCACTGTAGGCATAAGCTGCTATCTTGGACACCTGCAAAGAAAATAGAAACACAACAAGAAAGAAACAAAATGACCAATATGCTATCACTTGTAGTTAGTAGTTGCTGCTGCTGCTTTATATTGGGAAGTAATCACAGAAGACCAAAGTTTGTGATCCTTTTGAAAATTATTTAGATGACTTCCATTAAGGTGAACACTAAGTTGTAAACCATGACCAATACTTCAAAAAAAGAACACATCAAAGACATAAACGGTATATCCAAAGACAATTTGGGTGGCCTTTTACCTGTTGAACATCTGAGTACGGCACCAAGTCACTAGCAAGCACTTGGTGGGGCTGGCTGGTGAGGGAGGGCAGAAAGTGAGCCTTATTCTGGGGCAAGGTGTTCCTCAACACAGCCAGCTTTGAACTGAAAGACAAACAGACAGTTACTAAACAATCACTTGATATGTCATCGCAAAAGTGATTTGATTTTTTTATTTCAAGTGGATCAAGTAACATTATGAACACATGGAAATAAAAAGGTGCATAAAATAAAGCTGGCACATTGGAATGTGTGTTCATAATCATTAACATGTACAAAATGTGTAACATTTCTCTGGCAAACTGAACTTGTAAGAAACACGAAATAGTAGACCCCTGTATACCTGTACTGTCGAGCTTTGTCCATGTATTCATGCTGCTCCATCCCCTGAGAGTCAGTAGCAGAGACATCAATAATGTTCCTGCAGAGAAAGCGAGAGACAGAAAAACAGACACCAACAGTGAGAGACATCAAACTACCTTTAAGTATTATGAAGTGTCAAAAGCGCTTGAATATTACATGGTGACTTATGGGTGTGGCTTGTCTGTGAAAGACATCCCTAACTATGGGGTTGTGTCTTACTGTGCAGTCTTTGTTAAGATGGATGTCAGAAGGGCCTGCTCGTCTGTGCGTGCTGAAGGCACATTAGAAGCGCTCCAATCTGTACCGTGTAGCGGTTTGCTCTCAGGGTTTGGGTTAGGGATCAGTTGCTTGCGCTCATCGGCGTCCGGCAAAAACAGACAAAATAGACATCTTATTTATAATCAAATTTTTACAACTGTACAGCTTTTTCATTCAGAAATTGTGCAATGAAAATTACACCAGACAACTCCTCACTACATATGTTAGGAAGTTCATGGAATAACGAAAGACCCACAATGTTTTACAATAAGCAGTCAAAGGCAGCTCTTAACATTTCCCTGAATCCCAGGTAAAGGATTATTCGACTCGATTATGTTACGTTATGATGTTATAATAATAACAATTACACTTGCTAACTATTTTCCTGAACAAGGCCTTTCTAAGCAACTAACGTTAAGTGTCTAGTGGTTATAGCCTACATAACTTGATGCCTTCTGTATCATTTACACTATTGTGCAAATCAACTAAAACAGGCACTTACATGCAAGACCAAGAATACATCAATGTATCTCAATATCCCTTTATGAAAGAAGTGTTATAACTACCTAGCATGTTAACATCACATATTATATTGGCTAACTACCTCCTCTGCCGTCTCGTTCTCGCTGCTGTAACAGCAACCCATGGCGTCCGATGGGAGTTCGGCGCTGTTACAAATGACAAAACCCCAGCTTCTCTTCACCGGTAACTATCTAACCAAATAATTCGGGTTCTGCCGCCGTACCCTTGTGCATGCGTTAAACTTTCGTCGTTTATTTCTACTATCTACCGTTTGAGAGCTACTGTCAACAGTAACTTCTAGGGTGAGCTATGGAGCTATCACATGACAGCTGAAGCAACAACACGATGACAACTTCCGGTACTATTTTACCGACGTCTGCGAGAGATGCGCCCCCAGCGTTGCAAGATGTATGATAATTATCGTATTTTAAGGATAAATTTGCTCCGATCTACGATCAATAATCATTAAAGTTCCATAGTGTACGATAATTGTATCATTTATTATTGACACTACTATGACACTTAGTATTATAATACTAAGTGTCATAAATGATCAAATTATCGAGATGATAATATCGAGATGAGATAGCCTAGCTTCGCAAAATTAATTAATCGTTTCGTGAAATTAATTAAAATTAGATCACAGTTGGGGGGGGGACTCAAAGGGATTTACAGGCCATACACTTATGACACCCCCTAACCCTAGGGGTTGCCCAAAGGGCAAGAAAAAACTCCCTAAATGAACAAGGAAGAAATCTTGAGAAGGAACGCAGAGTGGGGGATCCCTTCTTCCAGTTCCAGCCATGGGTGATAGCAAGCAAACATAAAAAAATAATAATATTAAGAACATTAAAAAATATATATGTATTGTCCATGGGGATTGAATTGATTCATTTTAGGATGCGCAAAAGATTGACTAGTGTAGGACCGAGTTCTGATGACAATTCCCAATATTTAGTACAGCCTTCGAACGTTCTAAATGATAGGCAACGAGTTTTTCATTAGCTTTGAAGACAATCGTGGTTCCTAAAGATTAAGGTCAGGCCTAGCTATTTCTTAAAATGACTCACAACCTTGATATTGTTCATGGCAAAAATCATGGCATCACAATAACAAGACAAAGACTTTGGCTTTATTGTATTTGTTCCAATTTCAACATGTGAAATCTGTAATTTTTACATCGGAATTGTGGAAATAATACAGAAATGTGTTTGTGTTAACGCGACACTTGATTTTCTGTACCTTCATAAATATGTGTTCATACTGGCAGAGTCGCCCACCCAACAAATTCTAGAGGCGTCGCCACTCTATTGAAAGTACTCTGACAGGATGGCTGGGAGGCGCCTGCCCTCTCATTTACCCCCATTTCCTACCCCCTCTACTTGTTTTTTTTTTTTTTACCTTGGTCTATACAGTGAGGCCAAGTGGGCTGCAAAGTGAGGACTTTATTCGTGTGCGCTCAGAAAAACACAAGCCATGACCTTTGCCGTTTCGATACTAAGCCTTATAGGCATGTGTTCGTTTTCGTTTGCTAGCGACAATTCTCTTAATTTCGTCCCTTCGTCGGTCGGATTCAGTTCCTCTGTACGCTCGGTTTGCAAACCCATACCGAGCACTTTGTCCCTCTGCCACGGAATAGGTTACAAAGAAATGCGGATCCCCAACTTATTAGGCCACGATTCTCTCAAGGAAGCCCAGCAACAGTCGGCATCCTGGCTGCCTCTTGTGTCCAAACTTTGCCATCGGGAAACAAAGAAGTTCTTGTGCTCACTGTTTGCCCCCGTGTGTCTACCAGAATTGAACGGACCTCTCAGTCCCTGTCGAAGTTTATGTGAGGCAGTGAGGGATGGATGTCTGCCCGTGATGAGCGCTTTTGGATTCCCCTGGCCAGAGATGTTTAACTGTACACGTTTCCCACGCGGGACCAATCTCTGTATCCAACCAACGGGAGAGTCGGACGCACGGACCAACGATGAGGTCCGGCACGAAGAGGCGTCTAAAGGTTTGTCCCCCTCCCATACGTCCCTTTTGTGATAGAGACAGAATGATAAACAAACACCCCACTCCCGCATAACAATACGCCATCAGGCACCCCTCACTCTGTACAAAAGCCCCATTGTTTACGAAGGTCATTCCCATCCTTGTTACAGGGACTGTTATCTGCGATGCCTGCAGCCTGGCGTCGGAGGGAGAGAGCGACATCCAGGACAACTTCTGCCACAGTCAGTATGGTAAGATAGGCTACTGCCGTTTCTTACCTCCCTAGTGACACATGATGACTATCTTTGGTTTCACATATTTGAATATTTACCTTTTTTCCACAATTGTCCTTGAATCCATGATGCAAACCATTACCACGTGATGTGGTCCCTGAATTCATGATACAAACCATTAAAGTGTAGTTGTTCCTGAATCCATGATACAAACCATTAACAAGTGATGTTCCTGAATCCATGATACAAACCATTAACAAGTGGTGTCCCTGAATCCATGATACATACCCCTGTAAAACTCCATACGTCATACAGCTGACCTCTCTTCCTCCCCACAGCCTTCAAGCTGCGCCTGGGCAGCATGTCCACGGTCGGAGGAGACCGCCAGCTGGTTCCCCTCGGCCGCAGCCGCATCCTGAGGTGGGCCGGCGGTGGCGCAGAGCGGGCCGAGGGGGTGGGCGGGGCCATGGCTCACAGTGCCCTGTGGTTGCCCGAGGGGGCTACCTGCATCTGCCCCGGCCTGGACCCTTCAGAGGTGGCGGGGGAGGGTGGGCGGCCGAGGAAGGAGGACATCACAAGGAGAGGGGAGGGTAAGAGTGCACTGCCCAGTGGATGGTACCTGGGCCTGGCTCAGCCCGAAGAAGGACGGCTGGTTCTGACACGGCTGGTGAAATGGAGCCGAGAGGACAAGGAGCTGAAGAAATTCATACGCTCTCTTCTTAAGCAGTCATGCTTGGAGCCGTAGAGAGGCGCGGACACGTATGGTGGTTACCTGCCAATCCTGCTTTTCATGGTTCATGATGGTTAACATGTAATTATGTTATGCAATTTAATTTATGATTATGATTTTTTTTTTTAACCAAAGTGACTCAAAAAAGCTTTAATGTTTAGACTGCTAGAAAGACAGATATTAAATACAATAAATTGCAATGTATTCAAGCACACTATATAAATATCTACATTGAAAGAGTTACTGACCTATAATGGATATTGTCAACGAAACAGTGTTTGTATCAATAGCCTCTCTGAATATCTTAATGTTAGAATAACTTGTTTTGTAGAAAAAAACAATTCTACAAAATATGTCCTAAAATGTTCTTCATATCAAAAGAAAATTAAGAAATAAAGCTACCTGAAAACCACACCTCTTGAGAACACAAACAAAAATAATACCAAATAAAATGAAATACTCGACAAGAAGTCTACGTCCTTTAATCCAAACTTCATCAATGTGGTTAGCCCTGCTCTCGTGACTGGAGGGCTCCACCTTTAGACAAGCTCACACCTGTCACCTCAGATGTATCAAATGTCTATTTACCTTTGTCCTCTATCCCCTCTCTCCTACTTCTTTCTCTCATCCCGTTACTGTCCCACTCTATCTCCTCCATACATCTATTTAGCTTTCGATAAAATGTTATAATCGAGAAAGCTTTTCCCCTCCACTATGGTAAAGTCTTCCTATCTTAGGGCTAAGGGCATCCACAGCTGTGGATGATCCGTATTATCAACCCAATTGGCCTGAGGGTATAATCAACTGGAGAAGAAACATACACGCAATGGATGAATTATTCAGATGGCCAGCTCTCTAACCTACTCTACACACATACAGATCCTCTTCTGCCTGACTTCTACCAGTCAAAACACGTTGTTTACTCGCCGCTCATTCACGAAGTTCTCCAGAAGAAAAAGGTGAGTTTGTCTTTATAACAACTTACCAAGCTCATAGTTGGACTCCCCCCTTTTTGATGTGTTTAGATGGCCATTGGGAACACAGGGAAACCAGTGACAGTTTAAAGTTACCTGAGGCAGTTGAAAGCTCTAGAAAAATCACCGTTGCTATTCAACTGTCAACCACGTTATTCTTTCAGAGCATTGGTCACTTCCACGTAAAGATTTATACTGTGTTATTTCAAAATGTTATTGTTTTTATTAATGTTAATATTATTAATGCAACTCTAACACTCTAATTTAATGTTTTGTTGTTAAATAATAACACTAACAAAGTGATTGGAATGATCTATGAAAAACAGTAATCATACTAATCTTGCAGAAGTAACTTCATAAGGCTCATAGTTTCGTAGGTTAAACTCGACTTGACCTCACATTTATCAAATTTATGAATTTGCCCTCCCCTCCCGTCCCATTTGTACTTCTGTCTCAAAACAAAAACAGCCCTATAAATTAGTGATAGGATTGATCACACCAATTGTCTTCCTTCCCTCCATTGTGTTTCCATAGATGTTGTCCTTCTCTCCCTCTCTTCAGGATGGTGTCCCCTGCCATTGCTCTGGCCTTCCTCCCTCTCGTGTTGACACTGCTCATCCGCTACCGCTTTTACTTTGTGCTTTTCTACCGCGCGGTGCTGTTGAGGGTGTGGAGGGACTGCAGGACGGGCCTGAGCCGTGAGGAGCGATGCTTCCAGTATGTGTTGACCAACGCCACCCCCGGCGACCCCGAGAGCATCCTGGACGGCTTCGACGCCTGGTGCACCAAGATGGAGTTCATCAGCCACATAGGGCCCAAGAAAGGTGGCCGCCACTCACCTTTACATATACTTATTTCCATTTGCATACTTTGATTATGTATTTTATTTACTCTACACTCCTTTCTCTCACTATGCTGTTGTGGTTGCCACATTTCCCTTTTGTGGATTATTGATAAAGTAATTTTGTATCTCTCTACTTGCACTAACATACCAAGACACATTCCTTGTATGGTAACCCACTATACTTCATACATTAATCCTATTCTGTTTAATGTGTTGGTTAAGTTAGCTAGTTTGTTAGTACGTTTATTGTTCCTACGTGGAAATTGTATTTCACAAAACTGTACATCAAAAAGACAAACCAACAATACACTTTCCACAGATCATCACACAACAATGACAGACAGTAACTGTAAATCACAAAGAGAACTAACAATACAACTTAGACACATCATTACACAACAATATCGGACAGTACCAATACATAAAGTATAGCACAGCATCACACAATAGTGAAAGGCAAAAACCACATTAGAGCAAGACATATACAGTAGGTCCCTCAGCGAGTCACCCTGTTGAAGCATTCGATGGCTGTGGGTATGTTCTGCAACCTAGGGTCCTGTATCTGCGCCCAGAAGGCCGTTTATTGTCCATTGTAAAGATATGAGGGTGAGCTTTCGGGGTGATGGGGGAACCGATTATTTATTTGGTTTTCCTGACATTGAGATGAAAGTAGTTACGCTCAAACCGCTGGGTAAAGTATGCAACAGTGTTATGATATTCCAAAACAGAATGTGTAACTGTGAGAAGAGAAAGAAGGGCAGTTTCATCCCAGTGTTTGCAGTGTGTGGTATGTGAAGGGCTGGTGCAGTCCTTGGTGTACAGCGTGTGGAGGAACGGGCTGAGCGCACAACCATGCGGTTTACATCATTGATTCATTCAGATTTCCAGACCCTTAGAGATGTAGGCTGCCATATGAATGGTTATTATGACACAGCCTAGATATTGCAGCTGTCCAACTTTGGCTACCTAAATTCCATTCTGATTCTGTTTCCCCTGTGTGTGTGTGTGTGTGTGTGTGTGTGTGTGTGTGTGTGTGTGTGTGTGTGTGTATGTGTGTGTGTGTGTGTGTGTGTGTGTGTGTGTGTGTGCATGAGTGTGTGTGTGTGTGTGTGCATGAGTGTGTGTGTGTGTGTGTGTGCATACTTGTAGGGAAGATCTTGGACCGCCTGCTGTCGGAGCAGAGCCCCCTGACAGTGCTGGAGTTGGGGGCTCACTGTGGCTATAGCACAGTGCGCATGGCACGGGCCTTGCCCTTGGGAGCCAGGCTGTACAGCGTGGAAATGGACCAGAAAAACGCCGCCATTGCAGAGAAGGTCATACGCCTGGCTGGATTTGACGATGGCATAGTAAGCACGCCTGATATATTTACTGTACTTAGGCGGCTAAGGCTATCGGGTTTTATGTGTAGAGATATTGGGTCTGAGAAGGGATGCCTTTTGTTTAGTTGGAAGCTTTTTTTGAAAATGTATAAAGTATTGACAGCAGTTATACTAATGTATTATATATTTTTTGTATGATAGTTTCATTGCTTAGGGTAAGAGAATGCCATTTGAGACTGTAAAGATTAGAAAAGGCTTTATATGAGTACAGTTGACCTGACGTGTTGTTTTGTAACACATTTAAGGTTGAGTTAATCGTCTGTCCGTCTGACGAGGTTATCCCTCGACTGAGGTCGGATTTTGGCCTGGAAAAGTTGGACTTTGTCTTCATGGACCACTGGAAGAAATGCTATCTACCTGATCTGCTGGTGAGGTTGTTTAACAAAATGTCCACAACACAGTGACCACTATATTTTCTTGTTGGACTTGTGTATAATTTGATGGATAAAGAAAAAAGTAAAGTAGCATCCAGATAGAAGGCTGTTTGAATAATGCATGGGGGTTAAGAGTGTTCATTTATAAACCTTTGTGTAAACATAATCAAGTCAAAGAGCCAAAGCAGAACAAGAGTAACGAGCAATGTTCAGAAAATTTATAAGTCAGTCCACAGTCCAAGTACACCAATACAAATATGGGTGTTCCCTCAGCCGTAGCCCGCTTGCCACTAGTTTGTTTTGTCCGTCTGTTGCAGATGTTGGAGGGTTCTGGTCTGCTAGGGAAGGGGTCCATGATCCTGGCCGACAACGTGCTCTTCCCTGGGGCTCCCAACTTCCTCCGCCACATCCGCCGGTGTGGACTCTACGAGTGGAGGGTCCATCGGGCCACACTGGAGTACAGCAAGGGCATCCGCGATGGCATGGCAGAGCTCGTCTACCAAGGAACTAAATAGACCTTGCAAACCGTGTCATTAAGAACATACAGCTCTATGCTTACTAGGCAAGTTAACATCTCCCTCTCCCCTTCTTTGCTCTAAGACGATGTATTTTCTGCAATCTTATTATCAGTCTATAACCAATGATAATCAGTTTTTTCCAGTACTCACAGAACATATTTTTAATGTAGTGTATTATAATAGTTATGTCATAGTATTAGTATTTAGTATGAATTAACAATAGTGATGTCAGAATCCAATGTTCAAGTCTTTATACAACTTGTTTATTTACTGCAAAGACAACTACTCATTTAAAAGGAAGTCATCAAAAGAAATAACTTAAATAAAGGTAAAATGCTTTTCAATTAAAAAAAGATCATGGTTGCGTTTTGTTTCTACCTGTTTTAGTTTTTGTTAACACATGTGATAAGCATCCTTCATGATTTTAACAAGAAAAAATATTGATGTTACACAGGACCTCTGGGATGTAGTATGGCCACCTGCTGGATATTTACTCAAATTAAGGCCTCAATTATTTAAGATGCCATTTTTCGGGAATCTGCATTCCTATGCATGTTTACGTGTAAATAAAAAAGATTGGGGGTATTCACTGGCTAACTTACAATTTACTGGACTAGATGAAAAGTATCAAGTTCTAATCAAGTATCAACTACCAAAACAGCTTAGCACAACATACAAGCTCTGTTAAAAACCATTCCAAACTTTAAATAGCCCCAATAAAACGGATTTGCTACTTTACTGAGTCATCAATGCAGGCCCAGCTCTTTTGGATAAGCCAGTGTCACATGACGGTTTGAAGACCTAAGTAAAAGAGGTAACAATAGTACAGACTAACTTCCTGCATGGGGATTTCTTATGGTCACCATGTCTACAATTTATACAGACCTAGAGAAACAAATTAGCGCAACTGAGAGCTTCTCTAGCTTTGTAAAACAGAAAATAATCATTACAGGTGAAATCTGCTTTAAGTGTATTTTTTTTCAAAGATTGGTCAAAATAAATAGACTTGTGTTTCAAACACATTTTCACAAAATGCTCCTGTATCATCATGCAACCAAGACCGATTTCACTACAGTACATGTATACAGACAAACCAACCACGCCCTGGCTAGCACAATACCACATTAACTGAATGACCCAAGAAACAGTATTATGGCAGAGCTATCACAGTAAAAAAAGGTAATCAGAGGTCCGACATTCTGTTTCTGAGTATCGGAGGCAAGAACGAAGGGCAGCAGTGAGTCATGACAAACTGAATTATTTCTCAATCAGTCTTGATGCCCAGAGTATATATTTCCACAGTATATGTATATATTGACTCTATGCCAGGCTGGTAGTCTCAGTGGTTTGGTGGTAGAGTAGAAGCCCAGCTCCAGACACTCTGGATGCTTAGGTCTGCTGAATTAAATCATCCACTGGTCCTGGTCCTGATCAGCCCCCTCCATGTCCACCTTGAACCAGACACAGAAATACATTCAGGCAAAAGCCCAAACCCCCTTTAATTTAAACTATGTGTGTGTGTACACGTCTCAGTCAGTTAGTCAGTGTAAGCAGCATGCCAGTGAAAACCATTCAACTAAATAATTACTATGGGGTAACATAATATCAGTATGAACGCAAGCTTATATCCATGCATGTAGATTGCAGAATGCAGCAGCCTGGCAGGTCTTCAACTTAGCAAAGTTCTCCCATACTATACTACTCCTTGGCACCCTGCACTTGCTACTATTGTGGTTTTGATGTGTTAATGTATACAGATACACAACCACACACACAAATATATATACATACACATATATTCACATACATACACATACTATAATATATATTAAATAAATATTATGGAAAAGGTGCAATGTGCTGAAGTTGTCAGGGTGCAGGGGAAAAAACAGTAGAAAGGGCTAAGCAAATCAGGATCTTGAAGCTAAATGTGATCAAGCTGTCCTAGCATATACAGTGGACAGTGCCAAGCACAAGAGGAACGGGAATGTGTTCAAGCTGTCAGTACCAGATCATTTCTGTCGGTCAGAAACCCCGAACAAATGACCAATAAGCAAGCGTGGTAATTTGGGTAGGGTTGGATGTAAGCTCTCATAAAAGAGATAAATAGATGAGTGAATAACATTGATGCCCAGTTTTTACGGTGCACTGGGAATAAAAGCTCTTCATGTTAATGGTCCTCTGTCCTCGCCTCTTTGCAAACTAGTCGATTATTTCCACAACACTACCGGTGGCTGCTTGGATTTGTTTCAAGTCACTCATATTTGCCTACCATGCTGCGTATGGCTTCGGCCTATCCTAAATACAGGACATTTCCTGTATTCCTGGATGCTTGATACTCCCTCACTACGAGGGGGCCCAAGCTGCCGCACAACAAAATCTGGCTTGTTTGCGGTCTTGGCTCCACAGTGGTAGAATGAGCTCCCTACTGTTATCAGGACAGCAGAAACCCTTCCCATCTTCTGTTGCAGACAGAAAACTCATCTGTTCGGACTGCATCTTGGCCAATGAAAAAAAGTTGATATCTCTTGTTTCTATAATGTAGCCATTGAAGCAGTTTGCTTATCTTCATGGATGAATGCACTTAGATTGCTTAGTTCAATGCACTTAAGTCGCTTTGGAAAAAAGTGTCAGCCAAACAAATGTAATGTATGTATGTGTTTGTATATACATAATATATTTTTTCAAGACATTATCAATAAATCTGACCTCATTTATCTCGCCATCGTCTGGGGATTCATTGTAGTCATTCATCTCATCCATGTCCTGCATGTCCTCCTCATCTTCCGAATCTTCTTCACTGTCCTCCTCATCCTCATCATCTTCCTCTTCCTCTTCATCAAATGTCGGCTGTGCACATAATGTGTGCACACAAGCCCAACGCACAGGTATGTTTATATGAAATATATTAGCACCTTTATATACAAAACCTACAATTCATGTGGCTCATGTGTAAAAGTATTTCATTCAAAAGAATGAAATACTTTTACACATGTCCATCATTTTCAGAACTGTATATACTAACGTGAGGAAGTGCCATTGCAAATAAAGTTTTAGCGGTGGGCCAAATGTGGCAACATGTTGCATGCTGATGTATTGCCACTGCATAACACATCAGGCAAATTTAGATCATCATTTGTAAAAGTGTTGTAAATGACTGGTTGTGGTTGTAGAGGTTGTAAAATACCTCAAAAATAAGTTTCCCAATGGGCATCAGGTTATTATCCTTCTCCGCAATGCTCTGTAACTAAGGAAAAGAGTGGAACATTCATTACAACATTATTGGTTATAAAAGTTAGAGCATGTGTAGCTAGCAATACAAATGTGGCTACTGGTGGTATTATACAATCTACTATACTATAATTGTACTTACTATAACGTTAACTGTACAAAATAAACTATTTCCATATGCACGTCTGAAGACGAGTATGTTTTGGAGATTATATGTGTTAATCTGTGTTTAAACAAATACAGCATACATATATGTTGATAGAGAGTGTATACCCATGTCTGGTGCTGCTGTTCCTGTTGATGCAGTTCAGTCTCATCCACACACGGACGGTCAAGGTTGAACCACAGGGACTCCGTTATCCGAGGGAACAGAGACGGAAAGAGAGTAGACATCTCTGTCGTTCTACTGAGGGGACAAACATGGGGACACCGACAAGAGTTTTCATAAAGACTAGATCCTATTTAAAACAAGCACTTTTGAGCACATTTCAATGAGGTCAAAATGTTTAGACATTGCGTTAACAAATCGAAACATATGAAACTATCATCTAGCCTAACGAGCTCCTGTCACGTCTCACAGAATGTTAACGTTACGGATAACTGTACAATTAAGTTTCAAATAAACTGGGGCGCGTCATATCAATGATATCTCCAATGGCATTTCTCTTCGTAAAATACTAACTGACATGACAGACGGTTAAGTGACATAAAACTTAAGATATGCATTTCTTTCAAAAAAACATCTTTAAGCCGTACCTCTATTTGCATTCAAAAGATTCAGCATTTGAACAAAAAATGCCCGGAAACAAGCGTTCATCTACAAAAGCTCCCCGTGTACCGCGGCTGCTCTAACTTGGGTTCTGCTTTCATCTGCTGTGCTTGTGCTCAGAAACGTTGAAAACATCCTACAATCATTATCACTCAAAAATTAAATGTAAATGATTTCTTTTTTTAATGCGGTTACATGTTTGGTGTTATTACACCTGCATATTGTCTCTCTAAATGTAATTGTATGTTTTTTATTGTTTCATTGGTTAATTCTCACTTGGTCAGTCTACTGTAAACGGACAATTTAAACTTCCCGAATTGTTAACGAATTAATTGCTCACATTGCCTTCGCTAACTTGGAGACCACTAAAGCCTTTAGTATTTTTTTTATAATAATACGAATGTACTGTGTCTCGTACATGCTCATCTACTATTATTTTGGAAGAACAATTATATTTGCTCTACTAATGATATAATATGCAACAGTCTTTGACCTCTGAGTCAGCAACCATTTAACTGCTTATTGGTTACACAACAACCCAAGTCCCCTAGCAGTGGAGCACATTCTAATAATGGTGCAATTTTCTAAGAACATCCAAGACATCCTTGAGTAAAAAAAGTAATTTATCTTTGTTTTCATGCACAGTATTGCATCCTCCGTCTCATAAGATATTACTTCATGTATTTGCGTTGATCAGTACAGCCTTATTTAATAAATTCCCGTTAGGTCATGTTGCCATATCACACACCATTTTGACGTCTTGTGTGTGTGTGTGTGTGTGTGTGTGTGTGTGTGTGTGTGTGTGTGTGTGTGTGTGTGTGTGTGTGTGTGTGTGTGTGCTCTAAAGCTAGAGAGTAAACGCAAAAGAGGGACAGGACCTTGAGATAAGGGTTATACACCTTTAACTACAACATAATAAATACTCCATCTCACACAAGGTCTCTCCTTCTCGTGTGTGTGTGTGTCTTAATCTCTCTCTCTCTCTCCTTGTGTGGGACTATCAGTCTTCACTCCTTTCTCTCTCTCCCCTATCATTACAGCTCACATGGCATACAGACTTTGGCCTTTGACACATATCAAGTCACTCTTTGCCATTCTTCACATTTGATCAAGTTCTAAGGACGTCTATCCCATGAATACATACAAAATTCTGTAGGTTAGAAAAAAAAGTATTTCAGAGTTAAGCAATATTTTTCAGTCAATAGAAAGCCGGCCTTTTTCTTGAAGGTAAAGTGAATCCTTTCTTTTTTCATACTCGTTGTAGAATCGGTGAGAAAATGGGTAATTACTCACACCCTTTGCCATGTGTGTATATTTTGGCATTATGGCCAAAGTAAACCCAGCTATAATTTTGTTCCGATAAGGTAAAACAGCAAAGAATAAATGTTGAAATAATGGTGAGAAGAAGGAAGCAAAGCATTTACAGTTTTTATAACTTCTTGATTTAGCAAGCCTAGACTATAGAATCTTAGTAAAAGTATGATTAAAGTAATATGATTTTCAAATCAAACAAAATATCATGGTTGTGTTTTGTTTCTACTTATGGTAGTTTTGTCTAAAACTGTAACCAGTAAACAGTAATTGCACTTTAAAACACCATTTTAATTATGTTAATGATTGGGAATTATAAAAGGTAATTTACCTGTATTGGAAATGGCAATGGCGATGGCCAGTGTGAGGAAATGATCAATGTGTGTACTATCAAAAAGGTTGGTCCAGGGTTACTGCAGTGGAAGGATAGGATGTGCAGCCAGGCGGTTTGCTGACAGAGACTAAGTTGAATTGTCTTGAAGTGAATTTTGTGTTTTTCTGCATGTGGGAAATCATGTCAAGATCCACTTTTTTGTAAAGAGCCCTTCATTATCACCTTGGATTTAATCACAACAGTAACACAATCTGTTCTTTTCTCCATCTCTTAAAGCCATGTGGGGAAGTTTGATTTTGTTGCTAGCCCTAACATGTGGCACTCTTTCACTGGACAAACTGAACATGTGCATGGATGCCAAACACCACAAAACTCTGCCTGGAGTTGAGGGAAAACTTTACAAGCAGGTTACAACGAAAACTTGATATTATTCCAGAACATGTACAATCTCCGAATGCAGAAAACAATATTGAAATAATATGAATTTGCCGATGTCTCTTCAATACACAAGTAACAGTTATTTTAATTGTGTTGTGTTGGATTTCATTGTGTTATGCTATGCTACATTACGCTATGTTGTGTTGTGCTATCCTAATTTGGTTGTGTTAAATCACATTACATTACATTAATTACATTACATTACATTGTCCTTTTATCTCACTTTCCATTTCATCCCCTCCAGTGTTCTCCTTGGAATGACAACGCATGTTGCACAGCAAACACCACCACAGAGGCTCATGATGATAACTCCTACCTTTACAACTTTAACTGGAACCACTGTGGCACCATGTCTGACAAATGCAAGCAACACTTCGTCCAGGACACCTGCTTCTACGAGTGCTCTCCGCATCTGGGACCATGGATACAGAAGGTAAGTCTAGATGGTGGGTTTGTGCATTGCTGTATTTCTTGTTTGTAGCAATATTGCGCGTCCATTGTTAGTTAGTGTTAGTGTTAATTTAGTTATTAATTTTCATTATATTAATATTTAATATGGAGGGTGAAGGCAAAAACGCCAAAATCAACCATTCCAAACGTGAATATCTGCAGTCGTCAAAATGTAACGACGTCTCAAAGTGTGTTACCACTTTGGCAACCGGGGGCGCTATAACTCACGGTTAAACTATCAGCCATCACCAATTCTGAAATGGGCCTTACTTGACATGCTGAATGTTTTTGCCTCAACTACCCCTAAGGTCTGTCTGGATCGATTTTTCTGTAGGCCTACCTTCAAAGTTTTGGAAAACCTAGATTTTGTTTCTCATAAACCATGAACCCAAATGACACAATATTTGGTACACATGGTCCTTAGATGTGCACAAACATGATACTTTTTTTTTAATAAGTTAAAAGTGGCTGAGTTATACGCAAGTAAATATATGCAAATAAGACAACATTATTCAATCAATCACAAGTCCGCTTCTAAGTGGCCCAGGGACCTGAAAATTAACGTATTTGCGTAATAACCTTGCTAGCATTAGCATGTTAGCTGCTCCATTTTCTTCAGAAAAATGCCATTTCGACATATCTAGTTTTAATTGTATGTATAAATGATAAACACCGCCTGTAGAATAAACTTTTAGAATAGACATCTAGAATAAACATCGAGGAGGTCATATAAATACATTATAGTCACTGTGCAGAAATAATAAATGACTCTGGCAACCAGCAACACCCATCAATATTCCACCGCCCTAGGCTTAATTTAATTGTTAAAAAAAACACGGAACACAATGTCATTGAACATGTGTTCTGGACTTCACAATTGCAACCATTCCTTTTTGTTGAGGCTTTTTGGGGTTATATTTATATTATACAAACACTCAAATGTATGTTTTTCGTATTTCTTGATCAATGCAAAATACTCGGTATGCTTGTTGTCACTGTTGTGGTGTGGTGTGATGTGGACATGAGTAGACAGAATCACATGTTGACCTGATTCAGCCACGGGGAACAGCAGCATGATTTAGCACAGTAGCTCCTGGGGATGGGCAAGGGTTCATTGCAATAAATCACTTGCTTGTGGCTGGCGTAGGTGGACCAGTCCTGGCGTAAGGAGCGCATCCTTGATGTGCCTTTGTGTAAGGAAGACTGCCACACCTGGTGGGACGACTGTAAGGATGACCTCACCTGCAAGACCGACTGGCACTATGGATGGGACTGGAAATCTGGTAAGAATAATCAATTATGTCCGTCTGTCCGTCTCTCTCTCTCTGTGTTGCTTGCTCGCTCACTCTCTCTCTCATGTTCACTCATTCTCTCTCACACACACACACACACACACACACACACACACACACAGAACGGTGACTATATCGGAGACCAGGCAATGCCATGTGTTGGCTGTACGTGTTGGATAATGTTTACTTTTTATGTCTTCAAACCAATGTACTACTCAGTGAAACTTTATGTAATTTTAGTTCCTCTATGCATCACTGCTTAGCTGTGTTGTGTAATGGGTGTTTTAACATGATGTGCTATAATGTTACTGTTAATTCTTTAAAAAGTATTGCTTTAGGCTCTGGGTGTAAAACACTTGTGTGCAAGAACAGCCCAAAATAATATGAACCATTCAACGCGTATAGTTCTATTGAATTAATGGTTACAAGACAGTAGACATACACATATAGTTAATAATTGCCACCAGTCAAATTAATACTTAACTATCTGTAAAAACTCTCCAAATCTTTAGTTAGCAGAGAGACAGTTCTGAATTGCTTGTGAATGTATTTCTCCTGTATTGCAATACAAACTCAACAAAGGCAACCCAACGCTGTTCTCTTTAGTGCAGAATATCCAGAACAGTGGATATTGACTTAATTAAAACCAGACGATTGCTTGCTTTATTTTCAGTGGAGAGTCAAAATAGCAGATGGAATGTCATGATTTGTTTCAGACCATGGCTACTTGTATTGCCTCACCTAAGGGGCATTCAATACTGCCTCTTACTTTCTCCAACCACGTTGAGGGGGTTGGTTCATCAAGTATCAGTGCAGTCCAGTGCAATGCAGTTCTTTCACAGGTAATTTCTCCTCTCTTCATTCCTCTCTCAGTTTAACGCTTCACCTCCACCCACAGGAACCAACCAGTGCCCACAGAACGCACAGTGCAAAAAGTGGACAGATGTTTACCCCACAGCCAAGTCAATGTGTGAGCAGATCTGGTCCAAGTCATACCTCTACACTGAACTCACCAAGGAGTCTGGCAAATGCATGCAACTGTGGTTCAGTGGGACCAACCCGAACAAAAAGGTGGCCGAATACTACTTGAACAAGGGCTCTGGCACACATCACAACTTGTTCCTGGTGACACTTCTCCTGCTCTCTGTCACTTCACACATTGGGTTGTTTTGAATACAAATTGACAAAGACAAAGAAAGTTGTCATGCTACCTGCCTCGACATGGTCTCTGTTTGTTTATCTCTTCAATGGCATAACAAGTATTTATATCCGCTGATGTGTGGTATTGTAAAGTACAGACATTTTATTTTCTATATAGTGCTTCTAGTGTCATGTAGGTTTGTTCCTAACATGGGATCCAATTGAAGCAAATCAAGGACTCATGTCGAACGGGTACCATGACATTCCATATTTTAGTGTTAGCTCTCAAATCAAAAAGGTCTACAGTGATTGGAGACAAACTAAATCTATAACTTGTTATTGCTTCTACTTTGTCCTATAGTCTTGCTTACAAAGTAATTGCTCTCCCATCCTTGTTCAGACAACCATAATAATTAATAAATATAAATGAATACCATCAAATTATTTAACAGTTATCTTTACATTTTAATTTGAACAATAATGTATATGTATTTACAAGAAGATACTAAAAGATGGCATCCTGCTTTGTTTCTGGTGGACTCCTTTTGCTGTTTGATGCAGCTATATTTTGAATAAGATTCATAACTCATCACGTGCCTCACCGAAGATATCAATACACAAAAATAAAAAATACATGAATGTTTCAGCTAAAACCGGTTTGATGTGTTCTCCATTATGTCAGTGAGGAAAGGCAACACATGGGCTTCTGGGATGGGGAAGCTCTCCAGCATGTTCTGACCAGGGATCAGCCTAGGAACCACTTTTTGAAATATGTAGCTATCGAAGGAAATTAAATATATAAGTGCTGCTGTATAGTCAAGGATGAAATGGCAGTTTATTTCTATATTGGGCCTGAGTTGATCACAGATCACAGCGTTCCACGGCGGGTCACTCTGGGACAACCGCCGCTTAGATGGCTCCACTGCTCCGTAATTATGGGGTTATGTGTGTGTGTGTGTGTGTGTGTGTGTGTGTGTGTGTGTGTGAGTGTGTGTGTGTGTGTGTACGTGTACGTGTGTGTGCGTGTGTGTGCGTGTGTGTGTATGTGAGTGCGTGGTGTCATGCGTGTTTGTGTGTGTGTGTGTCGTGGGATGCAACAGCCATAAAGAGCAAGAGAGAGAGACAGTGAGAGAGAAATAAGAAACAGACGACGGAGGAAGAGATAGCTGTTTTGAGTCTGAGAAGCTGTAGGCCTGTGTTGAAGTAATGACGTGTGTGTCGATGTTCATTCTTTGTAAGTTGCATCGGTAATGGTCCTGAAAATGTCATTTTTTCTGTTTTGATTGGGTTAATTTAGGACCTTTGCGTCCCAAATATGATTTTAAAGAAAAAAAAAACAAGTAACTTATTTAAAAGCTGCAGTAATGCAAATGTGTGCAACATCTACCACATGGACAATATGTCGAAACACGTCCAGTTATAATGTGGTGTTTCATTCACTTTATTATGCATAATATTATGCAATATTTTGCAACATCCATGATACACACAGCGTGATTCCATAGCCATAAATAGCAAGGGTGACTGCAGTCCCTCTGGCTATAAATAACCAGCTTCTATGAGGTCACACAGACACACGAACACACACGCGGGCATGAAATTAAATGGTTAGAATTTAGGAATAAAAAAGGACGGAAACACAATTGATTTTTTATTTACTCTTAAGTAGAATGCAAAACCAATTTTACTTCTTAGAAACCTTCAAGTGGTATAAACATTAAAGGTAAAAAAAATGTGCAAGGGTATCAACCATATCAATTTTGATACAGAATTAAGTCTAAATTTGTGTCAGAAAACAGTTTACATAAACATAATTATTATATAACTATATAGTATTGTAGGCCTAGTGTGGCCTAATACTGTACATGTAGAACTGTAATGTCATCTAGGTTGTCGTGATTAGTTCTAAGAGTATTTAAGATCCCCACTGAACTGAAAGTTCATTATGCGTTTACATTTTTATGTTATGGTCCTAATGAACATAAACCTTGTTGTAATATTGGGAAAAAAATGCACGGTCAGCATAGGTTGCGGCAAAACTTTTAAACTGTCCTTTTGCACCCATTGCATTTTCTTCTACACTCCGGGGCAGAGGCTTAGGTCTCTCTGTCTGTGTCTGTGTTAGGGAGGTATGGTATGGGTTGGCAATTCAAAGTCTTCCTTGTGTCAGCCGACAGACCGGAGGAAGCAGTCGAAGCATGTTCTCGTCCCTCCTTGGATAGACCAACCCGCCCTCCCTCTCTCCCACTCTCCCCTCTCTGGCTATCCCTTTCCAGCGTGGATTTTTACATACGCTACTTTCAGTGCGACTAGGAAGCGCGAGAGGCTGCGAGCCTTTTCAGGAATTGAACCCCAGGAACAGCGCGACAGTATCAAACTACACGTTTAAGCACCGTCGCGGTCTCCGTACTATCTTCATAGGAAAACTTTTCTCCCCGGTTTCAAGGGATTCTGGCACTCTGGAGGTTTGGATAACTCTGGAAGCGACCGAGTCGAGCCGGGTTGAAGGGCTGTGGCCATGGCCGGTGGTGGGGTGTCGCCGCTGGGGCTCGCGCCGCCGATGTGGTATCACCGGGACTTGAGTCGCGCGGCGGCCGAGGAGCTGTTGGCCCGGGCGGGCAGAGATGGAAGTTTTCTGGTGCGGGACAGCGAAAGTGTCAGCGGGGCTTATGCCTTATGTGTGCTGTAAGTATCTTCAAAGTAAAGCAAAGTTGAAGGTTCCACTTTTGTGCGAGGCCTTGGTTGACATTGCTAACGAAAGTTTAAGCAGCTAGTTGTTCTAGTTGATCGTAACCATAATAATACCTGCAACCAAAACAACAACGTCCGCTACTACTTCGTTCGTCACGTCTGGGATATCAACGTTTACAACGAAGTTCTAAAACGTAATAATACATGTTCATGGTTTTGAATCTTGTCTAGGCTACTGTGTTTGTTTACTCTCAGCGAGTAGCAGACTGCCCCTATCTGCCCACTTGCTTCAGCATGACACACACACACACACACACACACACACACACACACACACACACACACACACACACACACACACACACACACACACACACACACACACACACACACACACACACACACACACACACACACACACACACACACACACACACACACACACACAGAGTTGTGCCTGTCTTCTCCTTAGACGTGGTTGTCTGTAGGGCAAATTCAGAATGGCATATTGGTCAACTGAAGATAATTTCAAGAGTCCATGGTAAATTTGCGTATTGCAACAGATTATTGTGATGATTGCCAATGTCCTTATAAGATATACAATATTGCTGAGGTTAATTAGGCCTACAGTAAACCAGTGTTAATATTTATACAGAATATTATATTAAAACAAAACTAATTTGTTTGACCCATTACAAAGGTGTGTGTGTGTGTGTGTGTGTGTGTGTGTGTGTGTGTGTGTGTGTGTATGTGTGTGTGTGTGTGTGTGTGTGTGTGTGTATGTGTGTGTGTGTTTGGTGTGTGTCTATCTAGGTTCGATAGTAACAATTATATGACATGAGGTTATTGGAGATAAAAAAAAATAACTAATCATAGCCCATCGATAGCATTGTGGTACTGTATCGTCTTGTGGCATCATATTTTATCTTGTTATAGTATTTTTTTGTTTGTTATAGGTATCAGTTCATCGTCTTAGGGGTAAAACTACAATGAGGACTACAGTATGTCCTTTCCCTGTAAGATTAGATAGTAGCTTAGCGGCATGTATTAATTGATCTAGTCAGGAATTATTTTCAAATTAAAATAAGTAAGATCGATGCATCTACCTATGGTTGCATAGGTAGATGCAACTCCAAGCTGAAATGTTCTGGGTGTGGCGACGTTCCTAACATCCTATGGTTTACCTGTACCTTAATCAATTACACCTACTCTGTCATTAATGACTTGTTGTGTCCATTCAATGTAGGTCACTCTTAAATGATTAAATACCCTTAATTCAAGAAGGCATGAATTAACATAGTAACATGAACGAAAAGAAAAACCACAGTTCATTGTTTAAACACTGTTACTGCTTATAAGCTGACAAGTGGACTAGACAATGACATTAACATTATTAACCACATAGGTAGCTCAATTCAAAAGTCAACATGAACCAAACAACAATATTTTTACGCATTTCATTGAAAATGCTTGTAAACATTTGCACGTTCGTGCAAATACAGATCATTAACATTTAAGGGCAGCAATGCAAAAATTGCTTCAAGACCTAACATTGACTATTTGTATTACAAAATAATAATTAAATTAATACCCTATAGTCAGATGAACTTGAGACAACGAACTACAACTTTCCACAGATTTCTAGGCTTCATATAAATATGCTATAGACCTATAATTATGCTTCTTTCCATGTGTGTGTGTTGGTGTTGGTATGGATGTGAGTGTGTATATTTGCATATTGAAGTGTGCTTCTGTTTCATTAATATAGCTTTATGCAAAAATCTATCAACATCTCATTGAGTCGGTTCATCATTTCTTTAGCACTACTTGCCCAAATTGTATTACCCATTACCTTCACCTTTATGAAAAACCTGGCTGTAGAGTAAGCAAAAAATAATAATTTATATACTTATACTGCCAAGCACACCTATACTACCACTACTGAATAGATTATTTAACGCACATTTGATAAAAAGGTCTGAAAGTGTATGGATAGTGAGGAAAGTTTGATGTTCATTGTCTTCATGTTTCCACAATGACTACAGGTAGACTGCAGATATTGGGGTTCAAGTAATAACCTGTGGTGACACGCCGGCACCACCAGGATATTTCTTAGAGTGTATAGTGGATGCTGTGGATGGTCTGTGGAGTGTGTATGGATAGTAACCTAGTGAGTGCATTGTGGATGTTGGATAAATCCTAGAGTGTACAGTAGATCTCTTGCAGAAGAGAAGACTGAGATTTAGGTAGCCAGGCAGGTGACCTTATCAATTCTGTTCTGTAAGTCAGGCTTGACCAATGCTGATAAACGACAACATTCCATCCTTGCTTCCATGCATCAGCTGTTTCCTGATTCACTCCTCCACCCTCTCCTTCCGCTGTCATCTCACCCTCTCTTGCTCGCATGCTTTCACTTTGTGTAATCCTCGAACGTGCGGTGCTTCTCCAGGCCAATTGCCACTGATGAAGTTGATATGGCAGTGTTCCATTATGTAGTTGGTTACCACCACTTTTCCCTTTTTATTCCCTATGAAGGATATTTGATCATATAATCATATAGCATCGCGATAGAGAAGGACACATCGTTTTAAATAACGTCCCTCAGTCTAATCGAGTCAATTAATTTTGAATCTTTGATTTGGCTCACCAACAATGTGTTTCTCATGGTTGTAAATGCATATATATAGTACTGTCTGTCTGTTTGTCTGTCTGTCTGTCTGTCTGTCTGTCTGTCTGTCTGTCTGTCTGTCTGTCCAATGTATCTACCAATAGTCCTAATACACGCATATATCTATTTTGACACCAGGGAAGGCGTAGGTGAAAACAGAAGCCCTCTATGAAACGATAACACATGATAATAGCAATACATTACATTATGTATCCATAGGGTTTTGGATGACGATCATGAGCGGAAACATGTGCCTTCAGGAAGTTGAGGCTAATTTATTGGTGGTTTTTGAAGGATTTCAGACCCGTCAACAGCAACACCTTACGTAGGCCTGTACCAGATAGCTTCTTGTTACGTTAGGTTTTTAAACGTAGGCCTGTACCAGATAGCTTCTTGTTACGTTAGGTTTTTAAACGTAGGCCTGTACCAGATAGCTTCTTGTTACGTTAGGTTTTTAAACGTAGGCCTGTACCAGATAGCTTCTTGTTACGTTAGGTTTTTAAACGTAGGCCTGTACCAGATAGCTTCTTGTTACGTTAGGTTTTTAAACGTAGGCCTGTACCAGATAGCTTCTTGTTACGTTAGGTTTTTAAACGTAGGCCTGTACCAGATAGCTTCTTGTTACGTTAGGTTTTTAAACGTAGGCCTGTACCAGATAGCTTCTTGTTACGTTAGGTTTTTAAACGTAGGCCTGTACCAGATAGCTTCTTGTTACGTTAGGTTTTTAAACGTAGGCCTGTACCAGATAGCTTCTTGTTACGTTAGGTTTTTAAACGTAGGCCTGTACCAGATAGCTTCTTGTTACGTTAGGTTTTTAAACGTAGGCCTGTACCAGATAGCTTCTTGTTACGTTAGGTTTTTAAACGTAGGCCTGTACCAGATAGCTTCTTGTTACGTTAGGTTTTTAAACGTAGGCCTGTACCAGATAGCTTCTTGTTACGTTAGGTTTTTAAACGTAGGCCTGTACCAGATAGCTTCTTGTTACGTTAGGTTTTTAAACGTAGGCCTGTACCAGATAGCTTCTTGTTACGTTAGGTTTTTAAACGTAGGCCTGTACCAGATAGCTTCTTGTTACGTTAGGTTTTTAAACGTAGGCCTGTACCAGATAGCTTCTTGTTACGTTAGGTTTTTAAATGTAGGCCTGTACCAGATAGCTTCTTGTTACGTTAGGTTTTTAAATGTAGGCCTAAACACCAGATAGCTTCTTGTTACGTTGGGTTTTTAAATGTAGGGCCTAAAGTTAGACACCAGATAGCTTCTTGTAATGTGTAATGCCATCAGGACAATAGTTGTGATGGCTATGCTGCTTGCTATTGGTTTTGTTATCAAATCTCACAGCAAGCAAGAGGTTTTCCAGCACCAACACCAACTCTGATAAATTATTGGTTTGCTTAAAAGAGCAGAGGTGCATTGTTTATATGCATGGTAGCCAGCTACCTAAACACTAAGCACTGTGTGCTGTTGCAGAAGAGATCTAACCAAAAGTGTTTTTTTGCTGAGGTAGTTATTTTTGTTTACTCTCCCGTAAATACCGTCTCCCAGAAGGAAATGGCAGAATTCTGAATGCATGAAACAGGTCGACCAATGATTCGCTTGGAGAGAGAACACGTTTAAACACGTAACCTACTATGTGTGTGTCCCACCTGGGTAGTTTTTGTGACAGTATTAAGGTGAGGCCTCGTAGTACGGTGCTTTCCTCAGGGCAGGAATTGAATGATCAAAATACTGGCATATATGGCCACATTCCAGGTTTCGAAACTCCTTACACAAGGTTTCACTATAAACTACAGGGCAGCACTGCAATTGAAACACTTTAGAAAGCCCCATTTTGTTTATTGATTTTCATACACTTACTCAGCACTTCGATACACCCCACTCATAGGGCAAACCCTTTCAGACATGCTCATGTCAAAATGGTGCCTATAATGCCTCTCTTCTGGAGCATACGCATGGATGAATTATATGACGAGTAGGAAATATTTGAAGAGTATCAGGTAGTGAAATATTTCTCGTAACACTATCTCTTCTAAGCATGGACATGGGTTGGGGTACTGGCACAGACAGAGCATTGGAGGTCTTGTTATTAAGTCCTGTTATACGTTGGCATGAGGGTTGCTGTATGCTGTATGAGCCTCCGTAGAGTGGGAGGAGTGCGTGTGTTTTGCCCACAGCTGTTGCCTGTGTTGTTGGGAGGAGAGGAGATGGTCCTGCAAACAAACTTGGGATACAGGAAGTCTCAGCCAAGCAGTCCTTACCTTCAACACACATTCAACACCATTGTTTACAACACACACACACACATGCACACACATACATAATACACTTACACATGCACACGCACAACCTACGGGCCTTGGGCCTTTGCCAAAGTGACTCTTTAGTCTCTTATTTTTCTCTGCTGTATCACTGTGACTATTTCTGGTACAAGTTAGCTGCTTCTAAGACAATACTATTTACACCCAAAGACACAAAGAATGAAATCTCATCAGTTGTGCGTTTCCTCCTCCAAGCAGGAAACACACACACACACACGGGTCCAAAATCCAGGCATGACACTGACAATGGCAGGGTCCGTTTCTGGCTCTGCTTTTGGTTTCCAGAGCTGAGATCGCAGTAGTCGCTATTTAACTATTAATCCATCTGCTGTTTTCAGATGGATGAGATTCAAAGTATTGGATCATAATAGGCAATCTGATATGTGGACGATGTTGACGTTGCTGAGGAGGTTATAAGTGTAATTTTATTAGTCCAAGGATTCTGAGGTTGCTGATTCGATATGCCTGTTTCAACGCGACACTCTTAGTGCTCACAGAGCGCTAAAATGTCTGGATTTTGCCATGGGCAGGTGAATGATTTGCAAAGCATTTGAGTGGCCATTGTGACCAGAAATGCAATGTCTAATGGTGTCTTGCCGTCAGGTACATTATTTGTATATGGAGAGGGACTGGAACTGAACTTTGAGGTAATGCCTATTAGGTTTCATATAGTTAGTTGATGCTACATTGAGATCAGCTTCTCCTCATTATCCTTCCACCAACATTTATTATGTTCCTCTAGCACAACCCCCAACACACACTCCCAGCTGTGGTGTTTTTACAGTAATCATATCAAGTCCCCAGTCTCTCTCCACCTAATAGCAGAGCTACTTCGAGACTGTTTTATTTTCATTATTTAGTATTTTATGCTCTATAATGCATCAACTAACATGCAGCCGAGTGACTCAACGATATACCAAAGTTATTCATATTCCAAACATCTAAACCCGGATGAGGTTCTTGTCCTCATCCTTTATGCACCCACCCACACACACGCGCACACATGCACACACACACACACACATACATACACACACACACACACACACCTACACCTACACACGCACGCACGCATGCAAATACAGGATGCAGTGGTGTTTTGCATGTGCAATGCAGCCATCCGCTGTTACAGTTGGTCATAATGTGTGCTCTCGCAACCATTATGAGGTTGTTCTTCTCTCTGTCCCATCATCCAAGAAAATAATTTCTTCAGGGTTATAGAACTACAGCTCTTGTAGTACTAGATCTGTATGTCCAGAGGTACTGGGCCTCTTGTGGTTAAGAGAGGGTTATAGTTCTAGATATTGTCAGATTTAACCCACATTTATATATATATATAATAGTATAATATAATATATACACAAATTCTGACATTTCAAACAATTTGGTACTTTTCTACTGTCATTTTATTTGTCTCTTTTCTTCTACTGTACCATGACAATGCTAGGCAAACATGTGCTTGCTGTCATGATAGACAGTAACAGGTTGATACTCCCCCCCCCCCCCCCCCCACGCACGCACGCGCGCATGCACACACACACACACACACTGTCCCTCACTACTAACACAAACACACACACACACACATCATTCTGAATGATGTGTGTGGAATTTGGAATCCATCATGGAATTTCCATGATGGAATGATGGCCTCATGTTTTTTGTGTCTTCTTTCGGTTGTTCTCCAGGTTTCAGAAGCATGTCCACACATACCGGATCCTCCCAGATGAAGAGGGCTTTCTAGCTGTCCAGGTATAACACACAGATGTAACACATACACGCACACACAGCCAACAAGAAGACCTGTTGTATGTGGTAAAACCGTTGAATGTAGGGGCGTACACAATCACTTTTAACAAAGTATTTTGTAGATGCAGCAATATCACTTCTTTAGCAGTGATTCATTAGTCTTCATGTAGCTTGCGCATGCTCACGCAGGGGATATATAATGTTTGCTCCATGGACTGTGCTGTGTACTAAACGGTATGAGGTGGGTACAGTCACGAAGGGGACGTGCTAGTGCTCCAAATGTTTTGTTGATGGTGTTGGGTCTGTGGGACTCACTCACACACTGCCTCATAAGACTGGTCTGCATCTGTATGACCTACTCATCAGGTCACACTAGTGGTGGGTGTGACTATCTGTCTGTATGTATATCTGTGGGGTAAAGGTAGGTGTATTTGTGTGTATTACAGTGTGCACAAAAAAAACAGCACGCTTCAGTAGCAGCAGGCATGTGCTGATGTTTGTACTTGACACACGTGGACACACACACACACACACAGCTGTCTCATTGTGCTTTGTGGCCAACAGCTGTGAAGTCCCCCCACATCTTTTTGCACTTTGCATACACAGACACACACACACGCACGCACACACGCACGCACACACACACACACACACACACACACACTCGCCTTAATCTCTCTCTACGAACCCCCACCGCCACCACCATCACCTCACCCAGTCCAGGCGTCTGTCAGAGCAGCTTGTGATAATGTCTGGGTGAAGCCACAGTCCTCCCTCAGTCACAAGCCTTTAAAGCGCCTCTGGCTCCACTTGGGCCAGATTGGCTTGCACGTCACGTACAGTCCCAAATGCCCACTGTAGTGTTCAAGTCCCGGGGAATGGCATGGCAACTTTTAATGTTTTGTTTTCTTAATCAGGATCACTATTTACTTCATTCAGGTCTGAATATGTCTATATTATTGCTAAAGTTAAAAACAAAAACGTTTTCTTTTGCTCCTTTTCTCTTTTTGTTATTCTCTCTCTCTCTCTCTCTCTCTCTCTCTCTCTCTCTCTCTCTCTCTCTCTCTCTCTCTCTCTCTCTCTCTCTCTCTCTCTCTCTCTCTCTCTCTCTCTCTCTCTCTCTCTCTCTCTCTCTCTCTCTCTCTCTCTCTCTCTCTCACAGACGTCTCAGGGTGTTCAGCCAAAGCGATTTAAGACACTGCCAGAGTTGGTGCTGCTGTACCTTCAGCCCAGCCAAGGCCTGGTCTCCACATTGCTTTACCCAGTGGACAGAGAAGAGAGCGCACTCAGCGATGACCGGGACTATTCAGGTGCATACTTACACTCTCTCTCTCTCTCTCTCTCTCTCTCTCTCTCTCTCTCTCTCTGCTCCTTCAACTGTGCAAGTATCTCTTTCTCTGTCCATCTTTATCCCTCCATCTCTCTTTCTCATCTCTCTTTGTGTATGTCTGCCTCTGTTCTCTCTCTTGCTCTCTTTATCTTTCCATAGCTCTGTCTCTGTCTCGTTCTCTCTCTCCAGCTTGGTCTTTCTCCCTCACTCTCTTTCTCCCACACACACACACACACACACACACACACACACACACACACACACACACACACACACACACACACACACACACACACACACACACACACACACACACAGACACACACACAGAGTTACTTCCTGCTCTCTGCAATTTATCCCGAGATGTATCATTTTCTAGTGTTTCTTTGATTGACAGATGGCGAGGATGAGAAGCCCCCCCTCCCACCCCGTTCTGCTTCCACTTCCACCCCCCCAGGACCTGAAATGCCCTCTGAGAGGTATCCCCTCCACCCCCTTCAAAAACGCGCTCATGACATGCTTTGTACAGAGACACGTATGAGTTGTTGCGTAGGCGGAGTTGTGTTCCTGCTAGTGCAAGATTTTGCGGTAAAGCACACGTTGCTAATATGCTAAGCACACAAGTCAGGCTGTGTAGCAACACAGGCCATGCGATAGTGAGGGCATCGTGAATGAATGGTGAATAATGAATACACCTTTTACAGGCCCTCGGTCTCACTCACACACGCATTGTCATTCATTTTCATCAATGTCTCTCTGTCTCTCTACCTCTCTCGATCTCTCGCTCTCGGCTGTCTCCATACATACACAAGTCTTCCATTCTGCCGGAGACCCCTCTCTCTGAAGGCACACCACATCCTGTTGAAAACCCCATTGCACAGATAATAAAGGGCCTGTTGGAAGGGGGTTTGTGTGTGTGTTGTTGTGTTGGCTTGGTAGATCTGCCTTCTTTATGGAATGTATTGTTTTCTATTAAGATGACTTGCCCACCACACCTCTCCCTTTGGGGAACCTTTATTTTACAAAGATTGAATAACATCACCACACCGGCCAGAAGCTGTTCCCTTATCAGATAGCCCTGCTATAGGCTGATGGTGTTACTCTTTTATTGAAAGTGATGAAATAGCGACAAAATGTTTGTGAAACTAACTTTAGCTGACAAAGCAGCTTTAGCTGTGTGTTTGTGTGTGCATGCCTGTGTTTGTTTAACCATGTGCATGCGTGCGTATGTGTGATACACGTATTCATGCACACACGCACTGTGTGTGTGTATGCATGCGTTCATTTTTGTGTGTGTGTGTCTGTGTGAGTGTGTGTATACGTGCTCTGTGGATTATCTATGCCAAAACACAATGTTTTTAAGGACAGACAGAAACTGCATAACAAGATGATCATTAAGAGATGAAGTGTGTGTGTGTCTGTGAGTCGATAGGGTGAAACATTATAGTTTTTATTGGGGGGAATGTGTAATATCTTGGTGTAGGGCATCATGCAATATTCTTGGTGTTTGTGTTCTGATGTATATGGCTTTTTGTGTGTTACTGAATGTTAACTGTAAGTTTGATTGTACATACATAGAAACATATTGTGTGTGTATAGAGGTTGTGTGCTGCTATGGCACCTGTGTTCTCGAATGCCCACTACAAATGTATTTTCAGGGAGACAATAAGGGCTAATCTAATATAATTTAATATAAATATGTGTGTGTCTGACTGTTAGCATTTTTTTCAGGCAGCCGTTGAGTCCGATTTTTGTAAGAGGAAGTTTGAGGGTTTGGAATTCCTGACTCCACAGACTAACCTTACTTTATACATGCTAGTAATGATACACAGAAAACTCCTGACTTAGCATGTTCATCTCTTTGGCTTCCTGCTGTTATTTAATACTGCTCTGCATGTACATTCGGCAACAGAATCCTTTCAAAAATCCCAGAGTTGCTCAACTTTGTTCAACATACGCACACGTCATGTTGTATCAACACAACATCTCCTAACTTAAATGTCTCCATCTTCACAGTCTCTTTCAGTGTGGGATTTCCTTATAGAGAAACAACTCAACACTGAGATGGACTCTGATTGTTGTTTGTATTTGCAATCAGGTTCAATTTCATATCAATACGTTTGTCA
Source organism: Lota lota (assembly GCA_026745465.1). Classification (NCBI taxonomy): domain Eukaryota; kingdom Metazoa; phylum Chordata; class Actinopteri; order Gadiformes; family Lotidae; genus Lota; species Lota lota. Next base: position 6,703,260 of record JACYXH010000772.1, read on the forward strand.
ATGTCTGATGACCTCTTTGTCTGCCTGTATGCTCATGCTCTGTATGTGTTAGCACTCCGGCGGCTAACGGTCTGAGCACCATTTCCCATGAATACCTGAAGGGCAGCTATGCTCTTGACCTGGAAGCTGTCAAGCAGGGGGCCTGCGCCCTGCCCCACCTCAACAAGACCCTGGTCTCCTCCTGCAAGCGCCTCAACGGGTGAGCCAATGACGGAAACACACAATGTCTACATGCAGAACAGACTTGGGGATACGACGCAGACTTAAATGGAAGGATGGTTGTTATTACTTGACCTGAGCAGGTAGAGCATTTACCACTCAGGATATAGCAAATATATATATATATATATATATATATATATATATATATATATATATATATATATATATATATATATATACACGTAAAAATGTAAACTGTGTCTTTTTTCATAACATCAGTAATATAAACACACTGAACACAACATTTTGCCCTCTTACAGGGAGGTGGATAAGGTTTTGTCTGGCCTGGAGATCCTTTCCAAGGTCTTTGATCAGCAAAGTGCCTTCATGGTCTCCAAGATGATCCAACAGGTAGGCCATGTAGAACATTTCTTACTTTAATTATTTTACGAGCTATTTCAAACTTCTATGTCTTTAGATACTATTTGTCTTAGTCAAAGAGGAAGTCTGTGCAGAAACCTGTTGTTCTGAGACTTGGAAGGAATTGAGTCACCATCTAGGTTTCTCTGTTTTCTGTGTGTGGGGTCACGTCTGTGTGCCATCCCCTTACTTGGAACAGCAATCTCTGCCTCAGTTGGTTCTCTGTTGTGTGTGTGTGTGTGTGTGTGTGTGTGTGTGTGTGTGTGTGTGTGTGTGTGTGGTGTATAGGTGGTTGTGTTGTGTATAGAATCACTAATGCTGGAGAGTAGGGAACGTTGAGGCTTTACTTCAGCTTCTTCATGCACGCATGCCAGACATGCACGCGCGCACACATACACACAACACACACACACACACACACACACACACACACACACACACACACACATACACAAGGTCCAAACCAAACCATCAACACATTCAACCAGGAATAGGTTTTTTTCCTGTTTCCCAGTAAACCATGGTTTAAAAACAACGATATAAAGATGGACATTTCCAAAACTCAACTGTCTGTTGACATTCACCAGAACGAGAAACAAGGCTCCCCACAACAAATTTTACACGCACATCAGCCATTCACCAATACGATTGTGCTGTGGTATAGATTTGCATCAGACTACACACATTTTAATGACATTGTTCCTGACTGCTCAAGGTGCCAGTGGGAAAAGGCCTTTTTTGCAGGAGTTCCAGCTGAGGTACATAGAGTCATGCTGAGGACACACAAACACACACACGCATGCATAAGGTGTAGTGCATCACAAGGCCACTGCAGGATCTTGGAGTTTCTGTGTGTTTCTCTTGTTTTCCTCTAGGCCATAATGCCCATGTTAGTTTCTTTATGTTCATGCATATAGGATCTCATCCTGATAAACAGCTTTCTCCTATTTTATCTGTTATTTTTTTCCTTCTCCTTGTACGCCATCCAACAGATATTTTATTTGTTCTGTCTACCAGTCTGTGAATCAGGGTGGAGACCAGGAGTTGGAGAACCTTGTGACCAAGCTGGCCATCCTCAAAGACTTGCTCTCCTCCATAGAGAAGAAGGTACACGCCTATAACTTGACCTTTACCTGCACCTTCTCTCTCTATTGCGCTCTCTCAGAGACTTTTTTTTATTATCTCTCAGTCTTTCTAGCTCAGTCATACAGGCACACAAACACTCAACAGTCAGATAACCCGTACTCATCCATCTAGAGGTTGGTTCAAGGTCCAGGATTGTTTGTTTGTGACACCAAAACCTATACTATATCAAGAAGGAAAATCTTGTTCAAGTAAACAAAAAGAACTAAAAAGTGGATCGTTATTCCCTGTAATCTTCCCCTTAACAAAATCCCAAATCAAAGTTATTATTTTCATCCCGTCCATTGGTAGACTTAAAGAGGCGGTTAAAAGATATTTCATAGATCACAACATACCAATCAGGTCGTCAATACTTTCTAATGTTATCCATAGCACCATTTGTTCCATACTAGTTATACGTACGTGTCCCCTATGTGTAGTCGTTGGGTTAGAGCAAAGCCCCAGTGAGTATACATAGCTGAGATACCTCTCCTTCTCCAATCTTCGCCTCTTCACCACGCCTGTCAGAGCAGGGCACGGCCCTCTGTCCTAGCTGATGACATACGGCTTTCCTGTTCGCCCCTGTCTCCCCTCTGCTGTAATTCTGTCATTGGGCTGTCCAAGTGGACAAGTCTGGCAAGTCGAGAGAAGATGACCTTGGGAGGTCTTTGTTGTGAAATTCCATCACTCTTATAGCCATTGAAATAACCCTGGAAAGTCCTTAACATTACACATTGTACATGCAATATTCTTTACATTTATATGATAATTATACTCTAGGTAGTAACGGTATTGATGTCCTTCTGCAGAAAGTTCTGGAGACTTTGGTCTGATATGACCGAGAAGCTGAAAGATTACGCAACAGTAAAGGACTGAGTACTAACCGATCAATACATACAATTTTTTAACTTAATTTCGATACTTTCTTAATGATTCAGTAAACCTAATAAACCTTAATATACCAAGCATTTTAGAATGACAAATCATTCTCGATCCTTTTGAATGAAAGATCCAGTGTAAGGCCAGACCTCGCCCCCTCCTTCTCCTCGGTGTGTGGGATGTTTAGCCTCTCGGAGGGAAGGAAATCCCCTCGCCCCTCCCCCCACCGCTAAATTTGTCCAACTCCTCTCCGCCACTGCTCTTCCTAGATCACATCCAGGAAAAAGGATATGGTGCCTTTGTTTTCTTTGCACAATCCGAACACTGTGGTTTATTTGGGCAGATGACAACATGTACGTCACGCAGACCAAAGCGGAGCCTTGCGGACACGCGGACGCGGAAAGTACAAATCTGGCTATACAGTTACTCATGGTCCGCTGTCTCTTGCTCTCGCTCTTGCTGAGGATCTCTGTTCTCCCTATACCTACCATATGTTTATGGGCCTTCTCTTTTCCTTCACTCCATCCCTTTATATGCACAGTGTTTGTGTTCATTATGTAGCACCCCTGCTCATACTATAGTACCAGGTGTTACAGATAAAGCTAATAAAATAAACAAACTGCTTTAAATACAAATAAAGACAAGTAACACTTTGTCAAACGGCATACGTTTAAAACAAATATTGAGAATTTATATTATTATTAAATGTCCGTTTTACCCCAGGGTTTATAAACTGTTGGCACATGTTGGAGCTTAGCTTAGAACAATGTGGTGTCCTTCTTCGTACTCACAATGAGAAACTCGAACAAAACCAGAAATCCAGTTAATACCAACTACCCAACCCGGTCACTTCTAGTGCACAAAAACAAAATTAAAGGTTTAATCACAAAACGAGTGAATCCCCTGGTTCCCACAACTCCACATTCATCACCGTCACCACTTGCTCCTCCACCCCAAGAACACTTCCCGTGCCCACTTTGACCCACGCATACAACCCGCCTGTATTGGCCTAATACAAACTTAACAACCAAAGGAACATTTATACGTTAGAAGTTGTAAATGCATTCACATTGAACATCAATTAATTACCCATTTATATATAACATATCAATGTAACAAACAAGTTTGGCAAGGTCACTACAATTATGTTTTTTTTTTTTAACTATTCTTCTTCTGTCTCTGCAGGCTCTCAAAGCGCTCCAAGAAATGAGTTTAACTTCTCCTTGCTCTCTGCCTCCTCTCTCCACACGCCACAGCAAAGCCATCCCCGTACAGGCCTTTGAGGTACACACACGCATGCACACACATGCTCACACACACATGCACATGACATATTTGATGATCAATGTTGTTGGCTGCTGGTCTTCTGCTTTGATACTTGCGGTGCATACAGACTATCAACAAACTCTCACAATATTGATTGAAATTGAATGAATGTCAAATACTTCTGTCTCTCTTGACAAGAAGTAACTACAAACGTGCTGGCGGTAAGCTCCATTGAATGACCATCATCTCAAGCCAATCACAGTTTAAACTAGGCAATGATGTCATCCATTTCTCCACATTTTACCGGGACTTTTTCAGTGTGAGACAACACCCAAACAACACCCAAGGAAATTCTTTCTGAGAGCCAGTAAATAGAAATCAGCATTTAGTCTCAACTGTTTGTCTCAACAATTCAGTCAGTTAACTCTAGTTGCTCTTCTAGTTTGATACCCAGGGGCCAAGCCCCTGATTGACAAATATCATCCCAACCATTTCCACGCTGGTAGGTTGTTGACCCTCTCAATTAAGTGTATCTCCACAGACACACACACACACACACACACACACACACACACACACACACACACATTGCCTGAGATTAACCCATTTCTTGTTGAAGTGTAGGATGAGGATGAGCCGTTAGTGAGTCATGTGAGCACGAGGACTACCAAAACCAAGAGTGCTCTTCACAAAGAAGATTCCCCTTTAACCTCCACCTCCCTCTGTGTGTGTTGGTTTGTGTGTCTTTGTGTGTTCGCTAGCACGTGTATGTGTGTATGCAATGGTGTGTGCTTATGTGGGTGTGATGACACCTGGAATCAATGTGGGGGATAAGAACAGTAAAGCAGTTGCAACATAAATGAAGGGGATGGTGGAGGGGTCATTGTGGTAAAATGAACTTGTACAAGGAAAGATAGACGCAGAATGAGCATCAAGAGGAGGACATGAGAGATTAGTCATTACAGTATGTTCCTGTGATTTGCCAGTGATTTCCTGTTTGCATAGGAAGTGGTGGTGTGTTAAAGAGCAAGAGAAAGGTGGCGGATAGATAAGTTTAAGCGGTTCTTCATCTCAAATAGACGTCTTGCTGAAATCTAGCTTGAAACAGGACTTTCGTCAACATTTAAAATTAAGATATGTTTGGACATTTTTCCTGAGGTTCAAAACCTATCCCCCCATAAATGAGCCTGTAGTTCTGCTATGATGCCCCCTGGTGGGGAAGCCATGGTATGCCCTGTAAATGCAAGGAAAAGCTCTATACCCCTCTCTCTTATCTCTTATCTAAAGAGTGTGTGGGTGCGTGTGTGTGTGCGCTGAAAGTCTTTATAATCACCAAACCTTGCATCATGGCGATTGGCTGCTATCCGGCTCTGGGCTAATTGATGAAGTTGGAACAGAAGGCTGACCATACTCTGTCTGTGTCTGTGTTTGTGTCTGTGTGTGTGTGTCCTCACCACCACAGGTGAAGCTGGATGGCTGCTTGGCCGAGCTGGCCAAGATAGGGAAGAGCCAGAAGCACACTCTGTCTGTGGACGTGGAGGGAGGGAGACTGGTGGTGATGAAGAAGGTGAAGGACAGCCAGGAGGACTGGACCACCTTCACCCACGACAAAAGTGAGTATCAACCGACACTCACTCACACACACACACACACACATACCCGCACGCACCCAGACATTCACATTGCATGGTTGCTGTTTTACTTTTTTACTTGGCGTTGAAAACCCTATTGTTGATCAAAGAATATTGTACATCTTTGCGATGTTTCGATAGTACTATTACTATTGACTATTGATTACTCCCTTTGCCAGTTTTGTCCCTCTTTTAAATATACAACTCTCCCTCTTCCTCCCTATCCACCACCCCATGTTTTAAATTTGTTCTTACTCTCTCACTCTCTCTCACTTTCTCTTACTCTCTCTCACTCTCTGTATCTGCCGCTCTCTCTCCCTCCCGCGCTCCCTGTCTCTGCCCCTCTCTGCCTCGCTCTCCCTCCCTCTGTGTACCAGTCCGTCAGCTGATCAAGTCACAGCGGGTCCAGAATAAGCTGGGCATTGTGTTTGAGAAGGAAAAGGACAAGAGCCAGAGGAAAGACTTCATCTTTGCCAGTGCCAAGGTATGTGCATGACATGCACATGTACACACACACACACACACACACACACATGCATGCATGTATACTGTCATGCGAATACATGTTTATATTGTAATACATTTACAAATGTGTTCACTAACATATTATTGACAAACACTGTTTTGTACTTGAAGCATGTATAGAAGCTAACATGTGAGTGTGTTTGATATAGTTTACACCAATGCGTTCCTAAGGGTCTGTCTTAACATTAAAAGAGAACAAATACATGTCTGATACATGGCTGCCTTTGTTAAATATTTCTAAACTATGCAATCAATAATTGTAATAATTCAATGGCATTTAAAGTTGTACTCTTTATGTCACTGAATTGCTTCTAAAGAAAAAGTGTTTCTGTTCCTTTATGTAATGTTGCTTAGTGCGCATGTTGTGTTTTCCAGCTGACAGTGATTTATGTCTGTGTTTCTCAATCCCTACTGTCTCAAATCATTACGACATCGTTACGGTCATATACACTGTGTCAATTCTGTGTGTGTTTTTCAGAAGCGCGAGGCCTTTTGCCAATTGCTGCAGTTGATGAAAAATAAACATTCCAACCAAGACGAGCCAGACATGATTTCAATCTTCATAGGCACATGGAACATGGGTAGGACACACACACACACAGTTGTATTGACATTATCCACATGATAATTGAATGGACATGATAGGATAGGACCCATGATAAGACCCATGGCATTAGTAAGAGACTCAACCCAGAGGTGTGAATCCTTCTCTAGGCTCGGTGCCCGCGCCCAAGGCAGTGAGCTCGTGGGTGTTGTGTCGCGGCCTGGGCAAGACCCTGGACGAGATGACGGTCACCATACCCCACGACCTGTACGTGTTCGGGACCCAGGAGAACTCTATGTGCGACCGCGAGTGGGTGGAGTCCATCCGCGCCGGCCTGAAGGAACAGACAGACCTGGAATACAAGCCGGTTAGTCTGGGATCCGGCTCGGCGTCAACAAAGTGAATAATGTGTGGTTACACCCCGCTTTAGAAGGTTGGTCGAGGTTGGCGAACACCGATCTGACATGTAGCCAACAAGAAGCTTCACCTGACTACAGCCAGCAACCACCAATGGGTGTATGGCGCACTGGCCCAATGTTGGTGTTTGTTGGTGTTTGCTGGGGCAGTTTATAAGCACCTTAAGACAAAGTGGATTTCAAGGGTGCCTTTTATTTTGTGGGAGAGTTGAGAACTGTTCCCCTCTCTAAAATACCTGTAACACTAAAATACCGTATACTAGGCCAATTTGCAGAGTGGGATCCACTTGGTTCCTGTTCTCCTCTCATTTGGAAAGGTTTCAAACAAAACAAGCTGTTCCACTTTGTGTGTTCGTTGCTATGTACGAAAGGTTAATCAATGTTAACGGAAAATGTCAGTTAAACCTTCATAGACTAGCCGAAACTACCTGTGTCAGCTGACTGTGCTTACCGCTGACACACGCACTACTCTTCCTGTGCGGTGACTCTGACAGATCGCCGTGCAGACGCTGTGGAACATCAAGATTGCCGTGCTGGTGAAGCCCGAGCACGAGAACCGCATCAGTCACGTGGGCGTGTCCAGCGTCAAGACGGGCATCGCCAACACCCTAGGTAACGACGGCAGTACCAGCCCCACCCTATACACACAAGCACATGCAATGGCACACACACTTCCTCTTACTGTATGGTTAACAATAGAATAATAGAAATCACAAGGATGTGTTAAGTTCTATTCATGGGGTTCTTGCTGATTCATACTGATTTTAAAAGTACAAATTCATTGTTGTTGGTAATTTCCTAGGTAACAAAGGGGCTGTGGGGGTGTCCTTTATGTTCAACGGAACATCTTTTGGGTTTGTTAACTGCCACCTGACCTCAGGGAATGAGAAGATCGCCAGGTACGCACCCATGCACACATACACGTACACACACAACAACCGGAACCAGAACTGTCTACATGCTGTACTGTGACCATACAATATAACCCTACTACTGTTTCATGCTGCAAAAAAGGGCAAATTCAGAACATATTAAAACATGCACTTCCTGTAGTCGATCACCTGTTTTGAACCCGTGGCCTTTTTTTTATAGGAGGAACCAGAACTACCTGGACATCCTGCGGCTGCTGTCGCTAGGCGACAAACAGCTGACCTCCTTTGACATCTCACTGCGCTTCACACACCTTTTCTGGCTGGGAGACCTCAACTACCGACTGGACATGGACATCCAGGTGGAGCACACGCACCACAAACCCCAGTCAGACAGAGTTATTCAGACATTTTACACAATGACGTCTCAAGTCAATTCCCCTCATGCTGTCTGTCTGCCTCCCTCTCTCGCTGCTGGCTGTAGGATGTTTACTTGATGATTTATCATTTTCATTATGATTCTCTCCCGTGTGTGTGTGTGCGCGCAGGAGATTCTGAACTACATCAACAGAAAGGAGTTTGACCCCCTGCTGAAGGTGGACCAGCTCAACCTGGAGAGGGAGAAAAACAAGGTGTTCCTCCGCTTCGGTCAGTACACCTGTCTGTCTGTCTATCTGGTTGTTACACAATACACAGGAGCTTATTTACCCCATCTCTCTGTGCTGCAAGTGACTTCCTAAGTTCTTGCTATTTGACACCAGTTTGGCTGTTTGTCAAACAACAGGTTTCTGATAGTTTTCATATCAGAAACCAGAACTAGAACAAATGCTAGTTCAAAAAGCACTTTGGGTTGTTGTTTGGGTACTTTCTGGAGTCTAAGTGTATAATTAGTACCTGGTTGTGTGAAACTCTGCAGTGGAAGAGGAGATCTCCTACCCACCCACCTACCGCTACGAACGGGGCTCCAGGGACACCTACGTCTGGCAGAAGCAGAAGGCCACCGGGGTGAGTCTGCAGTACACACACACACACATTCAACCAATCTCCCTCCAGCAGCTGCACAGGTGACTGCTAGTGACTGGTTGGGCTCATGAACACAGTGTGGTGATTCTGTCTTTCACCGCTGTATGGAGCCAGAGGGCAGGGATGTACCTCAGCCGCTCACACTATGTTACTGTTTTGTACTGTGTCTCCTGTTATCATGTTAAGCACTTTATACATTTTAACAGATGCTATAAAGATAAAGTGTTTGTTATTACTATTACTATTATTTTTATTATGATTATTACTATGACTATGAGGAGGATGTTGGTTTCCTGGCATAAACACACCGTGTGTGTGTGTGTGTGTGTGTGTGTGTGTGTGTGTGTGTGTGTCTCTCTCTCTCTCACACCTCCCTGCCTGTCCCCTCTCTGGTCCTCAGATGAGGACCAACGTCCCGTCGTGGTGTGACCGGATCCTGTGGAAGTCCTACCCTGAGACACACATTGTCTGCAACTCCTACGGTGAGACCTTCTCTGCAAGATATCACGCACCATTTTTGTAGAAATGTAGCAGCAAAGTGATTGATTGTTTTTGTTATATTCTCACGCTGTGTCGTGTCAGGCTGTACGGATGACATCGTGACCAGTGACCACTCCCCCGTGTTCGCAACCTTCGAGGTGGGGGTGACGTCTCAGTTTGTCTCCAAGAAAGGTACACGGCTGAAATCACACATCCACTTTCCAAATGAATTTCCTGTCTCATCTCACTGTCTCTTGATCCTTTAAGTCTTTCAAAAGCTATATGTCTTACCCTTTCCTTTTTTACTAAACTTGCTGTTATCTGCATGTTCAACCCATGATTTGTGTTTCTTCCTCCTCGTCTGTGTGGTACTCCAGGTCTGCCAAAGACTTCGGAGCAGGCCTACATAGAGTTTGAGAGCATCGAGGCCATAGTGAAGACGGCCAGCAGAACCAAGTTCTTCATTGAGTTTTACTCCACTTGTCTGGAAGGTGAGGGGTGCAGAAACACACACCTATGTCCATGCGCTCGAAGAGGTTCAAGGATACACAGATTTGCACTTTTAAGAAAAAATTTCAATGATCAAGGTTTAATCAAAGAGAAATTAAACCCCCACCCCTCAATTGGTTCCCGGTGGATCAGGACATAGAATGATTGTTCTGTCTTCGTCTTAATCTGCATCACTCTCTCTCCTTCTCCCTGCACCTCCTCTGCCCCTCTTTGCCATGTTATGTTCAATAGAAATGCCGTCAAATAATCTCCCATGCTCCTCTTCTCCCACCTTCCTCTTTTTCTTCAACTAAACCTCACCTGACCACCCCCTCTCTCTCTCTCTCTCTCTCTCTCTCTCTCTCTCTCTCTCTCTCTCTCTCTCTCTCTCTCTCTCTCTCTCTCTCTCTCTCTCTCTCTCTCTCTCTCTCTCTCTCTCTCTCTCTCTCTCTCTCTCTCTCTCTCTCTCTCTCTCTCTCTCCCCTCTCTCCAGAGTTCAAGAAGAGCTATGAGAACGACACCCAAAGCAGCGACAACGTCAACTTCCTGCGCGTGGGCTGGTCCAATAAACAGCTCACCACCCTGAAGCCCCTCCTCTCTGAGATCGAGTACCTGCAGGACCAGCACCTGCTGCTCACCGTCAAGTCCCTGGACGGCTACGAGTCCTACGGTGGGTTTACACTGCTGTGTGTGTGCACGTGTGTGTGTGTGACTGTGTATGATGAATCAAATGTACACAGCACTTATTGCTGTTACTCATTGTAGCGAAGTTGTTGTCCTTTCGATGTTGTACGAGCAGTATATTGTGCATATGCATGCCTTGGAGACAATAGGATCCAATGTTAACCCATTCTTGTGTTTTAAGGTTGAAAGGCATCATTGTATTGTGTCACAGAGAGACTTGACGTGTTTTTGTATCTTCATGTGTGTGTGTGTGTGTGTGTGTGTTTCTCTCATCCACCAGGAGAGTGTGTGTTGGCCCTGAAGTCAATGATCGGCAGCACGCCGCAGCAGTTCCACACGTACCTGTCCCACCGCGGCGAGGAGACGGGGAACATCCGCGGCTCCATGAGGGTCCGCGTGCCCTCCGAGAGGATGGGCACCCGAGAGAGGCTCTACGGTAACAACGCTGTCATAGACCATGTGACCCTGCAGAACACACCCCATTGGTCCCTTTTTAACACTGGAATAAATCACTGAATAAATGGAGTGCTGTGTATGAAAATAGAAAGTAATGCATGTAAGTAGTCCAGTGATTAGGGTGTTTCTCTCCCAGTTGGAAGGTAACAGCCAACCTGCTCACTAATGATATGAATCTACAAAAAAGCTGTTATTCACAAGACGCTTTGAAAAAAGTGTTTAAAACCATCTAGTGAATAATATTTCCATCAGTTCCTGCTGATCTAAGTGAATGTTTTTTTTTCATATCTGTGCGCAGATGAGCTGTGTTCTGAGCTGTTTTCTTGTGCTTGTTTTTCAGAGTGGATCAGTGTGGATAAAGACGACACCGGTGTACCCAAAGGCAAATCCACCCTGCTGCCCCGAACTGGACACGAATACGTCAGGTCTGTATACTCTCCTTTCATATTTAGAGTCAATAAATAACATGAAGACCTGGTTATACTCCTACCTTTACTGTGTGTTTTCTGATGTGTGGTGCTGTGTGCTGTGAAGCAGGCCGTCGCAGAGCCGCAAGCCTCTAGGAACAGAGCTGGGGAAGGTGAACGAGGAGGGAGAGAGGAACACCAAGGAGGAGGCCGTTACTAGGTACACACATACACACACACACACACATACACATGTACACACACACACACACACACACACACACAATACTTCCTCCTAATGCTACTTGTGTGTGTGTCTAAGGTCTAAGCAGCCAGAGTCTCCAGACGACCCGTCGTCATGTAAGAACAGCTACAACAACCCCGCCTACTACATCCTGGAGGGCGTCCCCAACCAATCAGCAGCGGCCATGTTGCCGGAACTCCTCCCGTCAGCTTCCCTCGCCAACCCCCTGGCTGCCAAACCCTCCGCCCCCTCGGCAGTGCCTCGTGCCAAGCCCGCCTCCGGCCCCCCTCCCGGGCCATCCGCCCCCCGCAGCAGACCCCCGGTGGGCCTCTCCGTCCGCACCATCAGTGAGGAGCCATCCCCGGAGGAGGAGGTGGGCGGCGTGGTCCCGGGCCTGACCCAGGGCGGGCCAAGCGCCGTCCCGGTGGGGAGCTCTCTGAACCGCCCTCCCCCTGACTTCCCCCCTCCCCCGCTGCCTAAAGGAGCCCTGGAGATGGCCGTCGAGTGCCCCTTCGCTAAGCCCCGCCCCCACTTCCCCGACCTGGCCGAGGTGCGCATCGCCCCCATCGCTTCAGCGCCGTTCCCCTTGGGGGAGGGCTTCCCGAGAGGAGGGGGAGGAGGAGGAGGGGGAGGAGCTCTGGACGACCAGTCCTGCTCGGTGCTGCAGATGGCGAAAACGATGAGCGAGAGTGAGTTCCCCGGACAGCCCCCTCGGGCCCCCTCGGCCCCTCCCCTAATGCGGGGGCCTGTTCTGGGGTTGGGGCTGGACGTCTGCCGCACCTTCCCCCCAAGACACCCCATCCCAGAGAGCATTGCTGAGGACATGCCTGAGGAGGTAAATATTGTAGCTAGTGCTAGTTAGCCATACCTCCTGTAGCAAACGCCCCTCTCTGAAAATATGGAGGTCAAAAACTCCAAGAGCCACTTTAAAGATATTGGATAGTCAACAGATATTGGCGCTCTGAATTACTGACATGGGGAACCAAAGATGTGATCACCGGTATGAGTCCAGTGTGTCTAGCGGTGTATACCTGCCCAGGAGACGGTCGGGCAGCAGCACTCCTTTCAGTATTTCTACACAATAGGCGAATTACAAAATACCCTGCTCTTAATTATAGCTTAACTAATACGCAATTAAACCCGGGACGTCCCACATTTCAAAATGTTCCAATCGATATATAAAATGGCTGTTTAGAAGTATATCCCGCTAGCTCTACGACAGTAAAAAGCAGGAAAGAACTGCGTGGCCATTGGAGCTCGGTGTGGGTGTAAGTCTGTGTATAATAGGTTAAACTGACTTTCGATGTGCACATTGGTGGAATCTATGGCAGACCTTTTTCAGACAAAAAAAGCGCCTACAAAGAGATTAAGACCCTTGTATTCGATGTGTGAACTCTTCATCCCACACATGATCATGTTTTGATTCAGACTGTGCATGAAGAGAACGGTCTATTCACAGACTGTCCGTTGTGAGGGGGAGAGAGAGAGCGAGAGAGCGACAGCGAATCATTGTGTTGCTCGCAGCTCTACAATGAAATACGATTTTACCCATTTTAATGTACAAAACAAAATGTGTGGGAAACACTATTGATCGCGAATTACTTTGGCAGCCGTTAATACACCTGGGCGGCCAGCCGACGTAAAGTCTATGTGTGGGAAACACTAAATTACGTCTACTGGATTACTGATTACTGATTTACTGACCGGAAAGTTAGGGGGTAAAGGAGATATGACTTCATTGACATGCAACCTCACAAAGTGTAACGGACCGTAACCTTAACTTAAACTACTGATTTCTCTGGGTTTGAACATTGTTGGAAACAAAACAATGTTAGTATACAACTCAACAAAATATAAAACCTGGGTCAGTAAAGATATTTTAATGCAGAAATGTTACATATTATACCTTAAGACCTGCAACACTGTCAGAATTATTCTGCTATCAATCTGCGGTTCCTGTCAAACATAACCAGAAGAATTGTATGCTCACACAACAATTCATGACATTGCCGCAAGAAAGACCACTATACCAGACTGGAGAGCAGAGTGTCTCATTGACTGTTTGTTTTTGCCGCCCTCTGCAGGCTCTGTGGGGTAGCAGCAGCTCATCACTGTCTGTGGGGGAGTCCTCAGTGGGGGAGTGGCTTCAGAGGCTGGGCCTTGAGCGGTATGAGAAGGGCCTTCTACACAACGGCTGGGATGACCTGGAGTTCCTCAGGTACACATGTTTTGAAACGTACCCACGATTCAAAATGGATGGAATTACACCAAGAATGTACACTATTTTAGTCATTTAGCAGACGCTTTTATTAACATTCACTAACAGTGAATTCAGATACTTACAAAAAGCATGTAGAGGTTAGGCATAATGCGCTACAGGTAGGATGCAGACATGGGGGATCGAACACGCTTGCATGCACTTTTCTGTGTCAGATACATATACATACATATATAATATTAAATATTTTACTGAAGATGTCAAATGAATTTCCACTTGCATTCTTATCAAACAAGGATGTTTCTATAAAGGATCATTTCTTTTCTCCTCAGTAATATCGTATTCAACACCTATGTCCAATCTGTTGTCCACTCACACCTGTTTCCTCCAGTGACATCACCGAGGAGGACCTGGAGGAGGCAGGGGTCCTAGATCCCGCTCACAAGCATATCCTGCTGGAGAGCCTGAGGCAGCAGAACCAATGAGATGAAGCCTCATCCAACAGGGGACTCACATCCATCTGGTAACAGCCAGGTCTCAAACTGGGGCAAAATGCCAGCTCACAGAACTAGAGTGAACTGGACTGATCTGGACTGTGTGTCAACGTATGCCAGGCAATTGCACTTCATTTCTGTTTTGTTAAGTGAACACGTGTTAAACCAACGCCATGTCCCCATCCGCCATGCTGTCATAACCAGCCCCTATTAGACAGGGGCGGGGCTACGAGTGTCATGGATTTTGGACCATTCACAGATGGCGAGAGGCTGCAGACTTGAATCTCACTACATCTTACCCGACCCCCAACCCTCTCTCTCCCCAACGCTCAGCCTTACCTGCTGGAGTTATACCCTGTGTGCTGAGGTTTATCCTGAGAAACGTAGCCTACCTCCTAGGATATGTGTGTTGAATCCAGTTGTGACGTTCAAGACCTTCAACCTGAGCGCAGCCATGAGCGAAGAGTTTGTCATCGGCATCTGAGGAAGAAAAAAACAAAACATTGTGTAACCCTGAATCTAAAACCCCATCAAACCCCCCTTCACCCACCCACACCCCCACTGAAGACCCTGAGTTTAGGACGTTGAGGACTCTGGATGATGCCAGCAGCACAGACCTGAGGGTAACCAGAAGCCAGGCCTGCTCCCAGCCTCCCTGGCAGGGCTAAGCCTAAAACTGGCCCTGATCCTGGCCAAGACTGAGGAGGGCCTGAGCCTCCTACACAGCTAGAGCTACTGAAAATGATACCTTTTGATCCCGTTATTCAGATAGTGGAAATTAATATCCATTTTTATATATTAATTCATGCATGTATTAATGGCCCAAAGTATTTTTTGTTTTGTTTTGGTTCAGTTTTTTTAAGATAAAGGGATTATTATTGAGCAAGCAAACCAAACCATAACTGTGAGAGCAATTTATGTGCTGACCTATCTGCTTAAAGTCAAACACATTTCTTTTCACACACCAATAGGTTCCTCAGAAATCAAATAATTGTATTTGGCCAGAGAGGAATTATTAATGTTCTTTACAATTTAAAGATCAGTATAATCTTGAATCTATTATTATTATTATAATTGCTGTTTAGGTCCATGTTGTGGAGTTCAAGGCTTTTTAAGTCACCTGTTAACAAACATTGAATTTAAGTAACATATATTTCAGGATTGGTTACACAAGTAAGGATATAAATGTTGTTGCAGTTGTTGGATTTGACCAACAGGTGGTGACACTATTCCAGAAATCACCGCAATAGAGGTCAACGTGGAACTAGAGGGAAATTAACACACAACCAAATTAAGTTAACGAAAAGGATTTGTACTTATTACTTTGCTGTTCGATTTTTTTGTTTCACATGAATATGCGTTGCTAGTTCAAAGTCTTTCTTCAAGACTAAATATCCTGCCATTTTTGCAATGTAACCAGAAGACTGAATAATAGATTGTGTTTTCAAGGGACATAATCCATAACTACTTGTTTCATCACAATTCTGTGACACTTTCTGTAAAATACACCCATAGTGTCAGAAATTCTTACCTTCCTTCAGTCATTTTGGAGCCACACACACAACCTATTACATTCATCAATCAAACCTTACTGGGGATAACTTTAGTTAAGTGATGTGCTTATTTGTTTGGAACACACATGTTTGACTTCCATTTTTAACAGATATTGAAAATGTTTTCTTCAACTTGACATCCATTTGATCTGGCCATCCTCTGTAGCAATAGGCCTTTGTTTTGTGATTGCAATGCAGTTACGTTAAGTGCCTGTGTGTCATTGCATCTTAAGTTGCCATATAGAGAATATTTTTCCAATTGCTGTGTGTGTGTGTGTATTCAGTGTCTGTGTGTTCTGTTCTCCATCCATTTTCTACACCGAACTGTTATATATCCTTGCTTGTACTCTAGTTGTTTTAACTTAATGAAAGTGACTGTCATGTGACGTTATTTCTTTCCCAAATAAAAACTAATGTTTGCTTCATTTAAACATTACTTAAATCTATTTGGTCTCTTAATTTATTTGATGCATTCCCTGTGTCTATTTATCGTGTTATTTTCCTGTTCCATGGTTAAACATTTTATTTCTTTAAAATACATTTTTAAGCATTAAAACATTAGGCCTATTAGCTATCTTTAATAGATAACAATGCACATTTCTCCAGGATTGCGTGTAATGTGTTGTAGGCCTATAGTGGATTTCTATGGAGGTGGTAGCCTAGAATCTGGCTATACACTAAACTCCACTACAAACCCCATCACTACTTCTAAGCCCATTTTAAAGAAGGACAGCAATTCAGTGCTTTCCCCACATGTATGCCCCCCCCCCCCCCCCCCTCCCCCCCTACACAGCAATGGCGCATCGTCGCTTCAGTCTCTTTAGTGCCGGTCTTAGTGGTTTCATGGTTTTGTGAAATTTGAATGTCTCGAGTTCTATTCTGACCCAATGTGTTGCTTTTACCAGTTTGGCTCTATCACTTCCGTTTGCATTCGGATTCATGGTTGCAAAGAATATAGGTTACCCTGTAAATCCAATCCGTGAGGTAAAATGTAGACAGGAAGAGTGCAGAGCCTGGATCCAGGATCCGGTGGTTCACTGGGTCAAAGGCTGCTTAAAGGTCCTGCAGAATGACAGAGGAGGAGGGTGTTTCTTGGCGCCACCTGCAGGGGAGGGGGGGGGGGGCACCAATTGGGCACCCACCCCCATATATATATTTGTATCATTAAAAAAATGAAAAAGATTAAATAAAATGCCTACCCTGTTTCCTCCAAATGTTAATAATGCCTTCATAATGGTGATTTGAGTTCTTCGCATTAAGGTACTGTACAATACGGGAATGGCTATGGCCCTATGTACGAGCAAGACTTCGAGACCTCAACACCTCCTCAAGCGGTAGGGAAATGCTATTTTGTGGTATGTTGACCCTCCTAGGTTCAGTCTGTTGTAACTGTTTGATCATTGATAGAGGACCCTTTGGATCGACTGGTGGTCATGATGATGATGACTCCTCCATTGAACCCTCCTTCCTTGACAGTGAAGACAACTTCCAGGCAAAGCTGTTTTAACTGTTGAGTGTTCTATTTGTTTGTACATCAAATCTATCCAGAGTCCAGGACTGACACTGGGAGCTTAAGTGGACGGCAGACCAGGAGTGGAAGTCTAACGTATACGTTTGGCTGTTCATTGTCATATATGAAAGGATAGTTGTGGAGTGTGTGTATATTGTGCGGTTTGCAGATAATGATACATGACACTGGTGCTCCGTGTTGCAATGCAGGAGATCTTTCCCTGAGTGTGTTTGGTGATGGCTGGTTTAACATGTGCACATTGATTACTCAATGTGCAACAGGTGTGCAGCACTCAGCCCTAGAGTCCAATCAGACTCGGGCCAGGTGAGGCTGCTTAAACCAGCCATCATGCACACACAATACACAATAACTAAACATCATAGCCTTAAACTTTACTATTTCAAACTTTTATACCTACTATTAACCATCCATAATCTTGCACCAAAAGTGGAACTTTTACAAATGAGCTAAACCAAATGTCCCTTGGTCTCTCCCCTCTTACAAGGTTTCTCCTTTAGAACTCAAAGAATATATTTAAAATGGAATGACTCAAATTAGACTTTCAGCTTGCTTGCTTTTTTATCTTTTAGAAATTTGTGTGACGTACCCTTTATGGAAGGGAGCTCAGTTTGCGGAGATCTATTTAACACAAGTGTTTATATATATATATATATATATATATATATATACAAATAGTCTGTATAGGCCTGCTTTCAATGGTTGTTTAAAGACCAGCAGGCAGGTTGGCACCCCCATTTCATTGAAGGTATTTGTAATAAATTCAGTCAAAATAGAAATGGAAAAATTAAATATTGTCACAAAAGGAATCAACATTGAGCAGTCTGAGTAGTGCTTCCATAATGTACATTTATTAGAATATGTAGGGTAGTGCTATATCTTCTCATTCACTAGAGCTCTCATCACTTCATCATTGAATGGAAATACTGGACATAAAGACAGGCGCTCAAATGAAATACATTTTTAGATCAACGTGGGGAAGAAAAAAATCTACCTATTTATATTACTAATTACAGGATTACCTTTCAAGTAACAAGGGGTCTGTGTAGCTGTTCAAAAAAGATCTGCATGTTGGTCAAAATAAAGTATTAATAAATACACTAGTTTGCATTTTAAGTACATATGCCGCTTTCCCTTCAACGTATCAAATTTCAGACCTGTCCCCATGACGACCAATAAAAGAAGAAACTAACGCAAGGCAATATTAACTACAAACAATTGCTCTTTTGTTGGAGGACCGGCAACAGCAATACAAGGGAGTGTGGAACAACTGTCAGTTATTCTGTGTAATGACTGCTAAACATTAGTGAAGATGCCAAGAAACGTTGTTGTTTTTGACATATTACCCCTGTGTCAGCCGTTTTTGTGAAAAGAGAAATAGTGGATGATTGTTGGGTACTGTGTGCCAGGGGCTGCAAAGAAAATACAAAACATTATAATCCATGTGCCACCAAAATGAAACAGACAATGCAGTAATTGCACACCTATCATAAAACGCTATTCAAAGAACGGCAATCAAATAGAGATATTATGGTTCAATGTGTTTTTTGGAAGATAAAACTCCTAAACCAAAATAAAGCAAAGCATCATAACAGACTGGTTTGAAACTACTCTGAGGGCAAGATGGTCAAACTGGGTTACCAGCCTTCTGTACAAGTCCCGTTAGGCTGTCAGGAATATGCAGCTCTGTCTGCAATTGGGAAAACACCATAGAGCTACCTTTCCGTAATCTATAGGTAAAAACGCAAAGTGGCTGACAACAATGGATTTAGTTTTGAAAACTGTGTGTGTTTGTGTGTGAGTGTGTGTGTGTGAGTGTGTGTGTGCGTGTGTGTGTGTGTGTGTGTGTGTGTGTGTGTGTGTGTGTGTGTGTGTGTGTGTGTGTGTGTGTGTGTGTGTGTGTGTAATTTGTACATACTTCAACAGTTTTGATTAAAGTGCCCGCGGGAAATGGGTGGGTGGGACAGAGGGTGTGAGAGACCCATTAGGGATTGGGAAGAGAGATGATGAGGGAAAGAGAAGGATAAGGCAGAGAGGCGGTTGGGGATAAGGGAGAGGGAAAGAGAAGAAATGGAAGTGATGGGACAAGAGAGGATGAGAATGAGAGGAAAATAGATTGACAGAGAGAGAGAGAGAGAGAGAGAGAGAGAGTGAGGGTGTTTGTTTTGAGGGGGTGGGGAGGGGTGGGGGGTGACTTGGCCTTAATACAGTAAAGACCAGGCGGATGGGAAGAAGACAGAAAGAAAGGAGGAAGAGGGGTTCGATGAGGGAGGAGTGTTTTCTGAACCTAATTGGATTTAGGAGTGGCCGTGTTGTGCCCGAGACAGGGTTTAGGGTACCCTGGTGGGGGTGGTTGGTGGGGGGGTCTCCTCCTGGGGTGTCTCACAGGGGCTTAGAGGAAGTGGTGTTCTGCTCGTAACAGTATACCTTTTGTCTCCTGATGGGGGTGGGCTTGTGTTTAGCTAGCTGCTTTACACTCTGAGCTCACTGCCATTCTCAGCTACTGTCACTCAGAATTGGTGGGGAGGGGTCTGTGTGTGTGTGTGTGTGTGGGGGGGGGGGGGGGGGGGGGGGTCTGACATATCCTAAGTGCGCTTTCTCCATAATGCACTGCAAACCATTCAACATCTTGATGTGGTAGAGAGACAGAGACAGAGAGCGCGCGTGCGAGAGAGAGAGAGAGAGAGACCCCAACAGCAGAGTGTACGAGTGTGGTTGTGTCTGCGTGTGCCATGTGCACACATGTATGCCTATCAACGTCAGAGTGAATAGAGGTTTGCATGTCCCAGGGCGGGATGCATTCATATCCTTTAACACACACACACTTCATGAGAGCTTTTTGTGGGGTTGCGTCAACGGGCCTGTACAGGAATTCTTTATACATTTTAAATAGAGGGGACCGCTCAGCGTCTCTCATCAACGTATCATTTTTTCTTCTTCTTCAGAGGTCGAACCATCGATATTCATAGTAGACATAATTAGACATAATAACATATTTGTATCATTCAGTCTTCTGTGAGTAACAATGCACTGTTTCCATCACAAGAGGGGGAGGCGGGGGCTTATGTCCACTATAACTGGAGGGGTGGGAGTCTGGGGGTGGTGCATGACATGTGCACTGCATGTATAGAGAATTGTCGATCCCATTGTTAACGCAACAGATCAAACTCATCACCAATCTGGGATTTTCTTCAATCTCTGGGTCTTTTCAAGAATTTCACAGCCTGTTGTTGTTGTTGCCGTTGTTGTTGTTGTTGTTGTTGTCAACCGAAAATCTGTTGCTGCAGGAAGCAGAAACCAGTGGCGTCACTGAACTACAGCAGTATCTAACATTTGATTCAGGGGAGTCCTGTTGTAAGTGGGTTTCGCCCGTACCCAACCCTAACCCCAATCCACAAAACCTATACAAAATCTGTTTTTTTCCCCAACCAACCAACCAACCACAGAATGTCTCTGGCCCTATGTGTGTCTCGTGTGTCTCTGTGTGCTTCAGAACAGGTTCGTCTTGAGGGACGGGTTGGGTTTTCTGTGGAAAGAGGACAGGACGCCCGCGAAGGGCCCGGTCATGCTGTCTGCCGGCTGCCAGGCCTTCAGAATCTCCTGCGTCTGGACGGCAGGCTGGGCCATCGCCGGGTTGGAGGGCCCCAGGCTGGGCCAGCTGGGGGCCTTCAGCCCCTGGAGCACAGGGGAGCTGGAAGTGTTTGCGTAGCCGCTGTTGGGAGGCACAGGGCTGGGGCTCAGGCTGGCGGGGCTGCCCATATTCCCATTGGCTGAGCCCGGCAGGGAGGCGGTGCTGTCGGGCGTGGGGCTGCAGGTGGATTCCTTGGACTCGTCATCGTCGGATGAAGATCTGTGGTCCCCGGCCTTCTTGCCCGCGGAGCTGCTGCTGCTGGTGGAGCTCCCGGTGCTGCCACCCGAGCTGTTGGCGTTGGACTTGGCGTTGGCGGCGCGCTCCTGCTTGCGGAACTTGGCGCGTCTGTTCTGAAACCAGACCTGTTAAATAAACAGATAACAAAAATGATATGAAGAATTAACAAGACATTTCAAGAGTATAAACCATATCAAATAATGTTCGTTGGTGTTTATTGGGTATTGCATTTCATCATGTGGTGGGATTTATTTGGTTTAATTACAATGGTGGGATTTAATTGATTTTTATAGCATAACAGTTCCAAGTAGGCCTACCTATTGTTTTGTTGTTATGTTATGCATCTGCTGGGTTTTATATTCTTACCTGCACGCGGGCCTCTGTGAGATCAATTTTCAGTGCTAGTTCTTCGCGCGTGTAGATATCTGGGTAGTGGGTTTCCGCGAACACGCGCTCCAGCTCCTTCAACTGCGAGCTCGTGAAGGTCGTTCTGATGCGCCGCTGCTTCCGCTTCTCGTTTAGACCGGAAGGGTCCGAGAAGAATTTGTAGGGAACTAAGAAAATGAAACATTAAGGAGGGAAAAATGAATGACTTCACTTCATTTAGCCACGCGAGACCATCCTGCGCTTAGTTGGGATCGGAAAATAAATACCGGACAAAAATGTGGTTGATATAAATGCATTACAATATTTGGACATATTCAATAATATTTCAATAAGTCAAATAAAATATGTAAGAATAAGTATACTTTTTTCAAAAGACAAATATGATGACACGGTAAATATAGGCCTACATACTTAGGCCTAAATGAAAACAAAACAATAGCCTTTATGTAGGCATGATAGACCAATAGAAACAATTGAAGAATGTACAAAACTATAGATTTATAATGTGTTATTCCTGACTATAACGAAATAATCAAAAAATAATAATCTATTAATGATCGACGCAGCTTTCTCAGCGACATACCTCCTAGAATGTGTGCGGCTGAATATTATTAAATGTTGCTTGTTTAAATGTTTAAATGTTTTGGTGAGGTCTATGTAGAAAATAATGAGGTGCAAGGAAAGAAAACCCGCAAATGGATATTAAATATGATGCGTATATTATCGTGAATGTTAGTCATGATGAATGCCATCCGAACCACCTCAGTCGCCTGTGAAATCTTTTTTCATATATACGGCTGATGTTCTTTTTACTTAGCAAAAATAAAAAATATCTCACAATTAATCAAAGTTGATTAAACGTTTGTGTCGATTTGGAAGTTGGGACGAGGGGAACACCATTAATGGCAAAAGACTCGGACAGGCGTGTCCGACAAGTGTGTTTGGTGTGCGCAACAATAGAATGCGTAATTATTTCACAATATTGTAACGTTAGGTACATTTTTATTATTGTTTATTCGAATTCGTTTTTTCATCCTTGTTGGAAGGTAATGGACACATATTAGCCTATAATCGGCACCATCAATTAGTTCAATGTTGAATTCCTTATCCCTTTCCTTATCTTATAATTGAAAGTTGATGGACTAATATAATTTCGAATGATAAAAATGAAGAAATACAATAAGGCTACTTTTCACTGTTGATTTAGATCATTTAATTCATGTAGGCCTAGCCTATAAGTAGTTTAAGGAAATGTATTGAATTGATTATGAACTGGAAAACATAATAAACAGACCAAACCAAAAGGCCTATATAATCTTATATTGGCCTAATATTTTATCAATATTGCACATTTATTCAAAGCGAATAAATGGACATGACAAAAATCATTATTTCATCATTTTACGAAATATTTTTTCACGACTTGGATTGCACTGAAGTTACAATACATTTGAATCCAGGTCAACATTAACCATAACGGGACTGAAAAGAACATAGTACCTGTGGAATAAGGTGTGGGCTGGTGTTCCCGCAGGGCCCCCAGGGTGCAGCTGGCCGTGCTGAGTGGGGTGCAGCCCGGGTTCGAGAAGGGTCCGCTCCTGATGGGGTTGTACTGGAACGAACTGGCCTGGCTGCACGAGCTGAAATCCGCATAGGCCGACGCTTCCATCGCTGCCATGCATGAGTCGTAGGAGTTCAGATACGAGTAATCCATTTTATACATTGAAGGTCAGCAAGTGACACCCACGATTATTTCAAACCAGATGTGCACAATTTGAGAAATAAAATGGAAAGATTCGGCTAGGAAATGAACAGTGTGGGTTTTTTTGTTGTTGGGATATGCCGTTGTTTTTGAACGTTGTTCGAAATGTCTCTATTCCCAGCAACGTCTCCTGCAACTGCGCTCTGCTCGGCTTAAGTCAGTCCTTTCTTCTCCTTGTATTTTCTGAGACACAGTTGTTTTTCCTTTTGCTTGATACAATTATCCAGAAAATGCCCCCCCCCCGCCCTATTTCAGTTTTAAGCGTCTTGCTTGTGGGTTGTTGTTTTCATGCTTTCTTCGAGTCCAGGTTATTCTCTGTGTGTGTGTGTCCGTGTCTCTCCTGCTCCTGTTTGACAGCGCACTGTGCTGCTGCCCGTGCGGCGTTTATAATAAACTTGGTAGAGCGCGAGACAATAGCGAGGCGGTGGTCTTTTTCCATGACAATGCCTCGAGAGTCTATTGGGGGGCACAGCCAGTGATCGCTGACACGGACGGCCCCCTCACAACGCGCGCACCACTGCCCATGCGCTCTGAGGCTGTAGCCTGCATCGCCACAATCGAAGCGCAGGTATAGCCTATAGCTTATGTTGGCCAATGACTTGAGATACCTTGAGGTATTTTGTATATAGGCTTATTTTTTCTCGCATGTTATTTGTTGTGCTAGGTATAACCCTGTAAACGTATAGATATTATAATTAGATGGTGCAGGGCGTAGCCAAGTGATGCTCGACTGCGTAATACCCACTGTCGCCCTAGCGTTACAACGTTATAACGTGGTTTTAATTGTAGGCCTTATTGTTGTTTATAAGGTTTTGTTTTACTTCTATTTATTTATTTGAAGATCAAATGTGACAGGATGTTCTCACAAGTAACATCTTGTCCAAACGGGTTGGTTAAATACGCCACACGCAAACCACAGAGACGTGTTCATGTGAGGTGGGTTCTAGCTCCCGGTAGGATTCCTGAGATTAAAAGCTTGATTTGTTGATTCCTATCTATTTTATGAAGATGTCACCCAAGTGAGCGTCAGTTTGATGTAAGACCAGAGAGAGAAGACTGCGGGCTGCTGCTGCGAGAAGCACCTCGGACAAGTGGCGACTGCGACTGACTAACCATAAATGCATTGACGCCACATAAATTGGTTTAAGTTTATTGTGCTGTGTCAAACGATGTGATAAGTCATATTCCACACGGCCCACAAAACACTCATGGCTTGAAAACACGCAGGAACGAGCAGGGCATTTATAGGGAACCCATCATTGCTCAAGTCTCCAGTTGGGGTATTTAACTTCACAGTTGCTTTGCCGGATATTCGATCTTGGACCCATTTTTATGGAATTAAAATGCTTTTTGTTACCGAATAAATCCCACTAAATAATGTAATCTACAAAATAAAATTATCGTGTATACGCACAAACGGTAAATTGATTACGTTTGTAGGGCCTTACCACGCACGCACGCGTGTGTGTGTGTGTGTGTGTGTGTGTGTGTGTGTGTGTGTGTGTGTGTGTGTGTGTGCATGTGCAAATGAACAATACATTAATGGGGTTTAAAATGTGCACTCTTGGCTTGGACACCCCAGTGGCTATACGCTCCTTAATGCCATTATGCCACCACACAAACTCACGCGCGAGCACAGATTCACAACCATGGGGATCTGTATCACTTAAATTTATATGGCAGTTGAATAAAAAACTGTTATCGATCAAATTAAAATTGTAGGCTTGTTTTAAAATGAGTGCATTTGGCCCGATTTGTTCACAACTGTTAGGCCCTTTTGCTCATCACATTTTATATTATTATTGATCATGTTATTTATCATTTATATTCGATCATGTTTATATTAAGTGCGTATTTATGCTTTAGCTCGAAATTGGATCAGAAGACGAGCCAAATTATAGCTATTCTAATTCTGTTTGTGTGTTATACGTGTCTATTCCTTCATGCTGCCACAATGCCCTATTGTTAATTGATAAACAATTAGCCTATCACAATTCCAATATGATCATGTACCCGTGCCTCGCGCATGCTTTAGCAAAGGCCCGCAGTCGAATCATTCCCGGGGTGTTTTTATGGAATGCACGTGAGATCAAACTAAAATGTTTCCTGGTCCTGCTGCGCGCTACTGCTCAACATTCCTCTCATACAATAAGCATATCTGAAAGCTGCACCGTCTGTTGGATAGCTCGTCCCGTCTGATCGGGTTCAGAGGTGAGTTTACCAAAAAAGTTAAACAGTTTCAAAGTTTAAAAAAACTGCCCAGCCCGATCCTTGTTTCTGCTTCCCAAAAGAGCAGCAGCGACCCCAACCCTCTTCGGTGGTTACTTAATCCCTTCAAAGGGTGGTCGTCTTCTCCCCAAGCCCCTAATCCGTTCTCCGACGCTGGGGGACCATAGGGAAGGGTTTAACTTTGGACTTTTGAATTCATGGGCGATTTAACGGAAACAGTAACGAAGATCATTTAGATTCATGACGTCTGAGTCAACAGAACGAAGGACAATGGTCACAAGAGGATCCTCGAGATCCCTAAGAGCGACCCTATGAGGGATCAAGCCGGAGGTTTGGGGGTTTTGAGAAAATGTGAACCTCATGAGGAGCCTAAAACACAATTTTACAACTGCATAGACCGAATGTGCATCAAGTTTAACACTCGTGGTCTTTATGCCCAGTGTTTATCGACTTTAATTTAAATAAAATGAAAGCCATATTTTCGGAGGATTATTGTTAAGTTATAATATTGTCTCGGTGAGATATAAAATTACTTATGTGAAAACGGAGAAACAATTAAGTGTCCTTTTTTTTGCCATGTTATCAGAAAGCATCTAATTTCAAAGAACGAGAAGCTATGATAAAATAATTGAATTCCCAGGAATCACCTTCTGTGCTCCGGCTGTCCCCCCTTGACGATAATTATTTCGGAAGGTCGTCTTCCAGTTCCAGGGGATTGAAGACTGACCACCTCCATTACACTCTCTTGGCAAAGAGGCGCTCTGGGGGTCGTATGGAGAGGAGTGATGCAGGGTGAATGCAGATTGCCCTAAAATAATGCATGGGTGTGATTGAAAGATATGGATGGGAACGGCTGGATGGATACATGACGGATAATGGATACAGGTAAGAGAAGGATGTAGTCATTTGGGACCAAGGGACCAAAATATATATATATATATATATATATAATAGGGCAGTGACAACATTCTGGTTTAAAGAAAAGCCACGCGGGAGGCCCAACCAGTTTATGTCCTATGGCACGCGGTGGTGGTCTGAAGAGCAAGAGGAGCTGTCAATCAAATGGGAGCCTGGAAAGATCCATCACGCGCTTCGAATCGTGAAAGAATAGAGCACGCCATGTCGCACCCAAGTCATGTAGGCCCTATTGATGGCCTGGGTTGTGTACTGGTCTCAATGTGAAATTAACCACATTTACACTGCATTTAACAAGTGACGTACAATCATTTAATCGATAAAATGATAATGTATTACATTAGTTATTTTCAGCGTTTAGTAAAAAAGTAACACAACGGAAAAAATATAACCTTTGGTGTTTGGCTGTTGAAAGAGTGTGTACAAATAATAATACATAATTAATAATAGTAAACTGATTCACACCTGCCAAAACACTAATAATAAAAAATATTAAAGTATATAGGCCTATATGCTTATGTATAATTCGTCTATAGGCCCATTTTTATGCATAATCCGTCTATAAATTGTTAGGTTAATTGAATTAGTCTTCTCTACGCATACATGATTTATAAAAACCATTAAATGTGCTTCATTATTGTTACACATATCATCTTTTAACATATATTTTTAATTTTATAAGATTAGCCTAATTACTAACCAAATGAGCGTTGTTGATCTTTATAATTGTTTTTACATTTAATTTGGTATTTTAATTTCGTTCTAATTCGTTTAGGACTATGATACGCCATCACTGCAATGTGCCTTAACGTGAGCCATGGCTGGAAATATTTCTGTAAACGACTTGAAGATATGGCCTATTATAACTCTGGCCTGGGCCTACATCAAAATTGACTTTATGACATAAACCATTCTGAACGTTGAAACGTTCATGTTAGGCCTGCATGCAGTTTATTCATTAGCTATCTATTCATTTTTTTTCTCACATTCAACTTCAATGTCATCATCCTTCATAGGCCTAATTCTAAAATACGAGTGTACAATTTTGCCTTCTTAAAAATAAAGCTGAAGAAGGCTGTAGTTTAGGTTTAGGCCTAAGCTACATAGTCCGTTTTATAGGGCTACATAAAAATTAAAAAAGTCTATCGACACTTGGTTGAAAAAACAAAGCAGTGACAACCCTGATAACCTATCTTCTACAGCCTGTTTTCTCCTCGTGTCACCGGAATGTGTCATTTCATCACTTCTCTTAATATATTCTCTTTCCCTCTGAGATTCTTGGAGGAGGACTCCGTATAAAATAAAATAACAAATCCAACCGTTAACATTTGTAGAAGGAGAATAAGAGAGCTTTGGCGGGCTTGGCTCGTGCATTTGATTTATCCGGTGATTGATGAGAGACGGTGAGCGCGAGACGGGGGGCTCCCGTAGGTGTACCAGTCACCGCTTTTCAGTCCCGAATTACCTAAATGTACCGTGACGCTCAGCCTCGAGCTATGCGGCCCGCGTCTTAACTGTGTTATCGGAGAGCCAAGAGCGCGCGGTATCTGACTGCGGAAATGCTCAATTGAGCCTACATAACCAGGCTATACTGACAGGCAAGCGTTACAACTAAAAGAATAGAAAGAGTTACCTGCAAATCTCTTAGAAACAATTAGGCAAATTGAGAATAAAGGCACACATTGCGTCACGTGATCGGGTCAGGGCACAGGTATAAGGACCAACCGTTTTCTTTGTAAGATTCGGAATACACGACTGTGATATCGACTGACAAGGCCTATATACAAATTGTGAAAGCGTATTTTAGTTTACGTCTGTATTGATTACAAACTTACAAACGAAACAAGCGCATTTGCTCAATATGCTTTGTTGCTCCTATGCCAAAACGTAATGAATGCAAAAAGCCATTGTTCTGATGTTTATTTGCATTCCATGCACATCAGTGCAATAGGCATATAGATCCAACATCAAACCTATATTACCCTAATGGATAAAGGCACGTTACTTGAAAATACATTTTTAAGATAAAAAAAAACCCCAAGACAGTCCCAAGAGAACGGAGTAGCCTATCCCCACACGCACACGTACACGTACACGCACACGCACGCACACACACACACACACACACACACACACACACACACACACACACACACACACACACACACACACACACACACACACACACATGAAGGCACAGCTGGAGTAGCAAGGGATGGCCGCGCGCAGGAGAGCTTTTCCAAACACGCTAATTAGATCTCGAGCTCTGGCCCCGCGCTCTGAAAGCAGGCCCAGCCGCGGGGCGCGCGGAGCTGTGGAAAGTTAATTGAATTAAATCCCCTCTAAACTAATTAGACTGCAATCTGCCACGCGAGCTGTCCCTGAGCAAGGTTCGAATTAGGCAGAATGGATTTGTTCCTTTTCTTTTAAAGAAAGAAGGGCAGACTGGTGTGTTTTTGGTAGGTCCTTTATTTGTCTTTTATTCAAATTGTCCCAGGGGAATGTCACGTGACATCGTGAAGGTTTTACACAAACTGTACTGTCTGCGGTTTATATATCTGCGCATTTTGCGCACAGCGAGCTTCAATCATAATAATCGACGTCGGGAAAAAACGGAATACCCCAAATGAAGTCCCTTCCCACTGAAATTGACACACACACACACACACACACACACACCCACACACACACACACACACACACACACACACACACACACACACACACACACACACACAACACAAGAAGTTAATAGGGCCTACATTATACAGACCTATGTCCACTTGTATGTACAACCCAAACAACAATGGGTGTTGCTTAGTTTATTTGAGCGGGGACAAGAAGGCATAGAAAAGCCCTGTGTGCTCTCATAAAGTGAGAACTGAGCGGAACGAGAGGTAATGGCTGTGTAATCGATCGCTGGTGTCCTGGGGGATCACTATAGGAGGAGGGAGCGGCAGGGAGAGAGGAGATGAGAGGAGGAGGAGGGGAGAGGAGAGGAGAGAGGCATACAGATGAAAACTCACCGTTAAGAGTATACGGACAGATATGATAATAGCAGAGTGGTATCAGTGTTGTGGATGATGGCGGCTAAGTGCTATTAGACGCTTGTCGTTATCATTCATCACCTTCACCTAGGAGAGCACGCGCTGTCCTCAGCACCGTGGACCACAAGAATGTCAACTCATTTAAATTTTAATAATACATAATAATAACATTTGAGATGTTGATGTCCAACCGTGCAACCGCGTTAAGGCTTTGAAACCCACATCCATTTAAAAAAAAGCATCTCCCAAATCACTAAACACACTCAACTACACACTAAACTACCCTTTTCTTCTCCACCCTCCACTCCATCCTTTATTTTCTTCTTTTTGTAGAACATCTTCTATCTCGTGTTTTTCTTTCTTTTTGCCATTTATATTACTTCTATCTCATTATGCAAAGGGTTGGCATTATTTGAGTTTTTTATCTGCGGCAGAATTTGTGTGGTGGAAGACAAGAAAGTTTCTAGAGAGGAAAACAGTAAGAGAGTTAGGGAAACTATACAAGAAACAGAGTAGGGGGAAACTAAATGAAGTTGTGAGTTGGAAGGGAGATAGAGAGTATGGTGCAGAAGCCGGAGGATGAGCAGGGGAGAGATTGAGCAGAGAAGGATAGAGGGAGAGAAATACAGGCCCAAAGAGGTTAAAAGGATGGAGGGCTAGGTTTCTATCTCTCCATAATCTAATCAGAGAAATGGCTGCAGTCAGAAATAGCCTGACGGACAGACTAAGAACCTCTTCTGCTCCACTCTTTGCTTCCTTGTCTTCCTCGGGTGGGGGAAAAGGATACACACAAACACACACACACGCATAGTGCACCTGAACACACACACACACACACACAAACAAACCACCCTATGGATGTGTGTGTGTGTGTGTGTGCTGGGGTGTGTGCAAGTGTGTATCTGTTTGTTGGTGTGTGTGTGTGTGCATGTGAGTCCCACTGCCAGGCCCTTGGTGCGCTTGCTTTACAGCAATAGAGGCAAAGGATCTGTGGAGTACGATGCATTGCTTAAAATATAGAGGCTTAATACTTCCTGTGGTTTCTAGGCCACCTACCACTCCATCTGTCACTTGATGTTACTTTCAGCTCATAAAATACCCCTCTTATAATAAACAAAAGATAATGGAGTTATCATTGGCTCATACAGAGAGCCATGAAATATGAAAAATAATAATAGTTATTATCAGGTACACCCTGGAGTTTGCAAGAGCAATCACGGAGGGTGTTCCCTTCTTTCACACACGCACACACACACAAGATCGATACTCATTTTATGCAGAATGTGATTATTATGTGGAAATGTACTAGACTGGGAAAAAAATTACTTTAGCACAAATACTGTCAATATCTTAGAATACCAACGACTGCTCCACCATTTCAATGTACGTGTAAAGACCAACGTATGACTACACTCTGTGTATAGAGATGAGTAAAGCGGGATTACTCGGCCTACATTAAATTTGACTTTATGACTTTATGACCGTTCAAATAGCCTGTACATTCGTTTGTGTGTCTGTGTGTGTTATGGGGGGTCCAGGCTGGGCACAGTGAGGGAATCCGGGTCTTTTTCATGCTTGCTAATCCCTCCCTCCAGGGAAGACATGCCTGGAGTGTGTGTGTGTGTGTGTGCAGAATGCCCTCTACATCTCTAAGGAATCCAACCCAAAGGGACTTGTAGCTTCCTGCAGCATTCCCGCTCAATGTTCTTCGACGCACACACCCACTGACACACACAGATTCCAGAGACATTCCTCTGTCTTGTAGCATCACTGGGTAGACAAGCGTTATTGTTGTTGCGTTCCCACCCAGGAGCTTGCGTCCCCGCCTCCCAGACGCACATACACAAACAAGCAGCCCATCCATCCTTTCATCCATCACCCGATCTGCCCGTCAGTCCATCCATCCATCAGCTTTGGCAGGGCGACAGCACCCGAACAAGAGGCGGAGGGCTCACCAGGAGTGACTTTATTTACACACTGGTTGTCCGGCTACAAGTTGGGTAATGGGCGCCCAGTTATGCCCGCTGTTCCCGCCACTATTCTGGAACTTTAATGATGAAGGTAATCATGTTTAAATATTTATTTATGGTCTTAGTGTCTTTACATTCCTCCCACTGTCAGATGTATTTGCCTGCAAAAGACAGAGACAAGACACATAGCAGCAACACACGTTTTGACAAACACATCGACAATAGCAAAACGGTTCACAGGGCAGAGATGTTAGCCCAACATTCAACACTTAAACACATAGACTTGGGTAGTGTCTCCTGAGACATTTAAACAAAGAAACACAATCCCCATGCTCCTATCTACATTCAAATG
This sequence comes from Lota lota, assembly GCA_026745465.1. NCBI lineage: Eukaryota > Metazoa > Chordata > Actinopteri > Gadiformes > Lotidae > Lota > Lota lota. The sequence goes on from JACYXH010000772.1 coordinate 6,735,200, forward strand.
TTATTCTCTAATAAGACAAATGTGCAAAATCATGAACACATTTTATAATCTAAAATGGCTAACGATAATTCAAGATTACTTTACTCAATAGTAAATAAATAAAAAGGAAGGATATATTTTTCGTAGTACATGCTGTTACCATTAGTTTTGTACAACCAATGACGTTGAAGGTATACAAATGCTACTATTATTGCTACTTACAATAAACCTTTTAAATACTCATGGAACAAATATTCCTCATATTTTATTGTTATTTCTCTATTGGCTTCATTAACTTTGGCTTAACCTTGTGATTAATTTCCTACACAAAATACATTGTTCATTGGTGACTATAACATGAAAAACGACAACAAACTATAACCTATACACATGTAACGTTGTTATCTAAAATATCAGTGCATATCAATCAACATTCGAGATGTATGATAACGAGTCACTAAATTATCCCACTCACCCACGTTGTTTCCAACTGAACTTTGGGATTGCATATGTCCATTTAAAATGCAAGATCAGACTGTGATAGAGCTACACCTTATACGCACACATCTGCTTTGTCATGTAACATGTAATGTATCTGCAGGTGTGGTAAAGCCACGTGTACACAAAGCACTTATGGACACTACTGGCGCGTTGTTTGTCCTGCAGGTGTGTATAGTGATAAACAGAGACAGAGAGAGTGCTGGTAGGAGAGAGAGGGGTGCTTTTATTGGTTACTTCTTCTAAAGCCACTCTATCCATTTCCTCCTTTTGATATCACGATGAGATGAAGAAGATTATAGTTATAATGATGGTGTGTGTGTGTGTGTGTGTGTGTCTAGTGGGGGGGTCTGCATTTGTGTTTGTGTGTGAGTGAGTGTGTGTGTTTGTTTGTGTGTGTGTGTGTGTGTGTCTAGTGGAGGGTTCTGCATGTGTGTTTTTGTGTGTGTGTGTGTGTGTGTGTGTGTGTGTGTGTATGGTCCTAGTGCTCAGGGCTGAGTGGAGGTCGGATGTCCAGGGTTCTGGTTGAGCTGTCCTCTCCCACCACCTCCAGACGCAGGCTGGGTGGGTCTGATTGGACGATCAGCCGCAGGGTGCAGCCCTTCGGCAGCAGCTCCTGCTCATACGCAGCGGCTAATTGGTTAACCACCCGCCGCTCCACCTGAAGGTGATGGAGGAGAACTTTGTGTTTGTATGAGTTAATGAATTTGTAGTCTATAACAATCTCTTGTTGTTAACGGGTAAGTAAACCCACAAAACACTTTTTTCAGTAGTAAACAGTTCAGTTTGGGCCTCACAAAGGGGAAAATAATGGTGTTATTTCAGATTGAAATGTATAAAGTTGTTGAACGGGGGAAAGTCTCTGTAAAATACAAGAAGTCCGACACTTCCGGCTACAAACGCTTTTCCAGAGTGGTAGTTTTCTATGGGCTGCACTCCCTAGCTCGAACGAGTGTGACGTGGCTTTGACGCCGCATTTGACAACGCCCCTCGCACTTGCTGCTGTGGAACCCAATGTGTTTTTAAAACTTGTAGGCAGAGGTTCTCCTGCTAAAACGGGATTTTACTTACCCCTGAATATGAAATAAAGAAGTAATAAGAAGTAATAAAGAATACAAATAATACAAAGTAATATTTTAATCGTAAGGATGTCCCGATAGGTCATCAGCATGATGTATGTGTCTGTGTATTTAAAATGTTATGGTCCCAAGAACGGCTACTAATGAAAGCTTTACTCTATTGCAACTTGTTACAGCAATTAAGCATAACGAAAATACTAAATGCAAAATCATAGTGCCTTTGTGAATGGTCCACAGTTGGCAGTGTGTGTGCGTGCTAGGTACCTCATGTTTGATGGAGCGGGCTCCATAGTGCATGTTGTAGCCACCAGCCAGCAGGTCGAGAACAGGTCGGTCCCACTGTAGAGTGATGCCGTGCCGCTGCTTTGCCTAGCAAGGAAACGCAAGGACACCGGAGAGCTCAATGGTGTGTGTGTGTGTATTTGTGTGTGTGTGTTTGTGTGTGAGACAGGGAGTAGATGAGAGACTTATGACGGCAATATTCAGAAAACATAACAAGAAAAAACAAACCAATAGAGTGAATACGGTTGGGCAGAGAAAAAGAGCAAAGATGTGTGTTTGTGTGCAAGTGTGTTTGTGTATGAGGTAGTGTGTGTGTATTTGAGACTATGTGTGTATAAGGGTGAGTATATGAGTATGTGAATGTGTGTGATAGTGTGTGTGTGTGTGTGTGTGTGTGTGTGTGTGTGTGTGTGATAGTGTGTGTGTGTATGATAGAGTATGTGTGTGTGAGTGTGTGTATGTATGAGTGCGTGTCACACAGCAGCAGATGGAGGATTGCGTCAGGCAGCATGTCTGGCTGTGCTAACCAACAGCAGCCGTAATGAGTTTTAATGAAACACCAGTCAATAGTAGTGATCAGAGCAGCTAATTTAGCCACTGCTGTTAACACTCAGCGCAATAAATAAGATGTCAATTATTACCGGTGCCATAGAAACACTAATAACGCACTAATATGAGTAAGAGGTGTGATCAGTACCATTATCAGTTTTTACTCATTTAATCCACGCATGTAGGAACCTAAATGGATAATGAATGGTGATATTCAATTTCAACACTAACATAATAACGCTAATAGAATCACAGTGTAAAAACCGTCCCTGTTGATGCCACTGCTGTTGTATTGAACAGTTCACTCCACGGTACCACAGTACACAATTACAGAAATAAAAGACACGCAATATCATTAGGACATGGGCATTCCTGAATGCTTGGCTTGCCCTAATTTTGCCTATGTGCACACACATTCACATTATCTGTAAAAGGAGCATGCGGCGCCTATCTGTTTTCGTTGCCTGGGGAGGGCAGTGTTGGGATGGTGTACCAACACCAGCTGTACTATTAATAATTACATTTTGATGAGGGCTTCACATGTTAAACACAGTAATCCCGTTATAGTGAGTTGCAGTGGCACATGGCATCGATCCGGCGCGGTGCTTCGTCACACAATGGGTGGAGAGCTGAGAATCCTCTGGGGTTAAGTGTTCCTTGCCCACACTTGGTGGGGGTGGGGGGGGACTTTAGGTAGCTGCATCAAATTGATATATAGTGTATAGTGGCCTTTTGGATGTAAATTGCCTTTATTCACACACACATGCGCGCATGCACGTGCGCGCACACACACACACACACACGCACACACACACACACACACACTGCCTACATGGTGGAAATCATTTCACTGCTTTAATACAATCTACAAGGCCTGTGTCCAAGCAGTCCAAGCTCCATGTTCCGTAAGATCCCTCCACTACAGGTGTCTTACTACAGACCTAATATTTTGACTGTAGACTCATTCAGCCCCACCTCAACCTCTGACCTGACCTCTAGTGTTTCCAGATTACCTTTTTGGCCCAGAAGTGCAGCTCTTTGCTGACCAGCTGCAGAAGCTCAGAGTGACAGAAGGGCAGGAAGTAGACGATCTCATTGATCCTCCCCAGAAACTCGTCCCTTCGGAAATGGGCCTAGACCGGAACCAGACCATTACAGACAATTAGAGCAATTAAGAGAAAACAACAATAAATCAACGAGGGGAAATCTTTTCTCTATCTCACGTAAAAGACAAAGTAGGTGGCGTTGTCTTACTTTTAGAATGGGCCGGATCACAGAGTCCTTAAACTGTCGGGAGATTTTGATGTCATCGCTCTTCTGGACATCGTCTGGTAACACACTGTATAGTTACTTTGCTGATCGATTTCTTTTTTCACCATGATTCTAGTGCGTAGCATGATTATTTCATAAGAATAGGACTCAACACTGCAAATAATGCGATTCTCACGATATCAAAGGCATCGTTAACATTAGAGGCGAACGCCATGGATGTACGACGTTTTCTTGTAGGCGGAACAAAAGGAAGGATGTGTGTGTGTGTGAGTGTGTGTGTTCGTCTCTCACCCAGGTTGTCCGCCAGCTTCCTGCGGCTGAGCTCCTCCGCTTCCTGCCTCAGCTGCACTCCGTGCTGGCCGATCTCATCACTCGCCACGTTGGAAGTCATGATGAAGATGGCGTCCTTACACTCGATGGTCTTCCCCTTGCCGTCCGTCAGGCGACCCTGAGAGGGGGACGACGCAGAAAGGATGAGAGGAAGAAAAGAGAAAGAATGGTGAGATGGAAAGATGACACAAATGACATGGTGTGGACATTGTGGAAATCATATGTAGGGTGCAGGATAGTCCAGTGGTTTCTGCCCCATCATTTGTATGCTATTAAATGTTTTAACGTAACCTTTCATTCATATTTTGTTTTGTTTATATTCCTGAATTTGTCTTTGGAGTATCTTTGGAGTATCTAGAAAAAAGTGTATTATTATTATTTCTGACATAATAAAATGGAGGATGACTGATCCTGAGGATGACTGATCCACTATATCACTCTGCGTCTGCATCATACATCTGAAGCTCTCCCCTCTTCTCCCTAAGATGCAGTGGTTGTTCTGAAGCTCTCCTCTCTTCTCCCTAAGATGCAGTGGTTGTTCTGAAGCTCTCCCCTCTTCTCCCTAAGATGCAGTGGTTGTTCTGAAGCTCTCCCCTCTTCTCCCTAAGATGCAGTGGTTGTTCTGAAGCTCTCCCCTCTTCTCCCTAAGATGCAGTGGTTGTTCTGAAGCTCTCCCCTCTTCTCCCTAAGATGCAGTGGTTGTTCTGAAGCTCTCCCCTCTTCTCCCTAAGATGCAGTGGTTGTTCTGAAGCTCTCCCCTCTTCTCCCTAAGATGCAGTGGTTGTTCTGAAGCTCTCCCCTCTTCTCCCTAAGATGCAGTGGTTGTTCTGAAGCTCTCCCCTCTTCTCCCTAAGATGCAGTGGTTGTTCTGAAGCTCTCCCCTCTTCTCCCTAAGATGCAGTGGTTGTTCTGAAGCTCTCCCCTCTTCTCCCTAAGATGCAGTGGTTGTTCTGAAGCTCTCCCCTCTTCTCCCTAAGATGCAGTGGTTGTTCTGAAGCTCTCCCCTCTTCTCCCTAAGATGCAGTGGTTGTTCTGAAGCTCTCTTCCCTCCCTCTCCTCCCTAAGATGGAGTGGTCGTTCTGACCACCTCACCTCGTCAAAGAGCTGTAACATGATGGTGAGCACATCGGGGTGGGCCTTGTCCACCTCGTCAAACAAGACCACAGCGTTGGGGTACGCCTTCAGCTGCTTGGTGAGCTGACCACCCTCCTCATGGCCCACGTAGCCGGGGGGGGAGCCGATGAACTTGGCCACCTGCGGCAGCGATGACAGCAGCAGCAGCAGATGAAGTGTTAACCAAGGGTATAGTTATCACACTGTTTTTGTTATAAATGAAAATGGAGTCCAGATTCTGATTTGATCTGGATCGATTTACAAAGCACCTTTAAAGCAAACAAAGTCCTGCAGAGCAAGGAATGTTAAAGCAGTACATGAAGAATGAGTATGGCAGGGTGTCAGAATTATGACAGGAGACGGTGACATGACTTGGCTGTCCATCAGAGGAGAAGATAAGAGGCCTCTCACCTCGTGTTTCTCCTGGAACTCTGACATGTCCATGCGGATGAAACCCTGGATTCAGAGAAGGAGATAACCACTTAACCGTTAACAACACATACAATTGCAATGGGATTGAGAGTCTAGCTTCTGTAATGTCACAAAACACAGGCATGGGATTTTATCTTTCATGATTCACATTGGCCAGAGGAATAACATCACTTAAGTAGATGTAAAGCCCCAATGCTGTTATTATTGGAATGCCATGTTCCAACATGATCTCTAGTTAATGTGATTTCGACTTTGAAATCATATTAAATGTTGTCTTTTTTTTTTTTTCATGCATAATTGGACCGGGGAAACACTAGGAAACCAACAACTTTTCATTAAATGTTAACTTTAATGTGCGAGTATGTGCGCTTTGGTGTCATTTGATTTTATTAAGAGCGGCCACCAGAATAGAATTCAGTTCCGGCAGCACTCCATGGTAATTACTGCTGACTGAATAGCTTTTGGCAGCGTCTCGGTTGTCAGGGCTAACTCCCACCTGTACTTTGATACACTAGAAACGGATGACTAGCAGTGTGCACGAGGTATGTGTTGGAGCGTGTGTATGAGTGTTGCGAGGGAACGTACCTTTTTGATATCCTTGTGCATGTAACGAGCCACCTGTTTGGCCAGCTCGGTTTTTCCTGCAGATAAATCAACGCACGGCAACAATGAGACAAGCAAGAAGGTAATGGGTTAATATGTGGAGAAAAAAATTATTTTGGGTAAAATCGCAGCACTTTGTGGTTATAATATCTAGATGTAAAACTCAGGGATGGAGGGGAGGGGTGTGTTATAATAACAACAGGCAAGGATCCCCATGGGTCAACCATGAAAAACAAAGTTGAATTAAAAAATTTCATTAAAAAAAGGAGAGACAGACAATAGTTCTCCTCTTCCTAAGTGCTGGCCTAAATCCCGGCATTCCTCTCTGCGGAGCTCTCATTCTTCTTGCCTCTCTCCGGAAACACACATTATGTTTGTCAGTAAAATATTCTGCATATAAATGCTCATATAAGATATTGATGTTGTGTGTTTGGTATGCATATGGGTATGGTGAAAGTATATATGTTGGTGGGGTGTGTGTGTGTGTGTGTGTGTGTTTGTGTGTGTGTGTGGGGGGAAGGGGGGGGATTGTTGCGTTTAATATTGATGTCTCCTGGCCACTGTCTGTCGCTGAAGGCAACAGAGAATATGAACACCATCCCTCCTTCATCCATCTCTCCGGCCTGTCATTTCTCCCAGGCTCCCCCCTCCTCTCTCTCTCACTCGGTCAGTCTCTCTCTTCTTCTTTCACATTTCTCTGGCATGTCATTCCTCTAAGTCTCTCTCTCCTGCTCTCTTTTCCATTTCTCTCAGGCTCTCTTGCCTTCCTCTCCTCCAATCATACTCCTATTCATAATTCTTTCCCTCCATCTCCAACCCTCTTTTGCTGCCATTTGCTTACATATCATAGGCCGGCTCACCTGACCTTCTGTAAGCCTCTCACAGTTTAGAGGGCTGTAGACTGATATTATTTGAATGGGTGGTCAATGTGGGCTGCTATCACAATATAATTATAGTATGCACAAATGGCACGTTGTTTCTCGTAGTCTGGATTTGACCTGTTTATTATAAACAAACCATTATAAGTGGTTATAAGTGGCTACATGTTCTTCGGCTATCTCCTCGGCAGATGAACACATTTGCTGAGCTCATCAAAGTCCAATAGCTCAAAGAGAGAACTACAATTGGACACATCTTGGTTGGGTTTGTGTGGTTGGATGGCTCTATGTATTCTTCGAAATACATTGAAATTGTCCTTCACACGTCACATTGAAGTGTTTGGTGTTCATTTGGCCGCTAAACGGTGGGGAAGGTGGGAAGGCCAGTGGGTGAGGGAAGGAAAAACCTACCGATTCCCGAGGAGCCGAGGAAGAGGAAGACAAGGGGGTGCTCCTCGTCGTACCAACCGTTCTCCTTCCTCCTGATGGCTGGGTCAACAACCACAACACAACACAACAGGGACACAAGCATATGTTGAGTCATTTGCACATGGTGACATTGTTTGTGTGATTTTGTTTACTAACACAAAAGATTTCCAGCTAAACTAATTTGCCCTAAAAAACACAGAGGGGTGGGGGTAGCAAGAGAACCTATGATAAAAGAGGGCGAGTAAGGAAAAGGAGAGGGTCAGAGACATCTGGTTGAAGAGGGAGCAGAGGGAGGGAGGGAGAGAGGGAATTAGAAAGAGAGATGAGACCTCTAGGTTGCCTTCCACTGATGCCCATCCCCTCCCCCGCCCCCTCCTCAGTCAGTGGGGCCATTAGCCAGCGGTAATTGTGTTAGCCTCGCTGGCGCGGCTATGACTAAATCAGTTTAGCATGGATCCCAGCCTCTCGCACACACGCCTGCTTAAAGAGTGCCTACCCAACCCTGCCATCACCTCAGCAACCACACACACACACACACACACACACACACACACACACACACACACACACACACACACACACACACACACACACACACACACACACACACACACATAGATAGGGGGGAGTGGAGGAAAATTGCATGTTTAACTGTGGTTTCAGCAACTAGAGAGGTAGAAAACCATTCATACCTGAACCTGTTGAAGCCATGGAACCCAGACTGGATGAATCAGTTTGGAACTTGAGATTACCCTCACTAAACAACCCAGAAGCAGATTGGTCCTTTAACAGTTACAAATCAACCATCTGGCTATGGTTATCCCAGGCTTCCAAGCCAAAAGGTCCTAGAAGTTGGTCGCAGACATAGCCTGCCTGCCTCTAAATCCATGAACCATGATCTAAGACCTTTTACACAGAATTAGCTACCGAATGACCAAAAAAACAAGCCTTGGGAAGTCCCCCCCCCCCCCCCCCGCGCCGAGTAGGGCTGAACCCTAAAGAGCACGGGGAGTCTGTGAGAGGTGAACATCAAACAAGTGCCTAACTACCAATGGACATTAACGACTAGAGGAAATGTCAGGCGATCTGGGAGTCATGCAGAGGAGGAGGAGGGAGGGGAAGAGATGGGATGAGATGGAGGGATGAGACAACGGATAAGAGCTGGAAGGAGAGGAGGAATGGACCGAGGAGACAAGAGATGAGCAATGATCGAGGAAGGTGGAAGGAGATAATGATGGGAGAGGAAGGAGCAATTGGGGGGGGGGGGGGGGGGGGCACGGGCGTCACAGAGATAAGGAGGGAATGAGCGGACGGACGAAGAGATCCAGATGAAGAGATACGGGAGAGATCAGGAGATGGGAAGGAAGGGAGCAAGAGGGGAGCAGATATCAGGGACAGAGAGAGAGGGAGAGGAACAGAGAATTAAGGTAAAGGAAGAGGGAGACAATGAGTGTGTCAGAGATGGCCACGAAGATGAAAAGTGACAAGAGGGGCTCCAAAGCTGGGACTGCCTTATCAATGGGTGTGTGAATGACACCATAACCTTCTGGGTGTGTGTGTGTGTGTGTGTGTGTGTGTGTGTGTGTGTTTGTTTTGGTTGACTGAGACTGACTTTGACAGAAGGGCGCATTGACATTTCTCAAAGGACCCAACAACGAAAGGAAGGAGACAGAAATCAAAGCCCTCTCCCGCAAACACACATGACCACGTGCACGCTCTCTCTCTCACACACACACACACACACACACACACACACAACAGTGTGTATTGGGAAGGTCTGGTTGGCTCTAACATGATTACAGAGGGATCATTCTCCTCAATATCTCTTAGCCCTGAGAGCTAAACCTGGATCAATCTAGCCTCCTTCCTGTGCGCTGTGTGTAGCCACTGTGTGTAGTAGCCACTGTGTGTAGTAGCCGCTGTGTGTCTTGCTACAGCCATTAGTGTGTAGTGGCGTGTCTGGTGGCTTGTGTGTGTCTTGCTGCAGGCCGGTAGTTTGTCACGAGGAACCGGCTGGAAGCTGGCCTTTGGAAGACTTGGTGACATATCCACACACAAAATATAGAACAAACTCAACAAGAACGAAACCAAAATTACCAACACGCTAAACTCAATCAGCCATGGTTTTCAACTACGTACAACAAAAGCTTGAAAGCAGTTTTCGCAATTTGAATGTAATAATGACAAGAGTAACAAATGTAAACGTTATGAAGACAACAGCTGAAGTCTAAGGCATAGCGTACTTTGTGTGAAGGTAAAATTGCAGGAGGTAAAAGCGCCACACAGGTATAGATGTGTGGCTGCATAGATAGATGGATGGATGTGCAGAGTCGTCGTAATGGGATGATGAGTGTCTTTGTAAACATTGGTTTGTGCGTAAAGGCGAATCATCATTCTCCGCCTGCCACTGCCCATCTTCCCCCGCTGACCCTGTGTCCCGTGTCTTGTGTCTGATAAATTTAACGTATTATTTCTCAGGGATCAATAAGGTGCTCCTTTATTGCTGCCGCGACGTCTTGGATGGCTTTCAGGACAATTTGCCATGACAACAATAACCATTCATCATGGCATGGCAAAGCCTACAAGCCTACCCTTGCGAGCCGTAGTTACGAACGTGGACTACAAATCCCAGCCGCTGCTGCCGCTGCTACATGCAAGTATGTATTTGGAATATGACTTTTTAAGGGCCTGGGTCTCAGCAAAAAGATAAATAGCAAACAGTAAAAAGTAATGACTGTCGATTTCTTTCCTTCCACTGAACTCCCAATGTTCACTGTTTATTATTCTAGGTAACCTACTATATGTGTTTTAGCGAAGCCTTGCAAATATAGGGTTTTCTCTCTGCAAGGCGCAGATCGATATGGGGACGGCTAGTGTAATATCAGCACTTTACGGCCTGCTGTGGTATTGTGCTCTAACTCATCCCCTCTCCATCTCCACCTGCATCACAGCCCTCCACTCCTCCGCCCACTATCTGTTCCTCACTTATATCTGCTCTGTCTGTCTCTCTCTCCCCAAAACCGCCTCCCTCTCTTCTCTCCTTCTCGTTCCCTTTGTTTCTCCTAGTACCCATCGTCAGAGTGGGCATTTGATGAAGAGGGAAGAGAAAGACAGAAGGGAGATGGCAGAGAACGAGAGAGCGAGCGAGAGCAAGAGCGAGAGAGAGAGAGAGAGAGAGAGAGAGAGAGAGAGAGAGAGAGAGAGAGAGAGAGAGAGAGAGAGAGAGAGAGAGAGAGAGAGAGAGAGAGAGAGAGAGAGAGAGAGAGAGAGAGAGAGAAGAGAGTGTGTGTGTGTGTGTGTGTTGCTGCGGTCTGGAATATGTCTCTCCTCTCTAATCAAGTTAACTGGCGGCTCCAAGCCTGGCCTCTCCAGCTGGTATACGACCACACGCGCGCGCACACACACACGTGCGCACACACACACACCACCTGTGTATGCCTGATGGACATCTCATTCATCATAATTAGCCAATTACAGCCTCCACTGAAATTGGCTGAACCCGCCTACTGCCATGGAGAATGGGAGAGAGTGAGATGCGGAGAGAGAGATGTGGAGAAAGAGAGAGATGTAGAGAGAGTGTAAAAAAAGGTAGAATTGGGGAAATAAAAGCTGGAAGAAGGAGAAAGACAGCGAACACAGTAGAAGCAGAGGGAGGGAGGGCTAAGGGGACTTCTAAAATGAAGTTTCACTGTGTGGCTAAATCTGGGTCTTCTCCTGTTCATTTTGTGGGTATGTGGGTCTGTGTGTGTGTGCCAGTGCACACACCCACAAATGCGTGTGTGACATAAGGCCTACTGTATATATATGTCTATATAGACATATATATATGCAAAAGTAATTTGTAAAGTGCTGTGTTGTAGTGTATGGTATGTGTGTCAGGTATGAGTGTTCTTTACCTTTGAGTCAGATATAATGGTGCGTGTGAGTGTGTGCGTGCATGCGTGTACCTGAGGCCACAGTATTGATGGCTCCCTCCTGTCCAATGATGTGCTCCTTCAGCCTCCTCTCCAGAGGGAACCGCCTCCTCTCCTCCGCCTCACTCCTTGCCTTCACCTCCTGGAACTGGAGAGGGAGAGAGAGATAGAGATAGAGGGAGAGAGAAGCAGACAAAAGGAAAAACATAAGAAGTGGTAACAGAGAGTATGTAACAGATTATATTCACACACTCCAGAAATTCATATTCACCCCCCAAAAAAACAAAAGGCTCATTATTTGCATGCTTTATTCATTTCAGAAATGACTCTGACTCTGTACAGCATGACGGCCTGTTTCTAAAACTTCAGCAGTCGAGTGGGAGGTGAAATGTGATATTATCAAGCATATGTATGCAGAAAATAAATGACGGCTTCTGATGGCAGCAGAAGAGGATTCTGTCATGGAGTACGAATTCCAGCATCCTCTTAGCTTTTCAAACAGAGCCCTAGTTCACAAGTAAACAACTTGTAAACAAGCTAGAAGTGTGCACAGGCTGATATTGTAGTCCAGCACTTATTTAATCCCAATGTAAATGAATTAGCCACCCCTTTTGAATGATCGACTAGCCTGCCTTGACTAATGTTGGAAAACAAAGATGTCTTCCGTAACACCGAAGATTTATTGATCTCATTCCCAACTGCAAAAGTGCTGCACCCCATTGGGAGGAGTTTACACCATTTAATAGGCAACAAGCATATTTAACATCTCATTGTTGCTGAAAAGTTACAATTGGCAGTCTTTTAAGGTAACACTAGTAATAATAATCGATGGTATGCATGTTTAACAATGTTTTTTAATTTTTATTTACTTTCCTGCTGAAACAAAAAACTCCTTTTGACATCTTCATCCACCTCTTCCATCCTCCTCCCTGCAGCCATCTGCTACCTATCTCCCTCTTCCACTTTACCCTCTTTTAAAACACTCCTCTCTTTACCTCGTCTCCTCTTCTAGCACATCCATCCCTTTTTTCCCTCCCTACAGCTCTCTTTAATCCCTTCCTCTTCTTTATACATTACTCTCGCTCTGCCCGCCTCTTCCTTTTATATCTCTCTTCCGCTAAACTATTTTCTTTCTCACCTCCCAATTCGGTGCATTCTCTCTCTCTCTCTCTCTCTCTCTCTCCACTCTTCTCGTCTTGTCTTCCCAACTCTCTCAACTGTCCTTTTCGTTCTCTCCCTCTCTCTGTTCATCTCAACTCTCCTCTTCCTCTCCATTCTCCTCAGTCTCTCTCCCTCTTCACTCTTCTGCGTCTCTCTCCCTACTCTCCCTCTCCACTCCTCTGTCTCTCTCCCATTCATCTTCTCCTGTTATTGTCCCTGCAGCAGCGGCCGGCTGTTTATTCTCTCTCTCCATCTTGCTTAGCTCTGCTCCGCTGTCAGGCAGGTGGATGAAGCAGAGACACACTTACTGGGCCTGAGGAGATCCGTCTGTGAGCTTTGGAGTGACGTGTGCGTGTGCGTGTGTCTGACGTGTGTGTGTGTGTGTGTGTTTGTTTGTGTGGGGTGGGTGTGCTTGTTGTTCCGATTCTTTGGTTCCAGTTTGTTCCCATTTATTCTGGCCACAACAACCCATGGCCATTGAACGGCAATGAGCATTAGACCTGACTAAATGACCTCATACAAAACCATGCGACGATAATAGATTTAGTTCAGATGGATGCAGGATCGTTTTTTTATATGTATGTTATGCTAATGTTAAAATTTGAGGGATCTTTATATCTACATCTTATATGGGTTTTACAAATTGAATTAACAGCATAGTGTATGGCATGTAGTTCAATCAATGTTTATTTTGTAGACGTTTGAAATAATAAGTACTATTAAAATACCATATTAAAGAACATACAAATAAATCGCGAGGCAAAGCCATATTATACCCAAAACAGAAAGTGTTATATTATATAAATTAGGTATGAAGACTAGAATAACATGTTCTAATCGCACTCTATATTCAGGTTCATGTCTTGCCTCATGGTGCACATTTTTAAAACCGTGAAACTATAGTGCAGGGTCACTATTCAAGTGTTTCCTAAAAGACAACCTTCGCCATGAGTGACGAGACAGACCGGTGCACAGGAGGCTGTTCCTACGTGCTTTATTGGCCATTACTTGCTATTTTTTTTAATTCAATTGACATATTGTTGGTTATGTGGCCTTATCTGAGAGGACCTGACTTCAGCACTTGTTTTAACCCCAGTCAACCTCTACCGTCCTGGGCCCAGCTTCCACCTCTCTGCTGCTCAATAGCACCTGTCACTCAGCCTGCCCAGTAACACAGACCACCTGAGGGGACATCACACTGGGAGAGAGTGTGCGTGTGTGTGTGTGTGTGTGTGTGTTAGCAAGTAGAATCCGCATACAGATGTGACTGAGCTCATTTGCTGTGTCATAAGGTCCAGTGAATGGAAAATGCTTCAAATCTGCACCAATGCATGGATAAGATAGGGATAAGTGGAGTTATTTATGGACTGTGTGTGTATGGGTGTGTTTGCGTCATACCTTGTCCTCCCACTCCTGCAGGACTTTGTGCAGCTCTCCCTCCTTAGCGTAGGAACGTGGAGCATGTCCCAAACCGTTGGTCTGCAGGGGGTTGGCACCTGCATGGATGGAAACACACACACACACACACACAAACACACACACACACACACACACATTACATACTTCACACACAGTACACACATTACATACTTACATACTACCTTTTTGCTTGTTTTCCCATTTCATTTTAGTTGCACCACTAAAAGAGTAAATGAGCAAAGGATGGGAATCCCTGCTGCTGTTGTATTCCTGACAGTATGTTTTCCTCTGTTCCTCAGATTCTTCACATTATCCATGTGATTGGCGCCAGTGTAGCCCCATCTACCGGCCCGGCAGGAGGGGTTGGGACGTCGATGCAGCACGTCAGGTGAGGGGTGAAAGGTCCCCAGTCACACTGTGACCAATTTGGCCCTAGAATGGCCCTGCAGGGGGAATCCCCATATCCGCAACACGTGCCGACCCTTACACACTACTCTGACCCCCTACATCCGCATCTACGCCCCCTGACTCCTCCGCTCTCCATACATCCCTCAAGGTAGGGGGCACGGCTGCAGATAAAACACACACTTCTGCACAGTGGGGAGGGGTTAGAGACGTCAATATTGATGGCCAAACTGGTGGATCCTTTACAAAACGTGAATTGACGTTCTTTGACAGGTCTGAGAGGTCATTAAGACGCAGCGTGTGTCAGGCGTGTGTAGTTCCGTTGTGTCCGTGTTTGTGTGTGTGTGTGTGTGTGTGTGTGTGTGTGTGTGTGTGTGTGTGTGTGTGTGTGCGCCAGGGCCGTGCTAGGGTTGTCAGTGGCGGTGCTTAGCAGTGCCTTCTGCCCTGACCTGGGCAGGACGTCCTAACCCTGATGCCCTCCCGGACACACGTGCCTCCACACAGAAATCGAGCCCTTCTGTCTGGCTGAAAACGTTGATCCCCTCCAACAAGTGACCCGGTATAAAGGGATGTAGGAAAGAATTGTAGAAATGATTTAATGATTGTTTATAATCACAGTCGGCTGAATACTGAGTGGATATCTGTAAACAACCGATCTATAATGGCAGATGTATTGAGGCATACATACAACATTTTCTCTGTTGTAATATGGAAGCTAAAACCCTGATGTTGGAATACGAGGCTCTAATCCAGTGACGCTTCAAAAACTTTTTTTATACTGAGCATTGTTATTTGGTCACCATGGGATGCATTTTGAGCCTCAGTATACATATTTAAAGTCACACACTCTCCAAGCGACTTTAGACTTCAGAGCGAGTAATCCATACAAGGTGGGGGTTCCAATTCTGGCAACCGTGCTGGAGAGTAATAATCACTGTGTTGATTATTGATATACACCTAAATGTTGTCCTGCTCTCAGAGCTATTGATCCACACAACACACACCGCCTGAACATCAAGTGAAAAATGCAATAAACCAAAATGCGCTCACACACACAGACACACAGACACTGAGACACACACACACACACACACACACACAGCCACCCACCCACCCACCTTGGACATAATAAATAGCATCATTTAGGGCTTTAATATTGGGCCAGCCCTCTGGGCCAGAGCACTTTATAACAGGATCAACACTAACGACACTTAGCTCCTCTGTTGCTTCATCTTTACTCTCTCACACACACACACACACACACACAGAAACACACGCTGACCCAGCCCCCCGCACACACACACACAGCCTTGCACACAGATGATCCTATCATTAGCAGTTCTTTAGTTATGCCTATTAGACCCCTCCTACGCTCTCCTCCCCTTCTCCACCCCCCCCCCCCCCTCCCCCGCTCCCTCCACTTTCATCGCAACGGCTGGGAGGGAACCCCTGCCGCTCTTTGTGTGTGTGTGTGTGTGTGTGTGTCTATTTGTGTGTCCTTCCGCCTCCTACCAGCCCCCCGCCTCCAGTCAAGGGCCCGGTGTAGGGGCTGAGCAGTGAGTAGTGGGACTCCCCATGCGGGCTTAGGGACCGTGGGCAGGAAGGGTGCCTGAGGGTGGGCCAGGAGAATGGTGATGGATGGAGGGTCCGGGCCCAGGGCACGCTAAGGCCAAGAGAGCACAGCCAACGCTGCTCGTGTGACACTCAAGCACACACACAGGGGAAATAACCGGGTATAGGAAGTGTGCACACACACTCACACACATACAGGCCCGAGTGAGCTAAAGCTTTAACACCTTCTTGTGCATACATTCACATACACACCTAGGTCTACACACACACACACACATCCTAAAGGTATGGCAGTTTATTATGTCTTGCGTGATGGAGGGCTGTGCAGGAAAGATGGATCACAAACGTAGAGGAGGGAGGGAAAGATATGAACGATAGGATGAGCAGAGACGAGGAACAGAGCCCAAAACATTGTACATAAAATCTGTGTTCCATTATGTCTGAAATAAGTCAGCCCACTAGCTCTCTATCTCCACACACAGTGAGTGTGTGTGTGTGTGTGTGTGCGTGTGTTTGTGTGTGTGACGGAGCCAGTGTATGATATCACAGTTTTGTCGTTATTGGCCTTGATGCTGGCGCCTTCCAGACGGCCGGCAACGAGGAGTCTGTTTTTTTTAATAGGATTTGCCTAAAACAAATGTCCCCGTCTTTGTGAAGTTTCGTACCTTTTTAATATAAAAAATGCATCTGTAGGATGTTTGATTAGGTTAGCAGGGTGGAGCGGGGGGGGGGGGGATTGCTTAGTTATGCAAAGTGCTCAGATAGATGTAGCAGAGGGACGAGATGGAGAAACTGAGGTTTTGGACAGTGGGCGCACAATCCATCATAAACTAAATGGAAAATGGACTGCATTTGAATAACGCTTCTCTAGCCGCTATGAGGCCGATTAACAGGTAAAGCCTCACTTTACAGTCGCCCGTGCACTAACATATTTAAACACACGCGAGTGGCTGTGTTTAAGCCTGGCAATGCAGTAACCAGCAGCTTGTCTCTTAGATGTCTGGCTAAAGGAGGAATTGAACCTACAAAACTTTGCGAGCAAAGCTGTTAAACCTACTGAGCTTCTATGTGTGTGTGTGTGTGTGTGTGTGTGTGTGTGTGTTGGACGTTAGATATAATCTCAAGGCCCATTAAAGCAGTGATTCTCTACTGGTGGGTCGTGACCTATACATGGGTCGTGAGGTCATTTTAAGTGGGTCGCAGAGCAGACCTTAATCTTTAGAAAGAAGCCCATGAATTAAATAATGTGTCAATGGTAATTCATGCTTCAAGGGCTTACTATTTAATTGAGTTTAGTGTAAATGATCGCAGCTTTTTGTTTACTCAATGTTTTAACAGTAAATGGAGGCACTGTTGATGGGTATTATTGTTGGTTATCGGCAAAATATATTTTATATTTTTGTGCCTTAATGACTAATGACTCATGTGGATCCTGAGGCTAGACCAGTTGAGAACCAACGCTATAAAGGGTGTATTTCTTCACGTATCAGAGCCCTAGGCGTGAGGTCAGAACTGTACAGGCTACACGTTCACCATGTGACCCAACGATGCACACAGCCGTACACACAGCCGAAGAGAACTCTTTCTAGAAATGCCTTATTCCCAATAAGGTTCTTGGATACTAATTCTAATCGATTCAGGCAGCTTCTATAATAGCTTTCTATAGCAGTAACATGGATATAAAAACCTAAGCACACACACACACCCCCTGTGGTTTCACCCCAGGGCGTGTTTGGTGCTGTGGTCACAGTTCAACAAGGACGGCCTTGTTTAGGAACTGTTCGCCTGGAAACAAGGGGTGGGGGGGGGGGGGCAGCCCCCAGGGCCTGTGTGTGTGTGTGTGTGTGTGAGAGAGAGAGTGAGCGAGAGAGAGGGCAATATAATGGTGAATCGAGGACAGGTGTGAGTGCAGTGATCAATTTCTAATGCTTGTTATATTACTTGGGGTGGGGGGAAGGAGGGGTTCCGTTTTTTACAAGGCAACATTGCCTACAGCTGGATATTCCAATGAGAAATAACATTAATCTGGATAACAAACGGATTACAAGCATTATTGAATAGTTATTACTTTTCCTCATACAAAGCTGCATATCTGCATATTGCGACTCATTTGCCCATAACTGCACTTGGTATTTAGTCTTAGTCATGTATTATGAATGTAAGATTGTGATATTTGGGTTGGGTCATAGTTTTAACCATTACTATACCCTTAATGAATAATTAGTTTTAGGGAAGCTAAAGTATTTGAAAATACCCAAAACAATGTTGATTGTTAGTAATTTGACCTCATTGCATCCACCAATTTATATTTTTAGGTTATCTTCATGTTAGCAATTTTAGCATCTATTTGCTAGCAAAAAACACAAAGTCTAATGTGAAAAAACTGTATTATATGCATGTGCAAAAACAGCAACGTAAGCATGCCTTTTTTATATTAAATTTTGATTTGAAGCCTGCATATGTTTACATTTTACTCTATCACTCAGAGAAATATGCAGTACTTCGATCATTGATTTGGTTTATGATCCAAATTAAACCCACCAAGAGCTATGTTTGAAATGAAGAGCTAGTCTATTTCAACCAGGACAGAAACAAATCTTTCCTATTAACCTCAGGCCTGAAAAGGCTCATGCCATCATTGTGTGGGTAGGGAAATATCACTAGTTTGTATAATGGCCACTTATGTATTTCATTCTATGTGGTCCCTCTGTTTGATAACCCACAACAGTGCTATACAATTCAACCACTGTTAAATTATTTTAATTGTGTGTGAAATGTGAAATGACAGCCTGTCCCCATTTAATAATCGACGTATAAAAAACAAAACATCAACAGAACTAATACAGTGAGTGGGATTAGCAGAGTGTTTGTGGTAGTGGTGATGGAGGACTGGGTGACCTACCAGCCTCGAGCAGTATGGAGGCGGTGCGTAGGTCGTCGGCCAGGGTGGCGTAGTGGAGGGCCGTGCAGCCACGGAACCCAGCTCTGCTGCTCAGCCTGCTGCTGAACTCATCCTCCCTGGACACCAGGACTGGGGAGGATGGGAGGGGGAGAGGGGGAGAGGGGGAGAGGGGGAGAGGGGGAGAGGGAGAGAGAGAGAGAGAGAGAGAGAGAGAGAGAGAGAGAGAGAGAGAGAGAGAGAGAGAGAGAGAGAGAGAGAGAGAGAGAGAGAGAGAGAGAGAATGAATTAGGGAGGGAAGTGAGGCAGACAGTGTAAGAATGACAGACAGGACAATGTGAAAAGAAGGGGAAGAAGGAAACAGAAGGGAGAAGGAGAAGGGTGGAACAGCAGAACACAAAACAATTTTGCAATTGTTCTTATATCTAAAAACGTTGATATCAGAGGCTCATCCTAATGTTATGTTTACAGTGGATGGGAGCAGCTCTCTCTCAGTATCTCAGTAAGGAAAGACAAAACGCCTGTATCTAAATGCTGTCTGAAGCTGAGAAACTGACCGATATTTGCTTTTGTTTAATTAATTTCAGAGGAAGCACTCACAACCCTCCGCCCTGTTCAATGGTGGCCAAACGTTCAGGTTCACTTCCCTCTAGCGTTACACTCAACGGACAAGCATCAGGCTGGGCGAGCAGTGATGACATCACAGACGAGGACATTAGCTCTCAGACCTTCGAACCACACAGTAGCCTCATCCTGCTCTTTCCTTACTTCCCCTTCTACTCTGAATCACAAACCCCTCCCCCTCTTGTCTTCTTCGACTCTTTCCTCCAGACAACATACAACTCCTCTTCCTCTCATAAAGTCCTCTTATTCCATCTAGCCCCCCCCCCCCCGCCTTTATAAACGTCATACCTTCCCTCATTCACAGCCCTTCACTTTTCTCTTACTGTGCCCCCATCCTCAGTGCTCTGCACCCTTCTCTCCTTCCTTTCCTCAACCCCCTTTCCCTCAATTCTCTTCTCCTCCTTTCCTTCATCAGTCTTTTCCTTTCTCTATCCACCCCCACCCTCTCCCCCCTCTACACACACACACACACACACACACACACAACCCACCCCCCCCTCCCTTCCCCCTGAATTCTCTTTCTCTGGCAGTCTTCCTCTGCAGTGTGTGTGTGTGTGTGACTGTGCTGTCTGGGCGGGATAATCATAGCTAACCCAATAAAGCGTCGCACAGACCCCTCCAGCCCATCCATCAGCGTGCGTCTGGGAAATGCTTCCCCACGCTGCGGCGGCCCCACGCGGACCCAAACCTGACAGCCATATAAATGTCTGCAATATACATAACCCATATAAATATGTCTGCAGAAACACAATGAGGGGGGTTTGTGTGTATGTGTGTGTGTGTTTGTGTGCGTGCATGTGCGCTTGTGTGTGTATTTGCGACTGTGTCTACGTACATGTGCGGGCGTGTGTGTGTCTAAGCAGGGACAGAAAAACACAAATAAAAGATACACCATGCATCACAAAATAAATAAAATAATATGGAAGAAATGAAACATGTACATATATGCTAATGTTTATGCAAATCCTAATGCCTCATAAAGTTTTTTTAGGATTCATATGCGTAATATAACAACCCTGAGAATTGCAGGCGCTTGAAGACACAAGCACACACACACACTCAAACACATACACACACAAACAGTTGGGGCTTACCTTCTAGTGAGTGGATGCCTTTCTCCCGTGATGTGTCGTAAACATTGTTGAAGTGGTCTCCAGCATTGGGGTCAGCACCAGCGTCCAGCAGGACCTTCACAACACTGGAAAACAAACACACACACACACACACACACACAGCATCTACTCAATATCTTTGAGATGCAAAGTAATAATAGGCCCACATATTATGGCACAACACTCTGTAGAACTATAGAAAAAAGAAACTAACTAAAAAAGTGGTTTTCAATGAATGACCTGAACCAAACCAAAGAATGCCCCCCCTCCCCCCCCCACACACACAAAAAAGCACTGCCATTCTTCAACCAGTCACTGATATGGCATCCCCAGTTACCACGGCTACCTTACCCTGCACCCAGCGTGTGTGTGTGTGTCCATACATTGATAGTAGGGTCTGGCTCATTTCCGGCACAATGGGTGGCTGGGTTTGGTATCTGTAGGAGAGTGTGTGTGTGTGTGTGTGTGTGTGTGTGTGTGTGTGTGTGTGTGTGTGTGTGTGTTGTCCTTCACTGGAGCGCACCATCCTATTAAACAAACACCAAAAACCTCGGCAACACCAGTCACTGTGACCTAACTGACAATCCAGGTGCACACACACACACACACACACACAAACAAACACACACACACACACACTTAGCCTTACCACCCTGAACGTGAGCTATGACTTTGACTTTGAGACCCTGAATGCCCCACCCAGTAACATTGAATGCCAATTCCACAATGGAGAGGCCAATGTTAATCTAAGAAATGTAAACTGCTCTGCCATTTGGCTACTTGTACCTACAACTGGTCCAGCTATTCCAAAAGCCAATTCCACTACTACTGCTCATATTTTACATTGTAGCCTGCATAGTAATTTCTGTATGTGGTCCCAATGGAAACAAAGCAGTCATAGATTGTTGTGTGGGCAGAGACTGGTTACATGGAGCGGCCTGGGTGATTCTGTGTGTGTGTGTGTGTGTGTGTGTGTGTGTGTGTGTGTGTGTGTGTGTGTGTGTGTGTGTGTGTGTGTGTGTGTGTGTGTGTGTGTGGGGTGGACCTTGGTGATGGGTCTCTAGTACGGAAGTACTGGGTTTGAGATAGGGGGTGGGGGGGGGTGTCCTTCTTTTGTTACTGTATCAGTATTGGGGTCTGGGCCCTGGGTGACCCTTGCAAGCACTTGTACAAACAGGCAATTGTGCCACACACACAGAGCTGGGCAGGAGGGTGAGAAGAGAGGAGGTGGGCCTGAAAGGGGTTAACGGCGTTGGAAAAGGTAAACAGCGAGGGATAAAGAGAGGAAGGACATGTATTGGGGGAGGATGGGGGAGCAGGAGGAGGGTGGGGGAGAGATGATGAAAAGACAGTTGGGTAGAAGAAAAGATGAAAGGAAGGAGGATTTAATTATCAAGGAGCCTCCAAAGGCTGATGAGCTTGTGTGAGCAGTTTATCGTTGTTGCTAATCGACTGATGATCGAGTGGCTAACTTTGTTTAGGATGCTGCAGCACTCATTTGAAGGCTAACCGGTAACAATGTTAATGGTTGGACTAGAGGACTTGGCACAAACTTTACTTAGTTTAATCAGCGGCTGAGAGAAAGTCAAACAAGGAGTGGGCAAACACGCTCACAGAAATGGGTTCTCACAAAGTAGTTTAAACTGCAACTCAACTAAAGCAATGATGTTGCAAAAATGTTTTATTTTTCTAGCTTACTTTAGCTCAGATGAAGTTGTGGTGCATGAGTAAACAACAAAAAGCGAAAGTCTTCGACAAGAGCAAAGATTTAAGTGTACAACAGGAAATCCAGGTATGCCTGGGTTTGTGGTGCGTAAAACATTCACAAGTATGCTGTGTGTACTCCTTTAATTTGGGCTGATACTTGGATACTGAATGACCTGCTCATGGAAACCTAAGTGTCAATACAACAATACTAAGGTTTCTGATGTATAGTCTCATGTCCAACCAAAACACCTTGCCGTCCCTGCACCTGCGAAACCCATTTCTTCTGATGAGCCCCCTATCCCTGGGGACGGTTGACCGCCTGCTTAAACAGGTGCAGGAAGCAGAGCAGCATTAGTGACCCTCCAGGTTAGATCACAGCTGATGAACCAGCCAGTGTCCAGCCTCTTAATGCTGGTGTTCGATTCCCAGGCCTGCCCTGGAGGGAGAGCAGGAAGCAGAAACTTCCGCTTGCCCTCTGCAGGACCGGCCAGACACCGGAGCTGAACTGACCAACCATGTCCCGGAGCACCTGGCCCAGACGCCAGCCCCCCACTTGACCCCAACTCACCTGCAACTCACCTACAACCGGGGCGCTCGGCCCGCAAGCAGTGGGGGGACCAGTGGCTCAACAGCTGGACATTCATCCATCTATTCATTCATCCATTCATCCACTGATTAACACACAGCAGCGGCGCACATACACACACTCCTACCACTAATGGTCCCGAATTTCCAGTCTGCGATTAAGAAAGTACTACTATATCTTACTCCCACTGTATTTAGGTAGTGATTCTGATGTGTAATGTATGCATATCTTTTGATAATAATAATTTGGACTAAACATCGGCCATCATATATGCATTCGCATGAATCCCATATTAATCGTGGCTGGTGTCAATTTTAATTCATGTGTGCACGCTTGCTGCTATACTACTCAGCAGGGACAGAGGGAACCTATCGGAGAGCCCTGACGCAAGCAGGACCCCTTAATCACCGCCTTACTGCCGCATTGGTGATGAATGATATTACTCCTGCAACAGTCGGCTGCTCCTCACCCACACACCGTAAACCATTCATCCCAGATCATCCAGGCCTCCCAGCCATAATCCCACTCCACCTCGCTGTACTAGAAATAAAACTCACGCTACTCCTTCTCTCTCTCTCTCTCTCTCTCTCTCTCTCTCTCTCTCTCTCTCTCTCTCTCTCTCTCTCTCTCTCTCTCTCTCTCTCTCTCTCTCTCTCTCTCTCTCTCTCTCTCTCTCTCTCTCTCTCTCTCTCTCTCTCTCTCTCTCTCTCTCTCTCTCTCTCTCTCTCTCTCTCTCTCTCTCTCTCTCTTCCCCCAATGAGCCACTGATCCTACCAGCAGCCCCTCCCTCGTGTCTCAGATGGGAGGCTTGGCCCAGCGTTCGGAACGGTCAACAGGCGTTCCACTCGGCTGGGCGCTCTTTGTGCACGTGAATGAAAGGAGGGCGCAGAGGAGGCAGAGGAGCAGAGATGGAGACGGCCATTGTGGGTTAGAGAGTGCAAACAGCAAGGGCCGGGCCCCGCGCATCCTGCATCGTTTGACTTGACATCAAAGCTAAGCAAACACGACCCCTTCCCTCTCCGCCCGAACACCCATGGGTGCCCCGCCCTTCCACTGCTCCATCGCCGATTCCATCGGCGCTCGTTCCACCGCAGGCTGGTTGCACACATGGCCAGACCGCCCAGCCTTTCGTAAGTGTCTTATTTAAACGCTAACGTGATTCTTTAAGCTGACAAAGTGCCCCTCTCATTCACAAAGAATAAGAAACTAAATATGCTCATAGGCTCAGAAACCTAGATGCATTTTGTATCGAATGAAAGAGGAGAAGCGATCTCGTGCTTTCATATACTGCATTCAACTCCTGATCTTTCCTTGGTTTTCTATTTCCCATTGTGATCCTTACAGCCCTGGTCAGGAGCGGTGTTCAGCGTTCAACAGTGTGCACCGTTATCACCTGTATCTCTGCAGGCCCGAGTACGAGTGCATGGTGAGTAGGACTAGTGGTACTTCATCAACGACGGGCGTTGCAGACTCTCAGCCTCGCGGCGTGAGAGAGTGCGTTCCTGAGTAACGATCCCGCCGCTTTTTCACTTAACGGCTTCAAGTAAAGTCGCGTGTGACTGAGTAAGCAGCAGCCGGTGTTGAGTTATGATATTTTGAGGGGGGGGGGGGGGGGGGGGGGGGGGGGGGGGGTGGAGCCATGAGCTATGCTATTGGGGGTGCCTGTTGCCTGTGCACCCACTGGATGGATGTTGGCGTGCAGAGACAGCAATGGCTGGGTGTTTGTGAGAGAGAGAGAAATAGATAGGGAGAGAAAGAGAAAATGGAGAGAGAGAGAGAGAGAGAGAGAGAGAGAGAGAGAGAGAGAGAGAGAGAGAGAGAGAGAGAGAGAGAGAGAGAGAGAGAGAGAGTAATGTATGTGTGTGTGTGTGTGTGTAGCAGTGTGTTTTGTCTTTCCTGAAGTGGTGAGGGCTCACTTGGGGCTTGGAGGATGGGATGAGACACTGAGGATTGTCACAGGCTGGCTGAGTTATAGCACTCATAATACACACATACCCACACTGGAACACCCCACGCACACACACACACACACACACACACACACACACACACATATATGTACAAGTTCACACAATATTTGTAACAAAGTGTACAGCGCATCGCATCACTTTACACATGACAGATGGCATACATCAAACAGATGTCACAATTGCTAACACACACACACAGTCACACACAAAATTACTGAAATCTAACAAGGAGCAAGCAGTCAAAGTTTCTGAGAGCTGAGAGTATCTATAACCAGCCAAAAATATTGAGTCACTCATTGAGCGATTCAGGAATATGAGATGACAAAAAGTAGTAGGCTTAGACAGTAATACAATGAAACCATATCAAATATTGAAAGAATTTCCCATTACCAAATAAATAAAATCTACCATGTCCCTGCATACAAAGGCATATCCAATAGCTGGCTGTGATTAGTCTGCAACTGTTTGCTGGTGTTTATTACCTTTACTATAAAGATTTCTTATTTTTAACATTGGACTTTGGGTCAGCAGGGTGTTTTTGCAGTATTAACTGAAGTTACAATCCCTCTAAAAAATGGGTTCAACGGCAACTCGGGTGCATTTCTAATTCAGAGTCCAGCTCCTAAATGTCTTTCCAAAAAACGCCTGAATTTGAGGAGAAAGAAAAAATCCCATTCTTGTAAATTGGATTTAACCAGGCCTTAACCTCGGCCCCTCTCGGTGTTGTGTGTGTTCTAGGGGCCACAGGGGCTAATTTAATTTGCCTGGATTGAGGGATGGGCTGTGGGTAAAGACCGTCTGCTAGCCTGAAAGACACTCTCTGCACTTCAGAAGACCTACTGTAGCAAATGGGCAGGGCTCCGTCCACACACACACGCACACACATACACACACACACACATATAAAAACACTAACACACAGACAAAATATAAACTCCACATAAATAATCACAAAAATAGTGTGTGGGTGATACAGATGCATACAAAGACAGACGACACACACAGACACACACTCAGACCTGTGTTGGCGGTTCATGGCTGCGACCATGAGAGCGGTCCAGCCCAGACGGTGACGATGGTTGGGGTCCACTCCCTCTTGCAGCAACCTGATGGCAAACAGGAAACAGGAAATGGTTATGATTTGCCATCGACTCAACTCTAGCAGCTAACGAGTTGTACAATTGTTTATTCCAATTAGGCATTTTTTATTGAGTTTTGCCTGTAGTTAGCATTCATCATTACTATGCATCAATAGGAAACGATGGGAAATGTCAATCTGGTGCATGTGGACAAATAAACTGCTTGTCCTGTAGCAACAGAGTGGTCCAGCAAATGGATTCAAACTCTCTTATCTTTTGTCCCCGTCCACATCCTCATAGGCCGGTGCTGGTGCCTGTGTGTGTGTGTGTGTGTGTGTGTGTGTGTGTGTGTGTGTGTGTGTGTGTGTGTGTGTGTGTGTGTGTGTGTGTGTGTGTGTGTGTGTGTGTGTGTGTGTGTGTGTGTGTGTGTGTGTGTGTGTGTGTGTGTGTGTGTGTGTGTGCGCGCCTGTGCTCTGAGCCCCTGAGGGTGTGACATCAGGTACGAGAGTATCCTAATGCTTAGTGTGAAAGCGATCTATCTGTCCCCTCCTGAGTCAGATCGGCAGACAGTGTAGTTTGTTTACCGTCAACACAGTGGCCTCTCACTCTAGTCTGGTCTCACTGCTCTTTTCTTCCCCACAGCCCTCTCCTTTCTGTGGGATGTTTCACTAGAACATGTTGGTGGCCTCTGTGCTTTCTATGGTTGTTTTAACGTCCCCATGCACCTTAAAAATTATCACCAAAAATATGATCATAGTAGCGGACTGAGTGGAAGGCCCAAAGCATGTCTACTTTTTGGTCAAGCAGATGCATTTGGAGACGTACGGGATTACATTTTTCTTTACAATGACAAATTTAGGGTATGCTTGCCTCGTTAAATCTATCTTCAGATTTTTTTTTCAAAAATATAGTAAAAACATCTGGTGCTTAAAGGTGCTCCGTATGGCGTCCTCCTTGATCCAGCTGTTTAACAACAGTTGTTGCGAAGCGGTCCTTCTTGAAACCCCAGTGGAGAACAAAAAGGAATAAAACCCCCCACCTCGCATCCAGTATCTTTGGACAGACTCCCACCTGACACCCCATCGCCTCGGACAACTCAACCAAAACACTTAACACATCTGTGGCTCCTGGCTAACTGCTCGTCTGTCTGTCTGTCTGTCTGAACTTAACTCTCCTGTCACCTTCGCCATCTGCCATCTAAGAGCTGGTAACACAAGACCTGTGGCGTTGCAGTACATGAAGCAACACGTGTCACACTCAGACTTAAGTGTTAAATACACGTGTGTGTGTGTGTGTGTGTGTGTGTGTGTGTGTGTGTGTCTTTGTGTGTGTGTTGCTCGGAAATATATGTGTGGCCTCTGTGTGGATTAACACAGCAATCTCTGTGTCTATGCAAACGTTATAAACGTTATAAACATGTTAGTACAACCAGAACCTCATGTACAACTGATTACTATACTTTACACTGATGTCTACATTCAGTCAGTGAAAAACAGGCACATTTTATCTTGGTCAAAGTATTGCACTGCATACATTCAAATGAACACACACACACACATACATATACACACACACACACACACACACACACACACACCGTTGTTATGGACCTGTTTTGGGTGACTAGCTCTTGGGGTGATGGGAAAACACATAGGACTGTGTTTGAGTTTAAGATCAACTCATGTGTGTGTGTGTGTGTGTGTGTGTGTGTGTGTGTGTGTGTGTGTGTGTGTGTGTGTGTGTGTGTGTGTGTGTGTGTGTGTTCTATGGAGGGCTAAATGAAGGGTGAATTGCATCGAGAGAAAGGCAGCCTGGTCAAAAGACAGAGCAGAGATACAGACAGTGAGGTCTTATGGAAACGCTAACTGCATGGCTCAGTGTGCCTGAGCCATGCATTCTTCAATTCCCTCATTTTGTTGCATTTAAAAATACACCACCTCAGTCTGATAGAAAGGTTCACACAACCTCAGAGATGATACGCAGGCTCCATCTAGTAGTTGCTACTGGGACTACAACAATACTAACACTACTGATGCTGTCCATCCACGCACTTGATGTCATCAAGTGACCTGCTTATTGTTCCCTCTTAAATCATCCCCTGCACTCCTCACACACTCCTGTGTACATGGTGCACTCCTGTGTGTGTGTATTTTACCTGGCAACATCTTGAGAGTTTTTGGTCCTTGCTGCCTCTAAAAGTGCATCACCTTAAATTGCAGAAACAGAGAGGTCATGAAAATTGTTTGACTGATGGGACAATATATTTTGCATTTATAACCATCCTCTCTAAGAATAAGCATACAACATCGACATCGACATGGACACACACACACACACACACACACACACACACACACACACACACACACACACACACACACACACAACTGCCCCATACCTTTGTTATCAGAGTCTTTTTTCAGACAAAAGGCCACAGCTGCAGCTGACAATACACCGGCAGAGGCCACGCCATATGGGCTAGGACCCCCACCTTTGCCCTGACCTTGTCCTCCGCCACTTTGTCCACTCTCCTCCCAGTACTGGCTGTTGTTGCGCCCACTGCTGGCCAAGGCTGCCCAAGAACTACGGCGGTTCTCAAGGTTTGAGAGCCACCTTGGGGCAAGGTGGTGGTACTGCACCACCGGTTTCACATTTGCATTTTTTGCCTCTTCGGCTAAGATGCCTTTTCTTGAGACGCGGGAGGTAGAAACGATGGGGTTACGATTAGCGTCCGTTGTTGTCCCTCGGCCTTGGCTTGTGCGATCACTTGTACTCGTCTGAAGTACCCGGCTACATGGTGAAAGGCTACGCGACCTTCGGATAAATAGCCTGGTAGGAATTGATGTCAACATGGCGATAAACTCACCGGTGGGTGATAATAGTAATCAGTCAATAAAATCTCACCAAAACGGCAGGCACACGGATGTTATTTCCCCGTCATTTAGGATTAACCCAGGTTGAAGACCAAAACACCATCAGCTAAACGAAAACAACGACAATGCAACCCTGGATGTCACTAGAACGCGCAATGGTCTGTGGGGAATGTAGTTCTTCTAACGAGCAATTTCCTTTTTTGTTACAATGCGCTGTTTTAGGACAACACTTTGTCATTGTTTTGACACTCGATTAAACTGCAAATGTATCTACATTTTAATAATGCAAAATACTATTAAAAAGGGTATACAGGGTGGATTTGATGGGATATAGTTGTTTTGTGAAAGTATTTCTAATGAATTGCCGCCAGATGGCACTAAAGTTAAATAGATCATGGATACGTGGCATAACATTTAATGACAATTTAATGTACTGCTGTGGCAGGTTATGGGTTATGCATGGCTTTGGACATAAAGGATGAATGGTCCTAGGCAGCAGGATAAAATTAGGGTTCAGAAAGACACAATGGTGTGCAAGAAAATCAGGTCAAAATATTTAAGTTCTCGACAGGCCTACCTCTAGCATCCAGTTTTATTCTAAGCAGCAATGTATGTTTGCATTTTGGGATTACACTTGATATAATAGATTAACACAAATACAGGAGTTATATGCCTGACATATCTACATACACACAGACACACACAGCAAAGCCGTAACTCAAAGCAGTTTCAAGTAATAGTTCCCCTATTCTGCAAAAGTCTAAATAGACAGAGGCACAAACATGCACACTTATCAGACCAACCATCGGGCTGTGTGATGCTATGTGTTATCTAATCACAACTGATGAACACTTCAATATCAGAATGTGGGTTTACTGCAGCATACATATGATGACTATGCTCTATTATTTATCATTTATCATTCTACTTTATTCATGCTTCTATGGAAGGGGATGTTATAGTGGTGTGTGTTAGCGCGCGCGCGTGTGTGTGGGTTGGTATGTGAGTTTACGTTCTGTTTGCATGGGTATCAAACTGGTAGACCAAGAGTGACATGGAACCCAAATAGCTCGAATAAGCAGCTTGAGAAAGAGACAGATGAGGGGGTGGGGGGTAAGCCCTACTGTTCTATAACCATGGCGGAACAGGTAGTGCAAGAATTTCCCTCATAATCATGAAACGTTTGCCCGTGGAGGTTGTGTGTGTGCATAGCAGAAGTGCGAAAGCCTGAGAGCCAACGAAAAAGAATTACGCCGATGGAAGGATTCGTTATTTGTCCTATTTTTTTTACACTCGATTATGCTGCAACTGTATCAAAATGTACTATTTTTTTATAATTCAAAAGACTGTTGGATAAAGGTACACAGGATGGACTCGATGGAATATAGTTGTTTTGTGAAACCATTTCTTACCGATGACCGCCAGATGGCACTAAAGTAAAATATATCAAGGATACGTGGTGTAACATTTCATTACTATTTCATGGACTGCTGTGGCAGGTTATGGGTTATATATGGCCAGTGTAGAACATGAAGGACGAATTGGTCATAGGCAGCAGGATACAAATACGAATATAAAAGGATCATAAATAAGGTTTGAGAAAGACAAAGGTTTGCAAGAAATGCAGGAAACCATCAGGTAGAGATATAAGTTCTCCACAGGCCTACATCTAGCATCCAGTTTTATTCTAAGCAGCATTGTGTGTTTACTTTCTGGGATTCCACTTCTATAACAGATAAAACAGTTGTGCTATAGTATTCTTCATTTATTACATTGCACACATACACCCACACACGCATACACACACATACACATGAACGCGCACAAACACACACACACACACACACACAAACACACACACACACACACACACCATAGCCGTCACTCAAACAGCAAAGCAGTTTCGATATAGTTTCCCTGTATTCTACAAATAGAAAGAGGCATACTCATACACAAATATCAATAATGCTATATTGGGTTATGCATGTCTGCAGTGATTACGCAAATGGTTTTCAGACTATCCATCTGGCTGTGTAATGCTATGGGGTCAACTGAAGATACACATAAATATCAGAATTTCGGTTTACTAGAGCGTAGTAGGTGATAGCCTCGAGCAAATCCTTAGTTTGTAGTGGGGTGATGCAGTAATGTTAACCGGCAGAGGTTGATTGGGTAAAAACTATTTGTGTAGAAGCAGATGCACAAAAGTTAGAGTTGGGGTCGCAACTAGAAATTGGGGTTTAGAACTGGGGTCACGTGCCACAAAAGGATGGTAACCACTGCTCTACATTATTCATGCTCCACTTGAAGGGCAGGTTATTGTCGTATGTGTGTGTGTGTGTGTGTGTGTGTGTGTGTGTGTGTGTGTGTGTGTGTGTGTGTGTGTGTGTGTCTGTGTGTTAGGCTTTGTTTGATTGGGGGTTAAACCGGTAGACCAAGAGCGACATGGAAGCCTAACAGCACTAATAAGCAGCTTGAGAAATACACAGAGGAGATGGGGGGGCTCTTTAGATGGTGCGATAACCACGGCGGAACAGGTAGTGCCAGAAGCCGGGCGCGCCCCCATCACAATAAAACCTGTCCCGTGGAGGTCGTGTGTGCGCGTCGCCTCAGTGCGGATACTTAAAGAGACTGTCGGGGGCGGTCCCACCCAGAGCAGAGCTGTCAATTGTACAGTCGATACGTTCGCCAACCGTTGTTGTTTTCCCTCGCCTCCTTCTTTTCCTTCTTTTCGCTGCATCTCCGACCACCTGCAACAGAGAGGCAACGATGGAGAATTGCTGAAAAAAGAATTACGCCGACCGAAGGACACGTTGAATTGCTAGATTTCTACCGTCTACCTTTCCTGCGTCGACTTTTGTCGAGAGAGAAAACCAGACAACGCAAGAGAATTTAAAACGCGGAAAGAAAAACATATGTTTGGCTGAAAAGAGACATGTGTAGACCCTGAGTTGACCGAAACTTATTTTAGTCACCCCGATCGATGGAAATATCTTATTTGTATATATTTGTGTAGCATATTATTGTAGCATAATCGGGGTTATTTTGCATATGCTGCTTGCATAACAGTAAACTGTTTGATCTGAGTTTGTGTGCATAGCGCTGACTACCTTGTCTGCCGAACGCATACACAGATTAGCCTAGCAGTCGAGGAGCTTGAGTCTATTAAGAAGGAAACGTAATTAGAGAAGTTATTTTCATTCGAAGGCATACGGCTGGCTAGGTCTCTCGTTTCCGAACTGATATAACGTTACTACCTGGTCTTTACCGCTCTTTGGTCTTTACCGATTCACTGCCTGCCTTTCCCGTGAATCGCTTCCCCGGCCTATACCCTCTCTCTCCAACCCTGTCCCCCGGTGCCATGTCTGAAGGGAGTGTTGCCATCCCGGATGACCGGGCGTTTGCCAGCTTCAAGGCGGAGTGTCTATGTGAAGAGGGCTGGAATGTGACGTACAACAAGTCCGGCATCACGGTGTGGATCCAGAGTTTGGATGAAGAAAAGTCTCTCCACAAGATCAAGGTGAGCACAAAACACGTTTAACGTAATATTTTAACCCTATATATATTCACCTTACAGAACACAATGCATACAGAAACAGTCTGGGGTAGAAGGTCAACGCTGAACAGTACATGGTCACATTCCATGAAAGTCAGATCTACAGGACTGCTAATGGAAAGGTATAGAGAGGACAGGTAGAGATTGTCCATAGTAGTAGTTTTATCAAATTCACAGTGATACAATATGTTACCATGTCATATCAAACATAGTTGTATGCTTATGCATCTACATCCAATTAAAGGCATTGTAATAGCATGGAGTCACGTGATTAGTCACTTTAAAACAGAAATGTTTAGTTTACTGAAATATTTGCATAAAACATACAACGATTTTAATATAATTTTTAATGGATGAGGGGGGTTAGAAAAATCATATTCAGAAGTTGTAAAATGAATCATGCAAATGCATTACGTAAAATTCCACCGTTAGGTGGATAGGACATGCCTTCATCCCAAAGATATATCACTGGCATTAGACTGATGGCAGACATCATTTTCTTGCCAAGCGCACAACAAATCAACTACGGTTCAGCCCAGCTGACAGCTGGCTATATAGTTCAGCTACACTACCTCTGAGCGGGAATGAATTGAACTTCAAGTAAGTACTGTCAGTACTGGGAGGAGAGTTGAAGTAAACATTCCCCCACCTCTACTCAATTGAGCCGAATCCCTTCTCTGAATAACTTTACTGTCACATGTAAAACACATGTTGAGTGCAACATGGTATATGAAATGGATGGCCAACAATGCTGTTTATCTTAACAGTATCCTAAACCATCTGTTTAATTCCAATCACCACAGGTAAAAGTCTAGAGGATTTTATCTTACATTTGTGGTTTTACTCCCAGCCGAAAGGTTCTGGGTTCCAATCCCCACAGTCCCCCCATGTCCACAGTCTACCTGTAGGCATCATTGAGCAAGATGCAGAACCCCTACCTGCTCATTAATGGGAAGAAGAAAAAAGCACTTTTAAGTCGCTTCCAATAAAAGTGTGGGCTAAATGACTGAGGGGAACCACTATATCACCAGGTGGGAGGGGCAGGTCGGGGGGGGGGGGGGGGGGGGGGGGGGGGGGGGGGCGTTGTGGGCAGGATATGAAAGCATAGTTCAGCTGAGTGACGTCACAGGGATGGCCTCTTACATACACATACGTGCACATATACACACACGCACATCATGTTTTCTTTTTATTTCAATGACGAAATACAGAATGTAAACAAGCTGATGCATGTTGGCCTGTTTGCCCTTTTATTCTGAGTAAATGCAATGTGTATTTAAGGTGAGGCCGTAACTGTAAGGTGTATGTGTGTTTGTGTGGGGGGGTGTGTGTGTGTGAGCACTGCTAAGCATCTGCTTAGCCATACAAGACAGGTGTTTTCTCATGATAGCTCTGCAAACAAAGTGAAGTAGAATTAATACTGTCTCTCTCTAGTTATCTCTCTCTCTTTCTCTCTCTCTCTCCCCTATCCCTCTCCACCTCCCCCCTCTCTCCCCTCTCTTCCACAAACACATGCACAAACACTCAAATAGTTAGATTGTGGGTGGGTCCTTAATCTTTAACTGCTGCCTCACCTTTATGTCAATATGACAACACAGCAGGGTGGATTTTGCATGGACAGGCTATTTTCACAATCTTGCTCTCTAAGACACACACACACACACACACTCCCACACTCACACACTGTCTCACACACACACACACACACACACACACAGTCAGTCAAACACGGACTAATGTGATGTTATATATTAGTGCATATTCACACAGATGGTATGCTTGTGTTTGTGAAGGGTATGTCTGTGTATGTTTTTTGTGTGCTGTGGTGTTGTGTGTGTATGTGCATTTGTCTAACTGTCTGTATGTTTGTGGCAGTGTGTCTGTGTGTGTGTATATTTGTGATTGTGTACATGTGTGTGTCTTCATGTTTGTTTGTATGGCTGTGTGTGTGTGCGTGTAGGCTTGTGTTTGTGTTTGTAAATGAGAGAGAGAGTGTGTGTGTATGTATGCGTGTATGTGTCTCTGTTCTGCAATGCCACACATGCAGTTCTTCTATTTATAGACTCAGCCGAGCCATGGATGCCTTCTTAGCTGATGCATGTGGAATGAGCAATGTGAACATAATGAGAGTCAAGTTTTCCCTCTTTTCTTTCTGTTCCCCTCCTCACTGTCCTCTCTTTCTTCTTCTTTCAACTGGCACTTTTCCTCAAGTTTATTTCCTCTCTCTCATTACCAGTGCAATTATGATCATTGTCATCACAATCATCAGTGATGACTGACAGATGTCAGTCATTGTAAACTAGCACAATTACAATTAACATCACCATTGTCATCCTCAACGTGACCATTAACAGCCATTATCCGGATCGTCTTCCACACAGAATATGCTGAACACTTCTGTGTGGGTGGGTCATTTTTAGAATTGTCTCTTGTTTACTCGACTGGTTTGAAAAACTATCAGATGGATGCTCCTCAACTGGGTCTTTCCTCCAGCAATGACGCCAACACACACACACACACACACACACACACACACACACTGATGACTCCGCGGCTCGCCTTTCTTGCCTGAGGAAACACAGGGAAGCCCTTCCGTGATTCACATAAACAACAACATCCTTTCTTCCTTTGTTTTAGCCTTCTCTATCCCTTCATCCTTTTCTCTCACACTCATCAACCAGTGGGAGGAAAATGTGAATGGACTTGAGAAGATGGAGGGAGGGAGGGAGGGAAGGAGGGAGGAGGAAAGGAAGAATGGAAGAGGATAAAGCCCATGTGGAAAGAGGGGGAAGGGTGGAAGGGGATACACAAGGAAAGGTATATGGGATCCATTCCTTCCTACCTTTCCTTAGGCCTAAGTGCTGTGAGGTTGATTGACATGTGCAAGAGTAGATTACATGAGTGGTTTTACTCAGGACTCACAAGGCAATCTGACACACACACACATGCATACACATCAGTCAGGTTCGCTGAATTGGTTGAATATTGAATTACGATACACAGTCACACACACACGCAAATACAGCAAAATCGGCTTTGTGAGTTTAATATATTCTCACATCTCAAACAATGTCAGCAGTATGAACAGTCTCGCAGAAGCGTAAAACATTTACACCCTGCGACCCTTAGAAGGGATAAAGTGGTCTAGAAAACAGACCAATGGTTGGATGAACTAATAGAGGGGTGGTGGGAAAGCTAGTTAGGATGGACAGATCCACAAATAATGATAGTGCATTAGGTCTTCAACATGTACTTAATGTTCAACCAATTCAGCTAACAGCTTATGATTGCACAACTGACTGAACACCACAACAACAAACAGAACAATTCCGCTATTAATGTAAACTGATGTATGTAATATTAATCGATTACATTTTACCATGTTACCACTATTTATGCCCTTTACTCTTTTCTGCAAACCATTTCTTCTTTTGCGGAAATCGCACGTCTTGGCAATAATGCTGCAGTAACACACACACACACGCACACTTTATCTAAAGCAAACACCACCTGACTGAAATCATATAGACACATAGCCAGGCACCCTGTTTACTTTCCTGTAGGCTTACCTGTACATATCTATGCTTGCTGGATACATGGTTGCTGTTTTAATTCTGCTGCAAATTGTATTAATCTGGTACATGCTTCTGTGTGAGGTTCATAGGTGCACACTCATTCTGCTCATGTGGACACACACAAGCACACACACACACACACACACACACACATACACATACACACACACACACACACACACACACACACACACACACACACACACACACACACACACACACACACACACACACACACCATTTGCGAGGCCCTGAAGCAAAAGTATTTCTTTTTTAAATCTGTTGCTAGCCTACATTCTTCTCTAGCTAAGTCCGAGGTAAGTGGCAGCACCATCAGCTCCATGAAGAAACGCATGTGAGCAACTGAGCATACCATGACCATAAATGTTAGCATTTCTATTTGGGATGAAAGTGTTGAAACGATGGCTCTGGAAAACTTGGACAAAGGGGTCCTTTGACTTCACTTACTCATGATAATTGTATTTAAAATGGTTTGAAGTGTCCCCTTCCCCTTGTTCCACTCCATTTTATGGGATTCTATATTTTATGGGACACTCCGATTTGGTAAATTGGCAATGGTTAGGTCTGTTTTGAGATGTTTTCCATCTATTTTCTTTGAGTTTGATGTACCCTATTTCAAATGGGTTTTTAAATAACGATGTCTAACATATTATTAATACATTAGGCAATACATACATGTAGGACTATGTTCTCATTTTGTGCAAGCAGAATAATTCTACATTGCATGTGGTCAACATGGGGCAGACCACTTTCTTGTCAACCGTAGTCATATTATTTTGTTCAGAGTTAAACTTGTATTTTTTTTATTATTATTAATTTTCGTACATTTTATATTGGTAAACATATAAATCCACACAGAAAGGCCTGGATTCGAACCCAGTACCTTCCCTGTGGTGGGGCTGAAAGGCTAATCACATCACTGCCGCCAAGCTTAAGTTATCACTTATTCCCTTACGGCTTTTTACTAGTCAGCTTTATGAGTGTGAGGCCATCTAAAATGGGGCATACTACTAGATTTAGCATGAAGATAAATCAGGCCAGTGGATGAAGAGAAGAGGGGATTAAATTATTTGGCTGATTGATAATAAAAGTGAAATTGTTAACTGGGCCAAAAAGTCCTTCTTACTGTTTCTATGGTCCTCTTTTTTTCTCTCTCTCTCCCTCTTCATTATATTCATATTTTTGTCCTTCTCTTGACTTTGCTGTAATACTTTTCTTTTACCTTTAATTGGCATTGCATGTGTACCTTTTTAAAGCTTGGCTCCTCTAGTGTGTAAATACTCCTTCCCATTGGCCGGGCTCCAGTGCATCGCATTTTCACTCGTTTGTTTTTAGTTCGCTCTCTCTTGCTCTCACATGGTTGGCTTGCTGCTGCTCCACTTGCTCCCTGTCTTTTGTTTCCCAGTTGGGACCAACTGATTTACAGTTCTTTCCATTTCACTCAGTGTGTGTGTGTGTGTGTGTGTGTGTGTGTGTGTGTGTGTGTGTGTGTGCGTGTGTGCGTGTGTGCGTGTGTGCGTGTGTGCGTGTGTGCGTGTGTGCGTGTGTGCGTGTGTGCGTGTGTGCGTGTGTGCGTGTGTGCGTGTGTGCGCGTGTGCGCGTGTGTGCGGTATGCATGCCCATGCGGGCCTATGTGTTTGGATTTTGGCTGTTTTTTTTAACGAGTGTCCCAATGAATACACAACAAACAGTATTCTTAGATGCTAATTCACAGTGAACTAACAACAGGAATGATGTGTAGACAAACTGATGAGCATCTCTCTCCCTGTGGTTCCCAGTGTCGGATGGTGTGTAACGACGTGTCCGCCGAGACTATGTACGACGTCCTCCACGACACCGAGTACCGACGCAAGTGGGACTCCAGCGTCATCGAGACCTTCGACATCGGAAGACTCACCGTCAACACCGACGTTGGATACTACTCATGTATGTGTGTAGGGAAAAAAATACATTTGAATGCTTATCACATGGCATGCATGTAAATTAAATCACATAAAACTGTCATACATGCACAGGTGTAGCCGAACACCAATCATTTCCACCTCTGTTCCAGGGAGATGTCCCAAGCCTCTTCGCAACCGCGATGTTGTCACACTTCGCTCCTGGCTGCAGATCGGAAAAGATTACATTATCATGAACTACTCTGTCAAGCATTCTGTGAGTACTGCACACACACACACACACACACACACACACACGTTACACACACACACACACACACACACACACGTCACACAGACAAACAACCACACACAGACGTACACACACACACACATAAACACATTACACACACGCACACACATACTCACTCACACACTTCCAGGTATATGAGCATTACTAGCATTTCGAGTGCCATTGGGTTCGTTGTCGTCATCAAGTGTTACGTGTGGATGTCTGGATTTACGCGTAAGTCAGTATCAACGCCACTGGGTCATAGGTTGTAAAAGTTCACATCTCCTCCAAGGCATAGTAAAGCAGTTTGAGCCATTAAGTAGTGTTTGGGTGCAGTCCAAATTGGAAAAGAGTACTTCTCTTTCTAGCTGTCCTTGACGTTGTTGGAAATGGAACGGAGCATATTGAATGGATGGATTCCACTCAACTTCTCTTTGCGGCTCTCAGGTCCAGTCCAGTGTTTGGGGTTGTTGATATCACACCGCTTGATACAGTTCAGTGTCTTATAAATCATGTAGTAGTGGTGTATACACCTAGAGGCTTGGAAATAGACTAAGGCGAGTGGTTTTGATTTTGTTGCCAAGAAAGGATACTTACTACCCTCAAAATGCTTTCTAATTTAGCATGAATCAACCATGCTTACTTTTTCTACTGGACTCTCCTTCTCTCTCTTGCTTAGTTTCCTCTCTCCTTCCTACTTTGTCTTCATTGCGCGCTCTTTCGCTCTGCTGTCATTCCATTCCAAGTGTTTACTGAAGGATATGGCTTCTCATGTGACTTTTGGCTGTAGACGTCCGCCTTCACCTTCCGCATTCTTGCAGTAATTAGTGGTCAGGAACAAGTTAGTATGAGTGTGTGTGTTTGTGGGTGTGTGTGCGCGTATGCGTCTGTCTCTCTGTCTATAACTTTTTGTGTGCGTCAAGGTCAGTTTGATAAGCAAACAGTGGTGGAAACCACCACCATAGTTTCCACTCACTGACATTATTACTCTACTCTCTCTTTAACAACGCAGAACAACAGATGAACTGAACTCATCAAATAATGATTGGCAGTGCGCTTCATTACCTGGTAGCCCGATGCCACAGGCATCGGACTCACAAAAAGATGTCTTGCTCAAATTAGATTACAGTGAGTTATCACGAAGACAAAACCTGATTAAGCTGTAACACACGTTTTACAGCATTATGGAATTATGGTATGACAAATATTTATCTATTGCACACTCACGCATGTCCTACCCAACTTGCACTCACACACGCCTGATTATTCTTGCACAGTCGAGATCCTGTTCATTATTTTAACTTAACTTCATTTCCCCAAAAATACCTCATATCATGTATGACCTTGCACATAGACTGGCCCACATGATGCAAGAGTGATTATGAACCAAATCAGCAGTCTTGTGCTAGAGCAGTCCTCTGTAGCTATGGTCCTGTGCCCGAGTATGTGGGAGTGTACAGCACATGCTGATAT
This sequence comes from Lota lota, assembly GCA_026745465.1. NCBI lineage: Eukaryota > Metazoa > Chordata > Actinopteri > Gadiformes > Lotidae > Lota > Lota lota. Next base: position 6,774,762 of record JACYXH010000772.1, read on the forward strand.
TTTGCATGTGCAGCCTGTGTGTGTGTGTTAATGTGGAGGTGAAAGCAATATGCAGGCCTGGCGAGTAGCACGGTTACAGGATAAAGTGGTTTGCGTAAAGGCCCCCTCTGCTGATGCTGGGCCTTGGGCTTGAGTGCTGCATATTGTGCTCCTTAAGTGCCCCAGTGCAGACTGACTGCCCCAATAACAACAGGCCCTTGGGTGGCTGTTACCGCTACTGATCCATCAATGATGCACCTTACAATCTGATACACACAGCATCAGCAGTCAAGAATGTTTTTCATTGTATGTGTGTGTGTGTGTGTGTTCGTGTGTGTGTTTGTGTATCTCTGTTTGTGTATGTGTAAATGTTTCTCGATATCCGCAAAAAACTAATGAATCTCTGCCACTTATCCTCCTCTGGAATGTACATGCATTCGCCGTGGAAGCTGTCTTGCCATGACTTACTGCATTCTGAGACCGTGTGTGTGTATTCCCCCTGCAGAAATACCCTCCTAAGAAGGACATGGTGCGAGCAATTTCCGTTCAGACTGGTTATATGATTCAGCATCGGGGACCCACTCATTGTGTCCTCACCTACCTGGCCCAAGTAGATCCACGAGGTAGGACACACATGCACACAAATGCTCTCACACACACACATACGCACACACAATCAGACCAATGACATAAATTGCATCCAAATGCTCCTACATGTGTTCTCGTTAGAACATGTAGGAGCATTTGGCATTTGGAGAGGATATAGCTGTAGAGTTCCAACTGAAAAAGGGCTGTATGTCAGTAGAATGTATAAAGATAGCGTTTCCATTTTAGGGAAATTATTCCTCTAATTGTGTGCCTCAAGTTCTAATGAGTGATTCCTCCTGTGCTCTTATTTCCAAAGGAGTCACCATAGTAACTATATGAAGGACAGGGTCCCTTTATCTTCTCTCTACCTGTCTGCCTATCTCTTCATCCTCCTTTCTCTCGGCCCTCCATTCTTTCACTCTCGCTCTCTTGCCAGGTCTTTTTGTAAACTCCCTCTCCCAGTTAACGTATTATGATGAGAAAACAATAAACATTCCCCCTTTTCCTTAACCTCTCTCTTTTGTTCCAATGTTCTGTCAAACGATCTGTATCTCTTTGATTCTGCTTCCATCCTTTCTTTTTCTGTCCCGTCTCACCTCTCTGTCTCTTCCCCTGCAGGTTCTCTACCCAAGTGGGTTGTAAACAAGTCTTCCCTGTTCCTGGCTCCTAAAGTAAGTAAATCACACACACACACATGCACACACACACACACACACACACACACACACACACACACACACACACACACACACACACACACACACACACACACACACACACACACACACACACACACACACACACACACCACACACACACATTATGTATGATGTGTTTGATTTTGTGTGTGTGGGTCTGTGTGTGTGAACAGAGGCATGTGTCTGTGTGCACGTGGGTGTGCACACATATATACACACATACATGGCTGTGTATGGCTGCACACAGCTGCATGTGTGAACACTTATGCTTGGGTCCGTGTTTAAATAGGGGTATAAAAGCTCAGAGGAGCTTCTTGGTGATTGAGATATCCCCTGGTGCTGGTTTCCAAAAATGGCAACATATGCACCACAGACCCACAGGGACACTAGTCACGACACACAGTAACATCATGACTTTGGTTGGCTTGGCTCGGTGTACCAGAGAATCAGGGTATTCCGTTAGCATTATTATCTGGAGACTGCTGCTAATGCTACTGCCACACTTGCAGCAGTTTGTCCCGAGTCCCTTTTATGATGCTTCATCCATTAGCCATCCCAGGCCAAGATTGCGTTTAGTTTTTACAATACATTTAGAAGCACACCTTTGGAGAAGACGGCTGAGCAATGTAAAACACTGTAGTGCACTTTCTGTCACTGTTATGTGGTCGAAATGTATTTGTTATTTTTAATTCACTACACTACAGTGTCAGGAAGAGGATAATGTTGATTATTTAAGTGATGCAGTGTCGTAGATGGTTTCCTACCCATAGAATGTGCGTTTGAGAGATTATCCCTTTCACTATCAACAGTAAACATTCTGAAATGCGTCTCATCTCTTTCTTGTCCACTGTAGGCAATGAAGAAGATCAATAAAGCATGTCTCAAATACTCAGAGTGGAAGCAGAGACACAACAAAGCCTATAAGCCATGGCTCTTCCCAGAACAGACTACATTACCCATCATCCCACTCTGCGAGCTCAGCATCCAACGTGCCGACAGCCTGGAGAACATTGACGAGAGCTGCCTGACTGAAACCCAGGAGAGGGACAGCGATTAGCATTAGCATAGCATCACACACACACACACACACACACACACACACACACACACACACACACACACACACACACACACACACACACACACACACACACACACACACACACACACACACACACACAAATATTGGCTTGTATAAAGGTGTATGGCATATTACACACACACACACACACACGGTGGTGTACATGTACGTTCTGACCGTTCAGATACACCATATTTCTATTGATCTATGATGACGTACAAAGTGTATAAAGATGCACAGAGGCAAACACAAGTAGGTGCACAGTATACATTCATACACGCATTGATTGATGCATCATAGGATAAGCACATGCCTGCTTAAACACACATAGATGCACACAACTTCATGTGAACACATACACACTTAGAACATATGTTAAATACATTTGGAGTTCTATAGCTATTGCTTTTATTTTATATTTTACAAATCAAGCAACCATGAATTGTTGAATTGTCTTGAGCACCAATAGAAATATCCAGTCATTAATACATCGTTAATATAACAAGCCTTTGCAGGACAGATGACACAGACGTTGCTCATCTCCTCCCAAGTTCAGTACAATGCACACCTCATCACATCAGTGTCCAATCAGAACGTAGTGTAATACCAAACGTGTTGGGATGTTACCATACAATGGTTACCATTAACACTGAACATGCATCACTAGCAAAGTGACACGTGTGTATTGTAGCGACCAATTATGCTTCATAATTCTAATTCACATGGATGAGTTTCTCAGTGCAGCTCCCCATGCAAACATACACACGCACACACACACACACACACACACACACACACACACACACACACACACACACACACACACACACACACACACACACACACACACACACACACACACACACACACACACACACACACACACACACACAATTACACATACAGTATACAAATAAAAATAGGCAAGAAGTCTCTGTGTCTTTCTTACCGCATTAGGTCTTGTTTCCCTGTTTTTTGTTTTGTTTTTCCAGAACACAGACCTTCATGAGCTCACACAGTGTGTATTTTATCCCAGAGATATATGAATGTATGTAGAGTTTGAAATGTAAACAGATTCCTAACAAAGATTTAAAAAATATTTCACGAGTGATCGGATTCATTCTTTGTGCGTATGTGTGTTTGTATGCTTGTGTGTGTGTGTCAAGTTATGGATTACCTTCAGCATTTGTGCTTGTGCTGCACCTTAAAACAAATGTTTACCGAATGGCTGACCTGATTAACTAATTTTGTAGGGCTCATTTATGCTTCATCTTACACGCACACAGATGTGCAGTACACACACACACACGTAACAGCCCTGACTGAACTACCATTAAAGAATTTATGTATCACTCTCTAGGGATGTATAACCTATTGACAAACGTGTGTGTGTGTGTGTGTGTGTGTAAATGTGTAAATGTGTATTTCCAACGTGTGTGTGTGTGTCTGTTGTGTGTGTGCAGATGCATTTGCTCTGCATGTGCCGTCATGTAGATCGGTTTTAGGATCCCCCAAACTGTTGGCATGGCAACTTTCAGATTAACTCAACAGCAATGGAAGAGAGAGTGGAAGCGGGAGAGAGAGACAGCGGGAAGATGAAAGGCCTGATGTCAGATGATGCGACTTATGCAGGGTATCCTCCTCATTATCTCCCACCACGTGCACATGAACGTAACAAGGGCTATCATTTCAATGTCTTGGGGAACATTAATTGGATGACCAACCACAAATAAAAATACATCACACAGGAGAACAAACCCACGAAAATAGCATTTAAGGGTATACAAGACAACATGTGATTATGTCTGATAAAAAATGTATTGGAGGCAGGAGAAGAGAAAGCACATTCAGAGATTAACATTTGTTTTGGTGTGTGGTTGTGTGTGCGTTTTTGCACATGGTCTGACAAGCTCGGGGTGCTCCTATGAAAGATTATAGGGAGACCGTGTGAAAGATGGAATGCCCTCTGTTTTACCCTCCCTACTAAATTCACCCTACAAGGGGAAATGCTCCTCTCTCTCTGTCACTATCTCTCCACTGGCCTCTCCTCCGACCCTCTGCTCTTTACACACATTACTACCTATCAACCATCAATCTTCAGCACCGTAATGAGGATTCTGGCTCCAACACACACTTCATGTGTGTGTGTGAGAGAGGGATGACTTTGCTTGTGTTTGTGTATGTGTGCGTGTGCACACTCCGAACCACGTGGCCAAGTGATAAATCTCTATTGTCTTCTACCCGCCTCCACAGAAGACACACACAGTACATGACATCCTGTGTGTCTCTGCGTGTGTGTGTGTGTGTGTGTGTGTGTGTGTGTGTTTCTGTGTCACAATACCACCCCCACAGTAACCCGGCCCACCAGAGCTGATAGACCACTGATGACTCACCGCCACCCGTCCTCGTCTCTCCCACCCTCTCTCTTTATCTCACTCTCTGCCGCCCCCCCCCCCCGCCCCTTTCTCATTTACAGTCTCTCTTTTCACCCCATTCAATGCCACCCCCCACTCCTTCTCAACTCCGCTTTCCGTCTATCTATCAATCTGTTTTGTTAATCTCTTATCCTCTTGTTCTTTGTTCCTGCTCCTCGTCTTCTCCTCCTCTGGGATCTCACACCTCTCCCTCCATTCGACTCCCCTCCTTCTTGTCTGGCTCCTCTCTCGGTTACTCTGCACTCTCTCTCACTCTTTCTCTCCTCCCTGCATTTGATCATTTCTGACATGCATCGCTTGTAGGGTGTCCGTTTGATCTCTCTTGAGCCATTAAAGTCCTTGCTTCTTTGTTGTCTTCATCGTATTGCTGATGTGCTTCATCCTCAGAACTCATTTTGATCCCTGAGGGCCACTGGCAAGATTGTGCATGGAAAACACTTCACGCACACAAACAATGCGTAATATCAGCGCCATGTCCTCCGTGATGGGCTCTGAGTGATCACTAATGGCCTGAGAGAATACCGTAGTAAGGATGAACTCGGCGTAAAACACGAGTCACGTTGAATTCGTTTTTCTAATGCAGGAAAAACAAAGAACAACAGTGAGTGCCATGTAGGCTTGAGGTTTATGGACAGGGATGCTAAATGTTACTACCTATTTAGTTACTTATTGAGTTTGACATTGGAGTTCATGCATTCCTTTATTTTATTCGATCACACTTTTCATTCGATCTCATTCATCCAGTACACAATGCACACTGGTGTCTAATTAAACATGGCTAATGGAACTGATTGAATTTAAATAGTGACTAGTACTAGCTTAAGTGTAAATAAGTACTAGTTTTCATAGTTTATGTCAAGGCTACTGTGTCTTGCCTTTCTGCAGTAAACTGTTGCAGAAATATAATTAAATTAAAACGCTTGATGGGATTCTTACGTTGTGCTTTTATGTCTCATTTAACTGCAATGTCCAGGCATTTTGTGTCGTTTGTCAATATATTTTATTAAATTAGTAGGCCACTCGTTCCGTTCTGTCCCATGATAGAATAGCATCCTTAGACAGGCAGGCCCTGAACTTATGACTCATATTCTTATGGTCATCGGCTGCCCTCCTGTGGTCGCTAATGGGTGGTGACAGCTTAGGAAAAACCAATGATCCAGGTGGTTCATCATAACCGATAACACAGTAAACATTCATACATATGCATAAACGCTCACACTTTAAGCAACGGTTCTCAAGAATGTGGCCAGTTTGTGTGACTTGACCACATAGTCTGTATAGTTCGGTCTATCCATCTGTTTATAGTCCAGGATGCACGTCCATTAAAGTTTGGAGAGGGGAACAAAATATCGATCGATTTTGCTATAGTGGACTAAAAGGGAACAAGGTGGGTGTCCTTCGCATTCTGGCTCTCACGTGACGGTGTTAGGGGTGGTTGTTCTGGGCGATAGTGAGGTTGTGACCGAGCACCACCACTGCTTCTCCTCTGCTGCCTGGACAAACATGTTAGACCCTACTGTCGTCTCGGTCTTATCGCCAGTCATCTTCATTCGTCCAAAACCCTGTAACCCACGGTTTGGAGCATTTACGAAGATTTGAAGGTGAGAAAATCTCCCGAATTACTATTTATTTTAATTTTTTTGGTAATCAAAACTCACTTTCATCCTATTTTATGCGGTCTCTGCTCTCCTCCAAAACAACTCGAAATATTACAACTAATATTTACGGTATGGATTAACCATTAACCAACCCCTGGCAAATGTTCGCAGTGATTGTTCAAATTGGATTCAGGTTAACATCTCTAAAATGTACGTTAGTTCTGCATACTTTCGTGTTTCCTCGGTATGTGTTTTTCTTGCTAGGAATATGCACGGAATGGACGCCGACGCGTTTGTTTATCCCCGTTTTTTCGGGGTTCTTCGACAAACCGTGCATGATTTGACTGTTAACGTCTCAATGTCCTTGTGTTTGAATGGATAACGTGTTCGTCCACACGTTACAACTTCAGTTAGGAAAAGTTACAACCTGCCTCGTCGCATCAGCCGAGCATATTGATAAAGTGTAACGGTTTAAGTGTGTAACTTACCAGTAATGTTTTTTTGTGTTGATGTACGTCATGTTGTGTGTTGGCACCTTGCACTAAATCGGGCTGTATGCCCAGTCCATCGGCCGTTACTATTTTCACGATGTCCTGGTCAAAACATTGTCGCAATACACAGCACCCATGGCAAAACGACGTTTGGTTTTTCTTTGCTTACATTCAGATATGTTAATTTGCCATAACTTTTTAGAAACTCCAAATTAAGGGGTTATTTTGAGTTTATACGATACATTCTAATTACTTTTGACAAAGTTTGACAATAATTGTTTGTGTACACTCCTAAAATGTACCCTAGTGCTTGTGATATCCTTTTTACATTTTGCAGGCGATTAAATTAAAATATTGATCTACATCTACTCAAATTACCTATCCACTGAAGCAATTTAAAGTTAGTGAAATTAGGAATAGGAATAAACCTTTTGCACTTCCGCCTTAGCTTGTTTGTTTTTTTTACCATATCCGAATAAGAGAATAGACTAGACTGGTCTGTCCTTGGAGGTTGTCACTTCTGATTTGAATGAATGAATTCCAGCCGAAGACCTTTTTAAAAATCATGTGTTTTGTCTGTACCACCTTCTCAATTGCTTATCCCCTCAGCCGGCTTCTCTCTCTCGCTCGCTCTTTTTTTTTTCTTAATCCCTCTCCAACTAACCCCTGAGTTACACTGGGTTGTGAGGTGAGTGGAACAGGAACTAGTGCTAATGCAATGGGCCACAACTGTAAGTCAGGTTGCTCATAGCTAAACAATGTTTTTGATTGTAAGGAGAGCAGTTGTGAGAGAAAATGACAAAAAAGAATGTGCCATTGTCCATGAGTCTTTTATTCCTAAATTGCACATGTTTCATCAGCCACAGTGTGCCGATGATGAGTTGATATCTTGCTCTCAAACGGGGTCAGCTAGATACAGGAAACATGAGTAGCTGTGAAAGGAAGTTGAGTGGGCAGTCCACTCTCTTGAAATGCATAAATTAGCTTTAGGAATGGAAATCCACAAATCTTCTTGTAGGATTATCTGATGTCTTGCAAAGCAATCTGTTTTAGTAACATGATATAGGCTCAGTCCAATACCATATCTTATTTTCAGATACAAACTTTTGGTTTTAGATACAAAAACTTATATAGCAGTACCAATATATCAAAGGGTAGGCAATTATCGGTCCTTTGAAGAAGGCAGTAGGCTTGCTCTGTGTGTTAAAACAGCTCAGTTTAGTCTTCTATAGGTCTATGTCAGAAAGCCTTCCGCTGTGGTTATCGTAGTAACCACACACACACACACACACACACACACACACACACACACACACACACACACACACACACACACACACACACACACACACACACACACACACACACACACACACACACACACACACACACACACACACAAGAAAACGAAATAGACACACAAGAAAAGGAAATAAATACATTTATTTGCTTACTGGATTGAGTCCCAGTTGAAATTTTTATTAAAATTGGGGAAGAGAATATAATGTCTACTTGCCATTACAATTATCAACCAAACTGATTGAGGTTTTCTGTATTTTCACCACTCTACCTGCATGCCACCGTGTTATATGTTTTAGCCACATTTGACCAATGTCATATGTTAGCTTAATTAATAACCATAAACGACCAGAAATGGGATACAGGAAATGGGGAGGAGGTAGAGGGGCTGTGGGTGGGAGGGAGTTTGATTAAGTGAGGGGTCCATTCTGTACTGTTCAGAAGGTCTGAAAGCGGTTGAATTTCCTCGCTGTAAAAAAGTAGGGATGGAAATGTAGTCTATAAATAGCCTATTGTTTGAGGATTAAAATGGTAAATGCCTATAGACAAAAAAATTAAAGTGTAACATTAAAACGTACAGTACATTACTTAGGCTAACTAACTAAACTATCTATTAACTACTATCTTAACTATCTTCTTACTATTTCTTCAAAGGTGTGAGATAACTCTATCAAGTGTTTGTTTTCTGTTTGCCCCAGTAAGTCCTAATGGAATTTGAAATTGAGGGCACGGAGTGGTGTGTGTGTGTGTGTGTGTGTGTGTGTGTGTGTGTGTGTGTGTGTGTGTGTGTGTGTGTGTGTGTGTGTGTGTGTGTGTGTGTGTGTGTGTGTGTGTGTGTGTGTGTGTGTGTGTGTGTGTGTGTGTGTGTGCCATACATTCCCAGTCGCTTAGTGTATCCGCAAGGCCGAGTCACCAGACTCGTGATTTACACAGTCCCAATTTGAAGAATGAGGCTAAACCTCTAGAACAAGACTTCCCCTGTGTTCTAGGTCCCATAACATGAGTCAGAAGTTCTCTTCCACATTGACTTCAACAAGCCAAAAAAACAACAACCATTGTTAATAAAATACTGCAGTTGATTCTTCCCCATGTGAATACAAGGCTGATTGTAAACAATGTAGTGTGAGACTAACTGGTTAGTACTGCTGTTGAAAGATGTTTTTGCATTCAAACTGAACAATTGGGGCAGTTGTGCGTGGAGTTTACATGTTCTTCTCATGTTTGTGTATGTTTGTTTCACTGTCCTAACATGCATGCCAGGGTGATGAGCAGATGTCAGAAACGGAAATAGCATACACTTATGTAGCTGTTATATCAGGCTTACAGATCTGACAGTCATTATTATGTTCTAGATGTCCACTCTACTTAGGATTGGCTTTAGCCTACTGCTGACTGACCTGAATTCAACACTAAAATACCCAGCTGGCAGAATTAAAAACCATTGTTTTGTACAAAGTTTGTACGATTGCATGATTGGTTATTCACTATTTGGAAATTCATGCTCATATTAGGCAATGTCCTAAGATAGCTGTAGGACTCAAAATGAACAGTATAAAAAAATGCTAACCACAGGAAAAGGTCATAACTTCGCCTATTTAGACGGTGCGATCTGTTTGCAGAACCATTTTGTTTTTAACTTTATGTTGCCATTGTGATGATTCAGAGCCAAATATATATTGGAGCAAGTGGAGGTCTCTCATTCTCCATCTCTTCCGGCCTGCTGATTAAAGCATAACAGATTATGAACAGGCTTCTCGCACACGTGAAGTCAAAGCTGATGTAATTGATCCTGATATGAAATCATGTTTGACACATCAGGTTTGACGTCACGCGTCAAACCTGATGTGTATTCATGAATTCAGGAAGTGTCTCTCTTTCACTCATATACTTTGTCTTTCTCTCTCTCTCTCACTCACACTCACACACACACACACACACACACACACACACACACACACACACACACACACACACACACACACACACACAGGCGCCCCTTGGACAACCTATTTGACAGCGATGGGGTGTGATTGTAACAGGTGGTATGGGGGGGGGGGGGGGGGGGTCGAAACAGGGATAGTGAGAAGGACTTTGACAAAGCTTGGACGGTAAATTCATGTTGAACAAAGTGCCTAGAAGTTCTCCAATGTGTAAACAAACACCAAGTAGCCTATTTTGGGTTTTTAGAAAGCGTTCAGATATTGCAGCAATAGTTAGGATAGCTGCTGACCCTAATTTAAGATAATTATATTTTCATTTCTGAAATGTTCCCACACTACCACCCCCTTTCCAATTGTATCTTTCTAAAGAAAGAAATCACACACACACACACACACACACACACACACACACACACACACACACACACACACACACACACACACACACACACACACACACACACACACACACACACACACACACACACACACAAACAAACACGGAGCAAATACAATCTCTGGCTGGCTAGTAGAATACGTGGCCTTGCATTGAGGACTGGCCCCTTGACCATATGATGCCTCCTTCCCTCATCATTTGGTCTGCAGTGTTTGTTCATGTGCATGCTTGTTTGTGTGTGTGTCTGCGTGCATGCGTGCATGCGTGCATGCTCGCCTAGGCAACAGAATGCCCCATTGTTAAGGCAACACAGAGACGCTGTTTATAGAGTGGAACACAGAATGGGAGAGACTCAAAGGGATTGGAGAGCAAAATGTGACCCATGCTACACAGAAAAGGGCCCAGGAACAGAAATATGTTGTTCTGAAAGACCAAGCATGTTGACAAGAAATGCTGTGAACTCTTCAAAGGTTCCACTCAGGTCACTGAGGAGAAAAATAAGAGTACGATGAGGCTATGAGCTGAGATTGGGGTTAAACGTGTGTGTGTGTGTGTGTGTGTGTGTGTGTGTGTGTGTGTGTGTCCAGTACTATATTAAGCATTATGTGTTCTTATGCAACATCAAATATGTCTTGCCATAGTTGAATTTTTCGAAGCCATGGGGTCTAATGTTGCACCTTTTGTCTCATTTGTCATGAGCCACATTTTGTGTTTGGCTTGTTCCTCAATTAAAAAAATAGGAAGTGCATTTTTTCCAGCACCGGGAGATTGACAGATATTATGCACTGTCAGGGCACCAATTTTAATCCTCTTAAGTCTATTATCCATGTTAATCAGTTTGTCATTTTATTTCTGTTTTACTTTTAAATGTAAACTGAGTGAGTCACACAGATACGCAGAAGCAGTTGATTTTGTAGTTTGTAACTTCTTTGTCTTATCTGTGTTGACTGCACGCACCAGGAACTAAAAATACATTGGAGAAGTTGTCATATACAATATGACAACGCATGCCTTATCACTTCAACACATTTTAAGCAGTTGGTTGGTAGTTAGGTAGTTGTTACTCAGGACAGGTTGATAGAAGAGATCATGGTTTAGGTCAAGGACTGGAAATAAATTATTAACAAAATAGTTAAAAAGTTAACAAAATTGGAAGGGAATGTAAGCAAAACTATGCTTATTGCAGGTTGTTTTTGCAAATGGTTATTCAGAAAATGAGTTCAGGAACAAGTTTGATAATAGAGAAAATATACTTTATAAATATGTTTTAAGTTTCTAAATATCCAGGTAGTTTCACCAAAGAGCAACCAACATTGTGTTTTATACATCCTTTAAAGTGCACACTTTCTGCAACATCTTTCTCAATTCTTCCTGTGGTCAGTTGATGGCACAATGTGCTGTCTGTCTGTTACTGTAGCTCAGTATATCCAGCTGTATGCATCTCGGCGGATACGCCTATGAGTTGTTCATATAATCTGTTTTATATATATATTTTTTCACTCATATAGCTAGCAAGTTTGTTAAAATATAAATTTGCAATACTTATATATATATATATATATATATATATATATATATATATATATATATATTCTATATCAAAATGAAGTGGATGATTTGAGTCAAGCTTTTTTCTAAATGGAAGTCAAAGCTGCACGTTGAAATCGGGTATGGAGGTGAAAGAGCACAGGTTCTATCAAACATGGCCCTGCCTATCAAGCCCACCAATAAGAGGGTAAATACGATAATCTTGTCCAACTTTTTAAAAGAGTGGAGCAAATGGTAGTGTACACAATCTCTAATATATGTTTGGTTAAATAATGAGCTTTTTGAAATTGCATTCAGGCACTTCTTCAATCTTAACAAACAACATCCTGCCTGCTCATACAGACTCACAGACTGGTCTTGCAGACATATAATGTGAAAATAACTGCATGTTCATAAGCCCACAGCTTTTGTGCCTGCTTTTTATAGCCCCAGCAAAATATAATTGGCAAACATAAAAATCGATATATAATTTTTTTACTTAAAAAGCATAGTCAATTAAAACATAATCAAAAGCCCTTTTTTACCATCTTTATTTCGCGTTGCTTTTAGAAAAGTTTCATGGTTTAGATGAAACTTTGTTTTATGTCCTGCCCCATGATGGACTTAACCTGGGGACAAGTTAAAGCAAAAGTCATACATCATGTGACCGGTTTATTTTAATCAGTTGTTCTGTTGATTTTGCTTGATTTTTGGCAGAATGGTATGTATCGCCTGAGCAATGATCTTCATACCTGTCGCAGTAATGTTTATTCTTTGTCTTCCACAGCTGGTTTGAAAGAAAAAATGACCTGAAGAGTGATCGATCGCATTCACTACCACACAAGAAAGACAGACGGACATGCACACGCGCGCACACCTCCACTCATCAACCATGTCCCAGTCTGAGATGTGTGTGTCTGTGTTGGACTGGCTGTGTGCCCTGCGTCTGGAGCAATACTGCGACGCGTTCCAAGATGACGGGCTGCTGATGCTGGGGCAATGCCAGAGCCTCTCGCTGGAACAGCTGGAGAGACTGGGAGTCACGCTGCCGGGGCACCAGCGGCGCATCTTGGCCAGCCTGCACAAGACCCAGTCTCCCGCCCACCCCCACCACCACCATCAGCAGCCAGACACACACGCCTCCCCACCGCCCCATCCCACACACCCCGTGATGGCAGCGGAGGTGGCAGGGGAACAGCAGGGGGAGGGAGCAGCGGTGTGTCCCAAACCGCCCCAGAGGGAGAGACCCGTGCCCGTCCCGCCCGATAGAGAAAGGCCCGTCCCAAAGGAGAGGAGGGAAGTCCTGCCTGTGCCCAGAGAGAGACAGAGACCTACCCCCCGGGAGAGGGCCGCCCACTCCTCGGAGCGGTCCGGGTCGGAGGAAGGGAGGGGGGACTCCGGGGAGGAGGTGAGGACACCCAGGCTGCACCGGGATAGACAGAGAGCCCGGACAGAAGAGGAGGCAGATGGAGGGCCGGAGAAGGAGAGGGCAAAGCCCGTGCCCAGAGAGAGGACTAAGCATCGCTCCTCTCCCCCTGCAGAGCCCGGCAGCGACCCTGCCTTGCCCCCCATCCCCCCACGGAGCACCCCCAACTGCCCACCTCAGCGCTTTACCGTCCCCACCCCCAGCCCTCTCATCCCAGTCCCCGCTTGCTCATCTCCACCCCCCTGCAGCAGGTCCCCTCCGCCCCTTGATGTACCCAGCAGGAGCCAGGGCCCCAGCCGTAACACCACCCCCACCCTCCACACCCCTCCCCCCATCACACAGACAGTCGTCCACCCTCCCAACTCCCCCTCCTTCCTGCCCTCTCTCCTACCGCGCCCCAAGACACTGTCTCTGCTCAACCCACTCGCTCCCCGGAAGGGATACGGCGAAGGGAGAAAGACTTCGCCCACCTCTCCCGCCACCACCCCGCCTTTACCCCGTTCCTCCTTGTCGTCATCCGTCGCCTCCTCCTCCCTTTCTTCCTCCTCCTCCTTACCAGCAGAGTTGAAGGCAGAGATGGGTGCCCCACCCCTGCCTCCTAAAGCCAGCACGGGTCACGGACTCTCCCAGAGTTCCTGGCGCCGGGAGCGGGTGCAGCTGTCCAGGTCTCCCCACGGCCACAGGTGAGATTTCACTTGCTTACCTGCCCAGCAACTGTTTCATAATGCAAAAAAAAAAATTTGGGAAATGTTTTTAATGCAATGGATCAATGCAGTAATATACCCACCTTTGAATTGGTGTCATGAACTTGACCCCCCTCTATCAGTTTGCCCTGAAAATGTTTGCCCTGAAGTGGTACCCTTGCCCATGACTATGAGTTTAGCTTGAGTGTTGATTGAATGAGATTTCCCTTTATGTTAAATAATTTATTTTAATGGTTGTTTTAGTCTTTCAGAAGTATTTAGTACTGTTTACTAGACAGGCTTGACAACCCACAGTTGGTTCCAGTGTCCAATGGGAAACAATGCTGCCATCTAGTGGAGACATTTTCAAACTGCTTGTGTTCTTTGGGTCATATAAGAAATGTTGATGATATAATGTGAGCAGTACAATTAAGAATAGCTTATTTATTGATTAAGCTTGACTGATTGAGCTTAATTAAAATGATGGCAGAGATAGACTATTTCAGTTGTGTGTGGGGGTCATGTTTAGGACCAATCTCTCTGTGTTTGAGTTTACATTCTTTGCTGTGCATATGTGTCTGCATGTCATTGTGGTTATGTGTCTATCAGTTTATGTTTTCACTAAAAAGGAAGGAAAAAGGAAAGCGTAAGGGCCTTGATTAATGGTTTGTTTTTGCAAACACGTTTGCTGGTTATAACGTTTAATATTAAACGTTACGTTTTTGTCCTCATTTCTGCCCTCATTCAAAAGAGAGAAGAGCTGTGGAGATAGTCAGCAAGTGAAATGGAGGGATAGCAGTTGGACCGCATTACATCTCAGTTGTGGAACAGATAGGAAATAGAACAGGGGGAAGAACTGAGCAAAGAAAGTGAGCTGTATACTAGGAAGTGCTTTCAAATATTCCGTTTTACTTTTCATGTGTGCGCACACACACACACACACACACACACTCTGTTTCCACACATGCTCCTCCTACCTATTCTAGTCATTTAATCGTTTCCTCTTTGCTCTTCCTTCCTTCATATTGTCTCTTTCACTGTTGTTTCTCTGAGCTTTAAAACATGCCAGGACAGGTAAGACTAGATCATATACTTTACTTTTCTTTTTCTGCTTGCTCTCTCTCCCTTTTTTGTCTCTGTCTCTGCTGCAAACATATATATGCGTGTAAATATATAATTATATTAACAGCACACACAATTACGTTGTGTGTGTTGTCATACTAGCCTAGCATGGCTGTGATCTTCTATGGACTGCAGCAGTGTTTGTTTCGGAGAAAAAAGACATATACTAATATGCTAATATATGCTAAATATGTTAATCGAATTAATCATACTGTAAAAACAATTCCTGAAATAAGTTTCTATACAGGATTTTGAAAATGGTCATGCGGTCTTGTAGCATAAACTATGGGGGATTTTCGTTTATACGTTTTTTTTAAGAGTTAAAAAGCATGAATTTGGTGCACTTTGGAACGATAATTAAGAGGGACGTTCTTCTGAATGTAATTTTATAAGTTTATAAACGGTAGTCTTACGTTTATTGTGAAAGGAAATTAGTTTGCTTGGCTTTAAAAAACTTTGGTGGTATAAATGTAACTGTACTGGGCTGCCACAGTTGTTTGTTTATATGAAAACACTGAACCATGTAGGCAAGGCGATTGAAACCCAGCCTCGTTAAAGAGGGAGGCCCTAATCCACCACATTGACACTGTGTGTTACTCTCGCAAGAACAACAGTTTCTTTCTTGACAATCCAATGTCACGCCATTAATAGCTCCCTGTTGTTGTTCCTAGCGCCTCGTAGGTCACATGTAAAGCATACAAAGAATTGTCATCTAGGTGTCAGTTAATTTATGATCTAAAGCTAAGTGGACGGAAGACAGATGCTGGGAGCCAGTTACCTTTCACCATCCAACACATTTCCTAGTCTTTCTTGCTGTTTATAAATGAAGATCATTTTCTTAAAAGGGGAAGTGAACAGGAGGGACGAAGAAAAGAGGGAACTTTCACAATACTGGATACACATAAATTACATGAGTTCCCACAGTTTAAACTGTTAATTTGACCACCCACGTAATTTGTGCGCACATCTGGCATCATTGCTTTACGTTGCACAAGTAATTGAATGCATCAGAATTCTTCCAAATAACTTCTCTCAGCGTAGGGCCAACAGCTCATCGTATTCAGACTCAGACGCAGTGGGATAACCACCTGCTTAATGTTTGTTTGCTTGTAGAGTGATATCCAAAGGTATGTGGTGTTTACGCTGAGATTGTATGTAGACCCGGTAGGATGCAGGTCCAGGATTGCTGCCTGCATGGAGGGAGAGGGAGCAAATGTTTTAAAGTTAAGAGTAGGACCAAACCAGTTGGACTTTGCTGGAGCCCGACATGGCTAGGGTTTGTTTTTCTGCACCAAGGATCAACATTACTACAAGTTCTTTAACAGGAAGTTGGTCAGCTTGGGAAAGATCTAACCAAAACGACCACTGTCTTCATAGGCATTCCTGAAGGCACAGATTGAAGCTTCTCGAAAGTAGCACTGTTGTAGTTTGTTGACTAACTGAACCCCAACAGTTAGCCAATGAGCTATACACCAGTCTACTAGGAATGACAAAGACGACAAGAGCGACGGACACCTCTCCAGGGAAGCCATGCAAAGAATCAGCCGGTTCCTTGGGATGTTCACCCGACCGCTGGACACAGCGGAGAACGAGGAGGACTCTACCACCGGCCAGTCCCCGGCCTTCATTGACCCTTCCTCTGTTCATCCCTCACCCAGCCCCATCCATCCAGGCGTGGCCTCCTCCACTGACCAAGCGGCCGCCGCCTTGCCATGCGTCAGGACGCCCAAGACACCTGAAGACCCGCCCACGACCTTGCCGCTGGAGCAGCAGCAGCCTGAGGTGGTGGTGGTGGTGAGCACACATCCATCCCTGCCCACCAGGAACCTCTGCCGGCCCCCCACTTACACTGGTGAGTACTGAGCACTGACCAGCCTACTGGCACCTCATACCAGAGCATGGCAGCTGGAAGGCAGGGTTCTGTTAAAGCATGTTGCCTACTTCTTACTTTCTTCCTTGCCTCGTCCGTCAGGTGGACAGGACAGTGGTGATATAGACAAATAGATCAAATGAATATATAAATACAAACAAGATCTTTTTCTCTATGTACAATAATGTACATAGAAATATGTGCTATAAAGATAAAAGATTACATTACATTTATTTAGCTGATGCTTTTTTTTCCCAAAGTGACTTACATTATGTGCATTCAACAATGAAGATATACCCCAAAAAGAGCAAGAATCATTAGACTACATAAAATTAATTAAATAAGCAAAGCAATTGCTTTAGGTGCTACAATATAGAAACAAGAGATGGAGAATAGAGAACATGTATTAATATACTGTATATAGTATAATGCGGATGGAACCTGCATCCTATAGTGTTAGGCATGTTTTACATGTTAACCAGCATGGCAGCAAAGCAGTAGCCTCTATATCAAAGAAGCATCATAATCTACACTCACTGGTTATGTCGTCACATACAGTGAAGTTTCAAAGAATTTGAGGCAGAATCGCCAAATCAACCAATTGTAATGAATGACGGTAGAACATTGGTTCCCAACCTTTTTGGGTCTTCGGCACACCGTGATCCTAGCCAAAAATACAAGGCACACCAACTTCAAGTTGTAGGCCATGATTATGAAAAATTTTACACACACACCTTGTCTTGCCTCAATGAGCAACCACTGCTGTAGATGACTGATGTCCTTGTTGGGAATGACTCTACGGTCTCCGCCTTCCTTTCTGGTGCTCAGGAAGCATGGAGGGGAAACAAGAAACACATTGACGTCAGAATGACCTTTGTGAAGGGAATTTTCAAATCATACACGTATCTTCACATCATACACTATTTAATTCTACACACACACACACACATGCAAAGACACCTGTAGCATTATGTATCAGTCTTCATACTGTGTAATTTGGTATCATTTTGACAGTTACACAAGCCGGACATTTGGTAGATTGTAAGAAACGGCCTGTGCACATATTATATGACTATTTGTTTTGGATGGATATGCTTTTCATCTTTTTAAGTCTGTAACTGAATATGTATGATCAGATTTGTTTTTCATAATGTTTTCACTGCCAATGTAGCCTTACACACACACAAGCACAGCTGTTTGTTTGTATGAATATAAATGATATCTCTATTAATAAAGTTATCTAGTCATTCCATTTTTAGGCCTAACTCTGCTGCCAGCTGTAATCTCTCACTCTCACTCTCACTCTCTGTCTCTCTGTGTCTGTGTCTGTGTGTGAGTGTGTGTTTCAGCATCACACCAGGACAGTTCTGATGACTATGATGATCCAGAGACATTAATCCCAAGTAGCCATTTAGTTAACTCACCAGACACGGTAAGAGGGTGGGACATGGGCTCTGTATTGGAGGAGAATCCCCGCTGCAAGCAGAGAGTGATAGGTGTCTCGTCCAATAGGATATGTTACTGCCCGTGCCCAGGCAGAAAAAGCGTGTCAGTTCATTGTGCAGCGATGACGAGCTACTCGATGACGACGAGTCAAATGCTAACCAGTAAGTGACACACACAGACACGGCAAATAAAGGTTATATGGAAGCGTGCAATCAATTCATCAACTACATTTTTGTATAACTATTGTATAATTGTATTACTAACATCACTGTGATATAGTAATTTTCAATGGTGATTGATAAGCCAAGGCCCCATATCTATTATTTGATCTATCTTTTTAAGTTTGGTAGTCTCAACATCACTTTGACAACATTGAGTAGCTCAAATATGAATGCCCCCAAGAATGTTTCCTTGCACCAATAATATTTTGTGTGTGTGTGTCTGTTTCAGTCGTGACTCATGGCAGGACTACGATTCCATGTCAACACAAGGCAGTCTTTATCTGCCGTTCTTGGGCCCATTGGGCCAGCCTCCAAAAGAATGCTCCACCCACCACAGCGCGGTCATTAAAATGGGCTGGCTGGACAAGAACCCACCGCAGGGGTATGAACACTAGAAACCAACATTGGCATGGTCTTAGTTTTACTAGGACAATAACATTAGCCTTATGGGAGCGCCGTTGAGGCATTTTCATCAACAACTAAGATGACTGCTGCTGATGTGTCACATGTTTCGTTGCTTTTACTGAGAGGTTCGAGACTGAAATGCATTCGCAAATTGGTCTGGTGATGTCAGGCTAGCTCAAACACACAAATACAATGTACAAGAATTAAAAAATGAATGAGGACAATGAACTGTTTTAATATAATTGAAGCCTGCAGTGTAATTAAGGTGTGTGTGTACATGTGCGTGTATGTGTGCCCACATGCAGGGCCCTCTATTACCAGAGACGATGGGTGAAACTTGATGTTGACTACTTGAGATACTTTGACAACGAGAAGGTGACGGCACTAACATGTCTCCCGCCTTCGTAAACCCAGAGTATTCTTCTCACATCTGCATCTTCAGAACACATGAACTCAACACCATCGCTGTGTGTGTGTGTGTGTGTGTGTGTGTGTGTGTGTGTGTGTGTGTGTGTGTGTGTGTGTGTGTGTGTGTGTGTGTGTGTGTGTGTGTGTGTGTGTGTGTGTGTGTGTGTGTGTGTGTGTGTGTGCAGGAGGTGTACTCCAAGAGGCTAATCGCCACAGCCTTCATCACAAACGTCATCTGTGTGGGAGAGCTCAAGTTTGAGGTGGTCACCAACAACCGCACCTTCCTCTTCCGGGCAGAGAATGAAGGTCAGTGAGTCTTTAACACCTTTGTGTGTGTGTGTGTGCACATGTGTGCGCGCACATTTCTTAAGGGGTTCGCTTGACTACCAATCTTTACTGAAGCGGAAACTGCCGTTCAGGTCTTTTAAGCACATCATTTTATTTTGCATACTGGGTTTTTGTGTATGTGTGTTTGTGTGTGTGTGTGTGTGTGTGAACATGGCTGTATGTATTTAAATGTATTACATTTGTGTATGTGTGTCTGAATGCGACTGGATATTTCAATATATAACATTTGTGTGTGTGTGTGTGTGTGTGTGTGTGTGTGTGTGTGTGTGTGTGTGTGGTCGTGTAAGAACATGGCCGTATGTATTTTTTTATGTTACATTTGTGTGGGTGTGTGTGTGTGTGTGTGTGTGTGTGAACATGGCTGTATGTTGTAATGGAAAAATCCATCTGTTGTTTACTTTTAATCATTTAAGCGTTGTTTTCTAATACTTGTATTATCTAGCCACCCCATCTGGGTGTTAGTATCTTAGTGTTATCTAGCTTCCCTTTGTTGTTAACCTTTTGCCTGGGGTAAACCGGTCACAAGGAAGCAGTGAACCCCTTATGCATTAATTAGCTTGACGAGAATACAGCAACTCTGTCCTTTAGGTAAACATTTCCCTGATTTGATCATTGACAATTGCATTGCGGGGAGGGGGTGAAACTGTTTTAAATAGCTCTGTGAAGCTGTATTCTGGGAGAGTAGACTGGTGTATGCATACATTAAATAGGTTAATTTTCTGCAACTATTGTGTGCTTTTTTGCATTTATTCATCTGTCTTAGATGCAATATCTCATGAAGAAATGAGACAATGTATTTTAATGTTACATTTGTGTGTGTGTGTGTGTGTGTGTGTGTGTGTGTGTGTGTGTGTGTTCTCCTGCATCCAGTTGAGAGGAACGACTGGGTTGCTGATCTGCTGGACTGCACTAGGGGGCGCCGTCGCAACAGCACTTTCACCCCAGGTTCACCTCTGACCCCGGATTATCAGGGCTACCTGGAACTCCGAGGCTTACGCTCCAAACTCTTCACTGTGGTGGCCTCCGATAAAGTCTACCTTTACAAGAACATTGAGGTCTGTGTGTGTGTCAAAAAGCAGGAGGTTGTCCCTCAAATGTGTTGACATTAAGGATGCAACAAATACCCAAAAACGATAATCGAATACATGGTCCAAATCTCAGCGAATACTAGCGCTATGCTGTCATACATTTCACTTTCAGTTTTGATGTTGAGAAAACTCCAAAACCTTGCCAAAATACATAAGTATTTTACAAATGATGTATTTGTAAGATCTCAGATTTTTTTTATTTCGATTGCAATATTTTTGGAAACGTTTAAATACACATTTGCCCACCTAGTTTCCATACATGCGATTCTTTAGAAGACTACAAATGTTTTTTTTAACACTTAAAAGAAAAAAATATATAATTGTTTTGGAATATTACGATGACAAATGTTGTGAAACCCCTTTTCTTAACTACCTGTGTTCCTTTTTAAATACCTCATATTCCCTGGACTGCGTTCCTGCAGGACTACCGCATAGGAATGGGCATCACGTCCATAGACATGAACGTGGGAAACGTTAAAGACACCGACCGGCGTAGCTTCGACCTCACCACGCCGTACCGCATATTCTGGTACGCACACACCTGCACAAACGCCACACTTGACATGTAGGGGGACTGTGTTGTGTGTTGGCACTGTGTGTTGGCACTGTATTACAGAGACACCCACTAACATGCTGATCTGAAATGTAGTTAGATGTTAATTAGCCGTTTTGAGGGTGGGAGGGGGTGATACGATGATACAATGGTGGTTCATGGTTGGCCATTTTAACTCACTGCTCCAACTGGACGTTTTTGGAAACTGGGTCTTCTGCCTGTCTGAGAGAGCTCAGCTGGATACTATTAGGAAAAGTGTGTGTGCGTGTGTTTTCTTTTGGTCTGTGCTCCCTGCTGCTTTTGCCGTGAGAGAGCTCAGCTTGACAGGATGGGAAAATCTGAAAGGGTCTGTGTGGCCACAGAAAAGTCAGAGGGTGCATGTGTATTTGTGTGTGTTTTTGTCTTCTATCTGCATCTAACAACATCTAAGTGTGTGTGTGTGTGTGTGTGTGTGTGTGTGTGTGTGTGTGTGTGTGTGTGTGTGTGTGTGTGTGTGTGTGAAACCCCACATGTGTAATAGATGAGAAAAGGATGGATTTTGACACAAAGGTCTGCATCACGCCACTATTAATTGAGTGTTAGCTGTGGGTTCCAGTTTGTGACCCTCCCTTATTTCTATCAAAACGACAGCAGATTAACAACAATGTCTCATCGTACTTGGGCTGTCACACCAATGATACTCATTCTGCCTGGCAAGGCCCGTGTCTAGTGCAGTCCCTACAACACCAGTGCTCACTCTTCTTCGCCTCCCCACAGCTTCACGGTGGAGTCAGAGCAGCTCAAGGAGCAGTGGGTGGAGGCCATGCGCACCGCCATAGGGGAGGCTCTGTCCAATAGTGAGGTGGCTGAGCGAATCTGGGCGGAGCCTAGCAACAGATGCTGTGCCGACTGCGGCGCGGCCAATCCCGACTGGGCGTCCATCAACCTGTGTGTGGTGGTCTGCAAACGCTGCGCAGGTGTGTGTCATGTGTTATTGTTTAGTCAAATGTTTGGTCATGGGAAATCTCACGAATCAGACTTTAAATTACTTACTTTGATTGCAGACGAGTGCGTGTGTTTCACTTTCTTTTGTTTCATATTTGTTTCAACTAATCATGTTGCTTGAGGCAGCGATCTGCATAGTTGGCTAACAGCAAACACAAAGTCAGGCTCTAGTAAACGTTTCCAATTGTAAAGACAAACTCAAACATCCTGTCCAGACACAACGTTCTTAAAAAAAAGTGTCTGTAACGATTTCCAATCAAATTGTGTAGACTGGCTCCTGTAGAAATACAGGTATAAATAATCCCCTTCTGAAATTGTCAGCGTAACTCCACCCCTTTCAGTTTTCTGTTTCTGGCCCATGCTCTATGCTGTCCCCCCCTAGAAGTTCTGCAATAACATAGTAGGACTGCTTGATCCGAGATCAGGTCATGGGTAATTGTTCATAAATCATTCATTCATTCTTTCTTTTTCAGCATTGAGATTTTTCGCTTGTTTCGCCAGCATTGTGTCTTTAGTCTGTTAAAAATCATTAGTAGAAAGTCAAACAAGAGAGTAGAAGTAGTAGCAGTACACTGAGGACTTTGCCAGAAACAAAACCTATGGATTGGAATTTCTCTGTGTTTGTGCCAAGTGGTTGTGAAATTCCTCAAACTCACAACTACTTGACAACGAAGCTGTGACCTTTTGTTTGTGCATGTTTGTATTTTTAAGGAGAGCACAGAGGACTGGGTCCTAGCATCTCTAAAATTCGTAGTCTGAAAATGGACAGGAAAGTCTGGACAGAGGATCTCATACAGGTATATTTGCAAGCCCATGAACGCATACACACTAGGTTGCACACCCTACCCCTAAATGTTGGTGGTCAATATTACATGATCATCGGTGTGTAACATTGACATGCTTATTTTTAATTTAGCCTAATACCGCATGGAATAAGCAACATATAGGCCTACATTCAGATGATTTCACCAAGATAATATTCAGATGATATACACATCTCTTTTACACTGGTGAGCCATAGGGTACACTTATTAATCGTAATAATTCTAGCTAAACTATGATACCCTGTTGTAGCTGTTCTTGTTGCTAGGCAACGAGCGGGTCAACGCGTTCTGGGCAGCCAACGTGCCACCCAGTGAGGCTCTGGCGTCCTCTAGCTGCAGCGAGGATAGGCGGTGCTTCATCGGCAACAAATACCGCCAGGGGAAGTACAGGAAGTACCACCCGCTCTACGGCAATCAGAGGGAACTCGACAATGTAAGGACAATTTGACCTATTCTGTGTATTCTGCTAGACTCTTAGTCACACTGTAATCTCAAGGTGCGTTCACACCAAAAGCGAAGCGAATATTCGACTCGCGTTACTTGGGCGAACCGCAAACCTTTCTCGCACGAGTGATTCAGCACCAAGCGAAATTCGCGCCAAAGTTCAAATATTTCAACTCGAGCGAACACGTGAATGAGGCGAATTTGCGTCGTTCGAGTGAGTAGAATCACGTGAAATTCGCGTAAACCTCGTGGTTTGTGCCGCGCCATTCGAGCTATTCACGCCGCTGGCTTGGCCGGCTCGGAAAAATTAGCATCTTCGCTTTTGGTGTGAACGCAGTGTCACAGTGCCTCTAATTAATGAAGTTGTTGGTCGCGGATACCCAGGACCTGCGCATTTAACACAATGTATGTGTTAATTATACTTAACACATACATTTAAATGACAGCATTTAGCATTTACCTACCATCATTCTATCCATCTCTTGATTCAGTCATCAGGACATCTGGCATTCATATTTCAAGTACTCCTAAGTATAAGCACTACACAGACTTCGGAGAACTATTTGAATGCCAAGGCTGAATCGTCAAATCACTGACATTGTGTGTGATGGTATCAATGATCCAGACTCGGGGCCACCCAAGAGACGCTTAACCCACTTACCCCAAAGCATGGCGAACGGTTTACACACTCTGTCCCATTTGTGGGCGCATGAGCTAGTGAGTGAGTGAGTGAGTTGGTGGGTGAGGGGGTGCATGCTCTGTGTCACACTAGGCATCTGACACCTAGTTCCGTTTTCCCTCCCGTCCCACACTTGTGCCCAAGCCCACTGTGTGTGAGTCAGCTATGTGGGTTACTGGACAGACACACAGCATGCCACACCGTCCCCTTTTCCCCCGCTCTGTTTCTCCACCTCATTCCCTTTCTATCCCCCTTGTCCTAGCTTGTTTCTACTGGGAATACCAGCGTTTGTTTCTGCTATCGCTTTATCACATTGTCACTTATCGCTCTCTCTCCCTCTCTCTTGTCTCTCGTTGTTTGTCTCTCTCTGTGTGTCTGTCTAGCCCTCACTCTGAGTGAATGTGATTTATTTTCATGTTTTGTTAGAAAAGTAAACAAAAGTCTACAAAAGAGTGTGTATGTGAACAGAATGTCCAACGGAGGGGAAGTCACGATGCGATAGCAAAAAAGTGAATGTGTGAAAGAAATGCATATGTATAAGCAAAAGAGAAGAAAATAAATACACTTCATTCGGGGCACATGCTGGTTTGTTTAGATTGCCCGGCCCCTCCTCCTTTCTTCTCTTTCCTCCTTCCGATCACTAACCACTTGGAATGTGCTCTAACCCGCCCCCTCCTGCTTCATTGTTTGGCTGGGAAGAGTGGAGCAAAGTTGCCTCTCTCTCTCTTTTCCCTGTGTGTATGTGTCTCTGTAACTGAAGCTCCAACACTTTGCTGGCAAAGTGAAGAATCCAAGGGAGATCTTGTGCTTCATGCTTTTGGACCCGTGTGTGTGTTTTCATTTGAGCGTTTGTGTGAATATTGAGTAGCACATTGAAACGACGGGAACACTCAAAACTCTCAGGTAAGTGTTGGTGTATTGTGTGTGCATTGTCTCTGCACTGTGTGTGTGCACTTGTAAATGTGGTTCTGTGCATGTGTTTCTAGTACTGTAACTGGTTTATTGGTGTTCATAAAGAAATGCATGGCTATAGACCTTGACTCTTGGAAAGCTATATCCCCATACTCTCTCATACTTTGTGACCATGCCCTGACATTATAAATGCCCTTGTCTGTCATCCATCTGTTATGTCAAGCCTCCTCACGTGATACAATGTACTTGTATCATGGGAGGAGGACTAGTTATGAGATTAGTTGCTGTCATATATGTATATATATATGACCACAACTAATCTCATAACAAGTCCAGATGCATCATATCTTTTTTGTCTCAGAGAAATGTGCAGAAAATAGCCTTTGGCAGCTTGTCAATGTACTGTTTGTTCTGTCAGAGGAAGGTTTCTTTATAGAACTCATACAACCAATTTCCATCCATTTAAACGTGTCACCGGATGAATCATAGTTAGTCCAGGACTCAAATTAGTTTTCTGGGGCTTATTATGTAACCGATAATTGATTTTGTTTAGACATCTTTTTGACAGGCAAGTCAAAACTCGCCTGCCAGTTGCTTCATTTATTTACATTGTGTGCTTGTCTGAAAGATGAAAAGAGCTTGAAACCTAAGAAGAGAGAGACTTAAAAGTGTCAAGTGGAAGCATCTGTGGGAACCACAGTAATGGGCTTATGTAACTGGTCAACTAGTCAAACTTTGTCTTGGCAATCGGTGTCCATGTGAATAGTTCAGTTGTCATAGAACAAAATTAGTTTCCAAAGCATATTCGAGTTGTTCATCGTTTAGTTGTACAGTGGTACACTTCTAATTTCGTTCAATAGATAGACACACGCACTCAATGATACACGCACATATTGAAATCTTAAAGTGCAATTCAAAATGTTGCCTTTTCATTGGTTTTCTTCCTAATTAGTTTTTGTTTGTTTGTCTTTTGTGTATGCTGGCTGTGTTGGTGACAGTTGGTGTGCTGTCATTATTCCAGAGAGCAGGCATTGCTTAGCAGCTGCAGTAAAGTATTTATGGGCCTGTTTTTCATCCATTTCCATTTTAATGCTCAGTCTCACGGCTTTATTACATCTGTTTCTCCACTTACCTGCCACTGGCTTGTCTGTAACTTCTTTCTCCTCCTTTTTTTCCACGTCTGCATTCTTAATCCTCGCTCTCAGTCTAACTTTTACACTATTTGAATGTCCAGTTTTGTTGGAGGTGAATGACCAGACCATCTTCCACTAACCCTTGCTTCCTTCATACACACATGTACATACACACACAAGCGTGCTTTTTCATCCTTTCATCATATCTTTCTTCACATCTTTCCTGTCAAGCCCTCAGCCTTTTCTGACGACGAGACGGTGAAACACATGTGGAAGGCCAATGCTTTTTCATCTGGATCTTATATAGGAGGCTGGCGTGTGGGTGTGTGAGCGTGCGTGTGTGTGTGTGTGTGTGTGTGTGATTCACAATAGAATGGGCCGATCTATGTGTGTATGTGTGTGAGCCTGTGTGCGCACATGGAGTGCAATTAGTCTCAAGAACTTTCTTCTGCCTTTCGTGTCTTCTTGTCATTCCATTTTGTAATATTTTATCGTTTCCTGCTATTATCTCCTTCATTACAACCATGGCCAGACATAGGGCTGAGTTTTAAAGACACACCCAGACTCCATCTCCTTATTTTCTCTCTCTAACTCTTTCCCCCTTTCTCTCGGAGGATTCGTGTGTGTGTGTGTGTGTGTGTGTGTGTGTGTGTGTGTGTGTGTGTGTGTGTGTGTGTGTGTGTGTGTGTGTGTGTGTGTGTGTGTGTGTGTGTGTGTGTGTGTGTGTGTGTGTGTGTGTGTGTGTGCTCATGCTTCATTGGCATGTTATTACATTACTCCCAATCTCATATGCAGCAGATGTTTGAGGGCGAGTTGTCTTGAAACAATTGAGAATTATACTTCCTCACCTTACTTTATGCTGATTGGCTGTGAGTCTATGGCGGAATTCCACATTATTGGTAGAGTGCATGACCTAAATACAATATCTTTACGTGTGTAGACATCCGGCGGTAAAAGAAAAAGGGTTTGCTAATACTTAAAACCTTACTCAATATGTATGTCTGTGTATGTGTGTAGTCAACATTTTAGTGGTGAAATAAAGGAGTGGTTGGGTGTGTGTGTGTGGGAGAGAGGTGGAGAAACCGATTTATACTCTAGAGGGACATTTCTGGAATTTTCTAATCGCATCCAAGTTTCGAGTTTGAAGAGAAACCAGGCTGTGTGTGTGTGTGTTCCTCATCTGTCAAAACAACATGGGCTCCTCCTCTGCATCATGGCGTCTTTTCAAAATGTTCTCATTGCCTGCTTGCTCTCTCTTTTCCACCTTTTGTTGTTTTTAATGTATTTCTACCCCGGTCCAAGTGCCTTGTTGCATGAAAGCAGAGTCCTTTTTTAAAGCTCTCCTCTCCCTCACCAGCTGGTATAACCTTGTAGAAGGCACAGAAACACTCGGCAGAGATGCCACCCAAATGGTAGAGAAATGCCTTCCACCGAAACAGCCACCCTTATATGTATAGTAGAGCTATCAAAATGTGCGTTAGACTGTGTGTGTTCGTATACTGTGACCGTTCAGAATTATTAGGGTTTGTTTTGTTTATTCAAAGCTGAATCTGACCTACATATTGTGAGCTTCGCATCTTGGCAAATGGAATTGTGTGGGCGTGTGTGTGTCAATTATCATTGTTTTACTATCAAATGTGCAGTATAACAGTCATTATAGTATGCACTGTGAACTTATTATGACAAGGCAAGGGTCATCTACGTAGCACAAAATCACTTTAAAAAAAAGTCTGTATACAGAATGTGTGTGTGCGCTTGGTTATTGGCCACAGTGACACACAGGCACCACTCTGGCTGGTTGCTATTCTTTGAGATTGTCCACGTACATTTCCGTTTGACTGAAAAGCTCTGAGCAAGCATCACATGATGCGATAAAAGACATGTCAGCAGCAATATGGGCCTGTTTCAAGTAGCAGGCCAGGATATCTTTAAACTTAAACCACAGCTCTGACTCAAGCGAGCGTTGAGGAATAATATGCGTTCGTGACAGGCTTCAATCTATCGCACCCTGAAAATGTGATCATCATTGCTATTTCAGTGCTTTTATTGGTTGAAGCCTTGTCTCGGCCTCTTCCGTTCATTTGCGCTACGTCACCATGGAAAGGCTCTGCTAGACTAATTGAAGGTTTTTTGATCCTGGTGATAAAAATAACAAAACGTGTAGTATAGTTGCTAATGAATCTATCTATATTTGAAGAATGGCAAAGCTCTCATTTACTTTACAGTTCATCAATTTTCATTACAAAACAATGTTAATAAAGTATATTTGTCATTTTTGGTTTAATCTTCGGTAGTTTGTGAGCCATTGAGAGCGCGTCAGAAATAGACCCCATGCTGAAACCCAAAAAGCACCTCTGCCATACCTTTAGACCCAGGGGCTCGGCTACGGTACCGCTAGACCCAGGGGCTCGGCTACGGTACCGCTATACCCAGGGGCTCGGCTACGGTACCGCTATACCCAGCGGCTCGGCTACGGTACCGCTATACCCAGGGGCTCGGCTACGGTACCGCTAGACCCATCGGCTCGGCTACGGTACCGCTAGACCCAGGGGCTCGGCTACGGTACCGCTAGACCCAGGGGCTCGGCTACGGTACCGCTAGACCCAGCGGCTCGGCTACGGTACCGCTATACCCAGGGGCTCGGCTACGGTACCGCTAGACCCAGCGGCTCGGCTACGGTACCGCTAGACCCAGCGGCTCGGCTACGGTACCGCTAGACCCAGGGGCTCGGCTACGGTACCGCTAGACCCAGCGGCTCGGCTACGGTACCGCTAGACCCAGCGGCTCGGCTACGGTACCGCTAGACCCAGGGGCTCGGCTACGGTACCGCTAGACCCAGCGGCTCGGCTACGGTACCGCTAGACCCAGCGGCTCGGCTACGGTACCGCTAGACCCAGGGGCTCGGCTACGGTACCGCTAGACCCAGGGGCTCGGCTACGGTACCGCTAGTTCCGCGGCTCCTGCAGCCGTGGGCGGGGTTGTCTCGGAGCTAACCTGCTATGTACCAGGTTTGCTCCAGGCTTGGCTCACAGCATGAGTCGCCATGGTAACTGAATTGTTCATAGTCTAATCTTTGTCTCTGAAACAGAAAATTCTGGCTTCCCCTGAATTCTGATTTACAAAAAAATCCAGCTCTGTCATCGCCCCTGCTTTTTAATCTTTCATGTACATGCAGTGACGCTCACAGCATGACTCTTTATAATCGCCCAGTTGGTGCATCTTGTCGAGCATAAGACCAATGTTTTGAACAAGACAAATTGAAACGTGTCACTAGCTCATCTTTTCTCTCTCTCCATCTATTGCTCTCTTTCTCTCTCACCCTAAGATGCTGTTGGATAGAATGTAAAAAGGTGTGGTTATTTATAATTAGTCACAAGAAAATGTTATTGTGTGCGGTGTATAATTACAAGCTCCGCCCAACAAATGTACATTTTTACAGTTACTGTTGCCGAACTGGAAATATGTGTTCCAAAATACAGAGGATTTATAGTAATGTAGTTTAGTCACATTTTATTAATAGGCTCAGTCCCTGAAACTGTGAGGAACTGTTCATATTAGCTCTGTCATTGTCTTCTGCTTCATGCTGTCTTTCGCTGTCAAACACACACACACACACATACACACACACACACACACACACACACACACACACACACACACACCATGATTATCATTTTCAAATGTTATTCCAATTAATTTTAATACATATATATATATTAAATCTCCATTATCCTTTTTCATTCCATTGAAACATTCTCTGTTTTGATTTGTCTTGCTGTTATACAGTTATCATCCCTCCCCCCTCGGTGAATACATTGAATACCTGTGTAATCTACCGTCTCTTTCCTCTCTATGTCTCTGTCTCTCTCCCCTCCCCGCTCCCAGGCACTGTGTATCAATGTGCAGTGCAGTGACGTGCTGGAGACGCTGAGCCTGGTGTTCTGCGGTGCCAATGTGAACGGTCCAACCAGCATTGCTGACTGCCCCTCGACGTTCTCCCTGGCCACGGCCCACGGCCAGCCCCTGCAGGCCGAGTTCCTCAGCCGCAACCTCAACACAGGTAGCCCTGGGCACACCCCGCTCTTTTGTATCGTATTGGACTTTTGTGTCAATCAATGATGATGGTGCGACTGATTGTCTGTTGGTAATGACGACAGAAGGGGTTTGTGTGTGTGTGTGTGTGTTTGTGTGTGTGTCGTTTTTAGTTTGTGTGTTTTGCTTTCATTTCCTTGAGAGATCTGTTAATCATCATAACATCACTGGTGTTACACCTATAAACGATATCTCCCTATGAAATCTAGAATATCTAGGACGTTATTGTTTCTTTGTTATTAACATCATTCACACACACACACACACACACACACACACACACACACACACACACACACACACACACACACACACACACACGCACACACAAACTTCTTCTCAAGTACCCGTCAAATATAAGTGGTATTTAATAGACCATTTTCATACTTCCATGCATCATAATTATCCACAATTTATGTGGATAAATGGGTGTGAAATTTGAGATGCCTCTCTGTTGTTGCCCAACACTTTGTTCTAAGTGAGGCTTAGTGTGATGAGGACACAGTCTGTTGTGGTGGTGGTGATGTTTTGCACAATCAGAGGGCACTGACCAAACCTTTTGCCTGCAGAGCTGCCCCGCTCCGAGGTGGGTGGGGCGATGGAGACGGTGCACTATGCGCCCTCGCCGTCCGTCTCCCACAATGGCTTCCTGTTCAAGACGGGCTCCATGGCACGTGCCATCGCAGAGCGGAAGGGCAGAGAGGGTGAGCTCATTACACACACACACGGAGGCCAAAGGTCACATGCACACACTGCATAGCCCTGCATGTTCAGTGGTAAATAAAAAAATCACATTATCAAAAGTTCAAATTACCACACACACACACACACACACACACACACACACACACACACACACACACACACACACACACACACACACACACACACACACATGTCCAGTGGTAAATACAAACTTTAGTCACTGTTCTCATTGCAAAAACCCACACGCACACAAACAG
Source organism: Lota lota (assembly GCA_026745465.1). Taxonomy (NCBI): domain Eukaryota; kingdom Metazoa; phylum Chordata; class Actinopteri; order Gadiformes; family Lotidae; genus Lota; species Lota lota. The sequence continues at coordinate 6,806,395 of JACYXH010000772.1, forward strand.
TGGAATAAAGTATTGACATTACACATGACCTTATCCGTAATGTCGGCCAAAATGTTATTCAGATTAGGTTTTCAAATAGCTTTAATAAGTGCTTCTCCTTGTGACAGAGTTCAGCCGTCGCTGGTGCACACTGAATGACGGCTGTTTCAGCTACTACGAGAGCGACAAGAACTCCAGCCCCAATGGGACACTGAAAGCAGCGGAGATAGTGTGTCTGGCAGTCAGCCCTCCTGAGAAACACGGGTATGTATCAGATAGGATTCTGTTGCGTGGCGGGGATTAAGATATGGAAGAGGGGAAGATGGGGCGTGCGGATGAAGAAATGAATACAGAGAGAGAGTGAACAAAGGAGAGGGGGAACATATTACACGCAGTAAAGTTTTGCCTTTCACACCTGGAAACCTGTGTTGCTCAGGAAAGCCAAAGGGCCGTATTTACATATGAATGACAATGTGGACATCTCAATAACACCGGTGGTTATGCTCGCTGCAGTAGATGCACAAGCCAAATTAAGGGTTTTAGTGAAGCTCTTCTCTGCTCATATCCCTCTGTTTATGTTGTTTCCCTTCTTTCTGCCATCTGGCCCTGTCTGTCTCTCTCCCTGCACCTCCCCCTCCCCCTCTCCAGGTACGACCATACCTTTGAGCTGTACTCTGACTCAGACCGCCTCTATTTGTTCGGCACCGATGACCCAGAAAGTCACAAGGAATGGGTCAAGTCTATCGCCAAGGTAACCAGCGGTCGAGGTTTCAGGGGCTGGCTCTCTTTTTGTTTGTCACTACATTCTTTACATTTACCGGAGGGTTATTTGATTATTTGATTATTTGATTATTTGACCGTTACAGTAGAGCAAATTCAGTCGTTGAACTCTCTGATCTGGAAAGAAAAAGTAAAAAAAGATGAGATGTGATTCACTGAAAAGTGCTGCCTGTCTGCCAGACTGTGCACATCATAGTTGAAGGGAAAGTGAACAAGACATTTTTGTTTGGTTATGTACTTTTACAACTGCATAATGGCATATTGTGGTGGCTGGGGTATCCCTCCCTGTATCTGAATTCACTTTGAGTTCCTGCCACCTAAATATCTCACTTGGTAAACACATCTATTATCAGGGCCTTCATGAGGTTCCATATGATCTTATAAACAATAACTATGTTAATTTGTTGTCATGTTATTAGAGAATTTAAATATACCGAAAGAGTCTACCTCACACATTCAATACAGTATCCTCACTATAATTCAACAGATGCCCAACCGACCCTTCTTTCCTTTTAACAGACTTTCATCCCAGCCAATGCAGAGCCTCTGCTGAGGTTGGGCTTCGAGCGGATTGGTCGACTCAAATACAAAGACGGGTTGAACCTGCAGACGCCCAAGGTTGGGTGGTTTGCTCTGGTGGGCTCCACCCTTTACGCCTACCTAGATAACAGCCAGGGAGAGGAGATCCACCTGCGCAAACTCCTAGAGCTCTGTGAGTTTGAAACCCCCATACTACCCCACTGGCTTCGATCCCCCATGTCGTCAACTCCTCCCTGTTCCCTGAAAGACGCATATCTTCATTTACTGTAAAGTGCTTTGGATAAAACCCCTACTAAAAGACAATATGGTAAAAACAATTATCTGTGTTTTGGAAATCATTTTGCAAATTGTTTTGGATTACCAGAACATAGGAGGTGAAAGGCAAACCCACAGTCACCATGTAAATTGTTAAAAGGTCTGGATCTGGTGGATAATGTCATGTTTTTTTGTCTTTTAAAGCAATCCAACAAGACAACGAGGTGCTGGTTCTGGTGGAGAGGGGCAGGTGAGGAGAAGGAAAGACAATTCTATTAAATATTTAAAGGGAAGGAACTTTCTGACCTTTTGACCTCATGCTGCGGTTGAAAGTCAGTCAAACATCCTCTCAGCTAATCATCACAGCTCTTCTGGAAGCATTGCCTGTGCATCTTTGCATGAGTTCTAATCAAATATACTATTAAATAAAGCACAATTGAAAGTTATACATATATTTACAGTTTTTGTATATTGATATATACAATTACAATATAAACCCCTAGACATATGGACGCAAACTAGAAACCGGGAACAAATAAATTCTCTATTCACATATTTCTTCCTCCCACTCTCTCTTTGCTCTCCCTTTATCCCTCTTCCTGTGTCCCGCCTCTCTCCACGTGGTCCTATTTATCTTCCACACCCTCCTCCCTTCACCTCTTCACCCTGTCTCTCTCCCTCTCTCTGGTGGGTGTTCTTGTCCCGTGGTGCCAGGACTCTGTACATGGAGGGGGAGAGGAAACTGGACTTTGCAGGCTGGTGCGCTGCCATCCAGAGCGCTGCAGGCAGCGGCGGGGACACCCTGAGCCAGCAGCAGCTCACGGACACGGATATACCCGTCATAGTGCACAGCTGCATCGGATACATCACCCAGTGTGGTGAGCCCTTTGACTTTGTACTCCTTTTGTTTCCACGGTCAGAAAGGGACGAGCAAATGGCAGAAAGTGACACAAAAACCATGAACCCTCTATATCCCTGTGACATGGCCTTTTCTTTCACCCTAGTCTCCTTTCTCCTGAATTATGTACTAGTCGAGTTTGCTGTCTGGATTGTTAATCCACTTGGTCAACTTTTCTGGGAAAACAGTGCAGAACCTAGCTTACTCTCAGCTCCACATTTACATCATACGAGAACCAGTATTTACCACGTCATAGGTTGTAATAAGCCCTTAATGCTGTGAGCCTTTCTTGCACCTGGTTTACTGGTCATGTCATTTGCATTCATATGGATTGAATGTTTTAACACACACACACATAATAGACATCACCGTTGACGTCAGATGGGAGAGTTTTTGAGAAAATCTGCATAGCTATCTAAATCTTTCCTCCGGGCTCCTCTGACTCATTCCTCTAATCTAAATTGGAAATGAATAAATTTTATCTATGCAAAAGATATATCCAGGAATACAGGAGATTGCTCCTCATACCAGGGGCTACGTAAGAGCCCTGCAGCTATTCTATTCAGCCCTTTCATTGGCTCTCTCCTTCGTAACAGGAGGGATGACTCTAGTGGTTTGACCCCAATCAAAAGGTTTCTGGGTTTGAACCCCCATGTCCGCAGCCTACCTGCACACAAAGCACTAATTGTTCCTTAACATCAACTGCAGGTTGCTTTGAATAAAACGAAATGAAAAAAGATGAAATATCCTTGACTGTGCGTCTGGGTGTTTGCACTCAAGACATATAAAAACCACTCTGTTCATTAACATTTGTTCCCTGTGCGTGCGTGCTGTGCTGCTCAGGGCTGACATCTGAGGGAATCTACCGCAAGAGCGGAGTCAACTCACGCGTGGCGGCACTGTGCGAGACGTTCCGCCGTGACGCGCGCAGCATCTGCCTGAGGGAGGGCGTGCACCAGGTGGACGACGTCAGCAACACCCTCAAGCGCTTCTTCAGGGACGTGGAGGCGGGCCTGTTCACCACCGAGGCGACCGCCGCCTGGCTGAGTACCGTGGGTAAGACGCTTCGCTACATCCTCGTCAGAGTAGGCGGCGAAGGAATAGGCGATCCTCTTTGTCTTTGTTTTCCTTGCACAGATTGTTTGTAAAAACTTTCAATTTTTCTATTTTCTTGGGGTGCATTTTACTTTTTGTGTCACGCCTCGAGAAGTAGTGTGTGTGTGGGAGGCCGGAAATGTCATCTCTTTACCGTTTCATTTGGTAGGTGCAAAGTGCAGCACTGCTGACTAAACTGTGTATTACAAAATGAAATCTCAACAATTATTGGAACTGTGGGAAGTACTTAATCACACATTGTATGTGGGGATTTTCAGAGCACTCTGCATGTAAAAAACAAAACAATTAATGAGCGGTTCAGCCACATTTTCTGGTACTGTCTAATCTTTCTACACTGCCCTTAATCTTGTTTTCAATTTATTTCTCTTTCCATCTCTCTCTCTTCCTCCTCCTCTTCCCCCCAGCCCTGCAGGAAGACAGCCAGAAGATAGCCCAATACCAGCTGCTGCTGAGCAGACTGCCCTGTGTCAACAAGGCTACTCTGACAGCCCTGGTCAAACACCTCTACTGGTGAGAAGAGTCACACAGCTCCACCTGGTTGTTACTGTGGATAACCCTGACTAAATATTATCTATTGTTCCATTGACTGTACTTATTGTTCTGCACAGATTCATGTTGTGTTTGGCAGATGTTTCCAAAATTATAGGGAAGACTATAGTATTAAGGCTGTTTTGAAAATGTACATGGAGTTACATGCATCAGTTCACTCTCTCTCTTATTCTCTCCCTTTGTCTCTTTGTGTCCCCTTGTGCACGTTGTTGGTTTCTGCGTGCATGCCACAGTGTGCAGCGGTTCTCTGACCTGAACCAGATGAACCTCCACAACCTGGCCATAGTGTTTGGTCCCACGCTATTCCAGACCGACGGCAAAGACTACACGGCCGGCCGGGTCATCGAGGACCTCATAGAACACTACACGCGCATCTTTGAGGTCAGGCTCACGTGGTCTGTAATACATATGAGAATATACCATGTCAAATGTACTGATCTGTTTTTACAAGGGCAATTTGAGGATTCATTTCATTAGTGTTTTTTCAAAATCAATACGTTTGGGTTAATTTCAGCAAGACAGCTCTATGGTGTTTATTGTGTGTATCATTGGCCCGTCCTTTCTTTCTTATTTAAATGTTTTCCATGTAGAGCCTTAACAGAGAGAAAAAAAACATTCACACTCTATTATGAACTAAGTGGTAATTTGGTACAGCAATTCCCCCTAGAGTTTAAGTTGTAACTTGTGCACTGTTATGTTAACGATAATTAAATAACATTTAGTTTCATGTAATTAACAACACTCTTTTTCTTCTCCCAAATGCTTTGCTTTACTCTGCAGTGAAGTGGCATATAACTGGCATATTCCTTGAGCCTTTGTAGTCGTTTCCCCTTTCTTGTTCTTATTCTGAAACATTAATCATTGTCAAGTTTCTCAAGTTTGCATCACAAAAACACTGCAGTGTGAAGCTGATGACACAATGTCAGGCGTTTTTATTGTTTGAACTTCCTCTCCCACACTGGCTAGCTGATAGATATTTTGATACGGCAGGAGGTTCTGAAAACTCACATGGCAAAGGTTTGAACGGGCCAAATGCTCTGCCACACATGGGTTCTTAGAGAGAACAATAAAGGTAGTATTGCAATGAGTTATTGTAGGGTGTGGGTCAAGGTGGGGGTTTAGGAACAGAGAATGAGATTCCTACAGTCTTAATAACGTTTGTGTTCCCTACGCAAGAAGACAGATAAAAGAAAAAGCCATCGACGGCTTCATATTACATTTAATCATTTTCTCATTGAGTGAAAGATCAATCAATCTGATTCATATTTTTGCGTCTTAAATATGATTCCTAGGTGGATGAGCAGCAGTTGAAGAAGCAACTGGATGAGATCACAGCCATCATCAAAGTGCGAGAGAGCTGTAGTACAAAAGTTCCTGTGAGTTGTCTATTCCCACATCCCCACAGTCGGCATTCACATGTACAGCGTGCACTCAATATTGTTATCGACGTTGCACAATGATGAACTACTGTGTGTGTGTGTGTGTGTGTGTGTGTGTGTGTGTGTGTGTGTGTGTGTGTGTGTGTGTGTGTGTGTGTGTGTGTGTGTGTGTGTTTAGACAAATGGCTCTGGGGATTTTATCTGCACAGTGTACTTGGAGGAAAAGACTGAAACTGCTGAACAGCATGTAAAGGTGAGCCCTCCCCGGAAAAGTAGACCAAGATAAACTGCAAAATACACACGTGATCAGTAAATTAGACATTATCTTCTAATCTTGTATCTGGTGTGAATGCCTCTCTCTCCCTCTCCATCCCCTTCTGCTTTTTTTCATGCCTCATCCTTCTCCCTTTCTGTCATCTCTCACTCTCGTTTTCTCTTGCTTTTGCAATTTGCCTCTCCATTGCCTTCACCATCTCCTTCCCTCTCTTTGTCAATCTCCCACATCTCTCCCCTTGTCCCTCTGCCGCCACTTCTCCCCCTTCTACTCCTTCCAATTCAACATCTCACCTTCTCTCTCTCGCTCAATCTTCTTCCTTCTCCCTCCCCTTCTCTCCCTCCTACCCCGCCACCCTCTACTTCCCACTCTCTTATCTCCCTCTGGTCTCTCTATAACTCTATCTCCCTCCTCTCCTACCCTTACCCATCCCTTTCCCTCACCTCAGATCCCCGGCTCGATGACAGCAGCAGAGCTGACCTGTGAGATTCTGGACCGGCGGAATATTCCCATCGAGGAAAAGGACTACTGGAGCTGCTGGGAGATTAGTGTGAAGGAAGAGATGGGTGAGGGAGATCAAGGGAGAAACATCTGCTTGATATTCCACCAGTGTTAAGAGTACCTGCTGTGATTTTTGCTTTGCCTAGTCAACGAAATACATTGCCTCGGGGTGTAATCAACCACCAGGCATGAGAATAGAACGCAACTCAATATGGAAGGCTTTTAGATATATGGCCATCTGGCTGACCTTTATCCAGGCACTCCAAACAGGAAGTCCGTTGTTGCGTTTACAGGAAAGTGACTCTGATAATACCCCATGTTTCCAGGCTGACACTCTCAAACTAAAAATCACTGTCTTTCTGTTTTCATGATTCCCCCCAACAGAGCGACCGCTACACTATCAGGAACGGGTGTTGGCCATGCTGCACTCCCTTGGAACGGACTCCTACCTGCTCATCAAGAAACACCTCACCATGGAAATGATGAAGCTCTACCTGGGTAAATGGCTGCATGTCACACACATGTCAAACACACACACACACACACACACACACACACACACACACAATCTGGGCCTCACAAATATAGCAGAACACACACACCCACCCACTCTGGTCCTCACAAATATATAAGGTAACACACACATAAACAAAAACCTTAATTGTATTATTTTACTAAGCATTTTTGTTTTCTATGCATTCAGCCAGTAAAGTGGACGTGGCCAAACATGGATTGATGAAGTTTCGAGAGGAGCGCAGCATTCTGGGACTGGGAAGCTTCCATGAACGCTACTTCATCCTCAACACCAACACCCTAAGGATGTACAAAGAAGTCAGGGTAAACATACACACACAGACAAACACTATTGTTTTCCATCCAAGTTCCGCTCTGCCATTTATTTACCCATCTGTTGGCCTTATTCACCTGGCGGCCATCTTGGTGCTAAACACCAGCAGAGTGATGGAACTGAATGCAGAATTCCGCATTCAGATCCATCACTCTGCTGGTGTTTAGCACCAAGATGGAACCAAGATGGCTGCTAGGTGATAAGGCCCATGTTCCTCTCTGATATTTTACAGAGTAACCGGCCCGAACGTGATTGGTCGGTGAAGAGCTTGAGGATCTACCTGGGCATTAAAAAGAAAGTCCGTCCTCCTTCTAGGTAAAGGAAGGCCTTGTCCAGGATACCACACCGTGCACACACTGCCGACAGCATTGTGCACTGTATTCACCAGAATCACCCTTCATCAGCTCACAATTCAATGAACACATGCATCACCCGAGAGCATGTGTGGAACCTACTGATTCCCTACTCTGCCCTTCTTTGACACGTGTAGCTAGCATGCTAAGTTGCTAACCCCTCAAATGCTCATTATACCCACATCTCCATCACCACTGGGGAAAACATGTGCTCATTAATGCAGATATTAGTGAGGACACATTCTGCTCCTCATTATGGATTCAATGTCGAGGCACAGCTTACAGTCAGCCAGACTGGTTTATTTTATTATAGGACACAGACAAGGATATCGCCGTTCCTATACTAACTACTGTGGCCAATTAAGGTTTGTTCTTGTGGTACCTTACAAGGTCGTTAGACCTGATGACCTCTCAGAAATGTGATTGTCATGGCAATCTCCACATCTTGATGTATTGAGGAAAAAAAATCATTTGTAAGCTCTAAGATGAAGATGGTCGATGGGAAATGTGTAGACATAAAAGCGACTTGTTAGTATACATCATGCCTCACAACCTCTTGAAACTCACAGTGCTAGATTTGACCTGCATGCTGAGGGGCTCCTCTGACAACTAATAGCATTCATCATTATCATTATAGTCATCATCATCAATGCCATTTCTATTCAAACTAACTATCAATACAAATGTAGGGATCGTGACAATGGATGCTGAGTCTTGCCACTAGGGGGCAGGCTAATCTAACTAAGTAGTCCTTTTCGGTGGTACTTCCATCTCTTATATTTCTACACTTTTGATCTCACACAATACCTCTCAACCATGTGTTTTCGCCTGACTCTGTGTCTCTGTCTGTGTTTCTAGTTGGGGCTTGACGATGGTGTATCAAAGTGAGAAACAGGAGAAGCCCGAAAGACAGCAATGGTGAGTGGCTCATGAATGTGTTGAGAATATGGGAATTTGGGTACATTCCTTTCCCAGGGAAACAGTCCAAGTATCTTTCAGTGAGGCTGGTGCCGTGGAGACAGGTCAGTTATTTCCTGCCAGAATAGACTGCCAGAGAATAATTATTTTAATTTTAATAGTGTTAAATTAATGATGCAGTGGTGCTATCCTTGATTAGCTGGTTGGAAGACACGTTTTGTAATAATTTACTACAGTAAATTATTACAACAGTAGCAATCAGCATTTTACAACATTATAAACGTCAGTTAAAATTATATTTGGAATTTATAATTGTATAAAAATTCACTTGACATGAATGAATGAGATGAATAGAGATCCCACACTCCCAGAAGATTTACTAAGTGACTACATCCACTATCTACTTTTCTCTTAATGTTTTGATTGCAAGGTCATGTGTGATAATGGCTTTGATTGCGTGGCATACATTCCGCCTACAAACAGCTGCGTTGTGCACTACAGTGCAGTAGTCCACCCCTCTGTGTGTGAGTTAACAGTAACATGTCAGAGCCCCAGATCACACGTTGTTATGGAAAATCCCCCACTAGTCCTCAGTTGGCAGCGATAAAACAGGTCATGGCGCTGCGTGACTGTGTGGAGACTGGAGCATGTGAAAGGTCACTTCCACCAGGGTTCTAAACACACCGGCAGCACACCTGCAGCCATGCATTTATACGTAAGCCTTGCTGCTTCTCCCCTCTCTGTGTGTGTGCGTGCTACTCTTCTTTAACATGTGTAAATGTGACCTTCTATGTATTGTAAATGTGACCATGGGATAGGGTGGGTGTATGTTGGTCCCCGACCATAGTGTGTGTGTGTGTGTGTGTATGTTGGCCCCTGACTATAGTGTGTGTGTGTGTGTGTGTGTGTGTGTGTGTGTTGGCCTCGACCATTGATTTTCTTTGTGTTTGTGTGTTTTGGCGTGTGTGTGTTGGCCTCTGACCATAGTTTTGTGGGTGTCAGTGTATTTGTGCGTGTACACACGCGTGTGTGTGCACGCCTGTAGACGTGTGTGTGTGTGTGTGTGTGTGTGTGCATGGCTGTTAGCAGGGACAGACTGCAGCATACCTGTCTCATCAGCGTGGTGGTCGGCCGGGCTGTAATTGGAGCGGCGTGTGTGGCGGTCATGCGGTGGGTCCCTCTCTCTCTCTCCGTCACGCTCCGTCCCACGCATGCACGTGGCACACACACCTGACCCGGCATCACGGACTGGAGAGTAGCAGAGCAGATAGTGGAAACCAAGGCTGAGTGAGATTAGTTGGTTAGAGAAAGAGAGAGAGAGAGGTGAATTAAGTGGACAGAGGAACGGACCGACAGAATGGAATGCAAATGGAGAGAAGGGAAAGAGAATTGAAAGAATCTTTCAGTTTATTTCCTGAAATGGCTACTTTTCTCTAAACAGCTTAAAAGGTGATTGTCATGCTAAACGCAATAAATGTCTGTATACAAGTGATGTGTGTCTGCACAGCCTTTTCACAGCAGTGTGCGATGATGTCACCAAATGTCTCTCTCTCGGTTGGACAAATACCATGTTTCGTTTGGGAATGGCAGTGCACCATTACGAAATATTAATGGCGTGTGAGTGTGCATGCGTAGTGGCACACCCCACCAGGAAGTGAATCCACAGCGTTCTGTGGGCATAATGATCCCTAATGAGCACTAACGAGCTGTGGTAACGTCAGCAAGGGTGTAACCCCAAGGTGTGAGTATGGGGTATTTGTGACTGTGTGTGCGCGTGCGTATGTATGTGTGCATGTTACGTGATTATGTCATGTCATTGGTTGTCTTTCTAGAGATACATTTATCTCTTTTGGATGTGTGTATGCTGTCCATGAATTTCTGATTGTGTGTGTGAAAGAGAAAATAATCATGTTTTTTTTTTTAAAGAGTTCATATCGTATTACAGGGCTGTGTTGCTTATGTTCATGCATTAGTGTGTTGTTTTTTGGGGTGGGTGGATAGGTGGGTGGGCTGGTTGTCTCAGTGGAGAGCTCATGAATAATTGTTTGGTCCAAATCAGCGCCTACAATAATGACTGGATAAATAAAGCATCTCTATTCAGCTCCACATCAGTGCTGATGACTCAGAGGGCCATCTCACACTGGAACCCGGACACACACACACACACACACACACACACACACACACACACACACACACACACACACACACGGCCCTAATCAGTAGTGTTCATGATGTTCATGACTTCTTTTGTTTTGTGAGACTTTCTAGGGTCTTTGCCCCAACCCCACCACGCTCTCTTTATCTCTCTTCCCCTCTGACTGACTGTGTTCCCCTCCTTCCCTTCTTTAGGTATCTGTGCTGTAGCAGTGAGGCTGAGATGAACGAGTGGTTTGCGACTTTCCTCAGTATCCAGGTGAGATTGCACACATTTTAACTCACATTTCACACTCACCTCACTTGTAGGACTTTCACACATGAACTCAGGATGAACTCCAGAGAATCAGGTCTGAAGGTGACGTTGCCCTTTCACACTTGCAACACACAACAGGAGATAAGCCGGATCCGACGTGTTCACACTTATTTGAGATAACTCTGTATGCTTAAGGCAAGGGGTGGTGCCCGGGTAGAGCGTGTAGGAGGCAGGACGTAAAGAAAAGTATGCAGCAGAAGTTGCAGTATTTTGTTTACAACACATTGAAGATCGCGGGTGAGGCTACCAACTTCATAATGTTATCAACTTCGTAATGCTGACCCCTTTTGCGGTGATATCAATACTGCATTTATTTAGACGTATCAACAGAAGAGTGGAAAGCAGAAAGAAGTTGGAAAGCAAAATACAGGCAAGAAGAGAAAAGTATGAAGCAGTTACACTCCGTGCTCCCTGTTTCGCGTCAGTCGTATGATAGAAACGTCATTCACTCGCAGCAACACGCCCACTCGCTCGTTGTGAATTCTTAGACTCTCAGATTCTCCGGACTTAAGAATAGGGCCCTGGTCGATTTAACTCCGGAGGGGCGGATTCTGACATTTTTGTTCACACATACAGCTCCAACGGGGACTTTACAGAGAATGTACGACTTTTGGTGCATGTGTGTGAGGCCTATTGGTGTCGGCAATATACATTAATATACTGACTCGCCCAGTGTTTAGTGTATTTCACTTGTTATGGAATCAGGACTCTGCAGGTGAAGGGAGTAGTCCCAGTGAGACTGCTTGGTTAAATAACAAACGTATTAAATCAAATGTAAATGTAGGAAAGGTGAGGTGATGAGATGGTATCTGGTGGCTCTGGAGGATTAAATAAACCTTGTGGTTCAGTGCTTTGGTCCCCTGCCTTCTCTCTAAATCAGAAATCCAATGGCCAATAAAGACCCGCTACTCTAAGACATTGCTGTAGTACCTGTGGGAAATCAATTCTTACTATGCATGAAGATGATACTAACTTGTGTGTGTGAGAGCCCCCAGATGAGGTGGGTTTTACACACACACACACACACGAGTCTAGCTGCAACCTGCAGGTTCTATAGGCTCAGAATTTGGTGTTTTATTACTTAAAGGTACTGTAGGCTAGATTTGAGAGTTCTTATGAGAGAGCACAGAAAGAGTGCAAGGCAGCAAAGTGTTGAAACTAAACAACCCAAAAAACTCCCTACTTCTCTGCTCCCTCCCTCCCTATGTTTCTCCACCATTGAAAAGTGCTGCATTTCACACACCTGTGATTGACAGGAAAAATTCCCAGAAGCAATCACGGAAGAGATGCCCTGTTTGGTCAGAAATTGCCAGGCGCAGTCAACTCGAAACCATATTCTCAAAGGGCATTTCACTCACTAATAGCTGCCAGATGGCTTGGCAATTTCTGACAATTTACACTTAAATCATAGCTCTTGAATCTTGCCTACAGCACCTTATAACACAAAAGCCAACACATACAGTGTATAATTCTCAGAGTGGCAACATAATGTATGAAACTGTACTGCACCCTCTCTGTCTCACCTGTCCAGTTTGATGGGGATGTGTGGCCTGAAGACGGGGTGCAGCACCGCCGCAGCACCCGCGCGCTGCCGTCAGACGTTCGCCATGGTAACGTGTCATTGATACCGCTGCGGGGCAGTGAGAATGAGATGCGGAACAGTGTGGCAGCTTTCAGCCAAGACCCGCTTGCTGTGAGTGTCTCCACCAATCATCAGGGGCTAATCCGGGATACCCAACTTATCAGGCGGGCAGAGATGCCATGCCTGGTCGCTAATCAGGGTCATTCATGCTTAACAGGTGGTTCAACCCCCCACCCAACACCGCCCCACTCAACCTTTGCTCGCTTTGGGGAAAGCGGAGGAATTCTGAGACAATTCGGCCACATTTGGGTGCGTGGAAAATTACCTCCAATCAAATTGTAATCAAAGTCCACCTCCTCTCTTTTCTACTGGCGGTGTTGTTTCCCTATGAAGAATGAACACTGTGCCATAAGTTTAATATCGCTTGATACTGAATTATAAATGGAGGGGGAAATAATCCTGCACAGTAACCAAGCACTCAAAATATATTGCCACTGCTAACAAGAAAGCTATTTAGTAGGAAAGCAGGGGGCTGTGTATAGGATGAATGACTTCTGCCTCGTGATTCTGTGCTAATTTGCACATCATTACAACATGACAACAATACGGATTCTATAAATATGGATTGGGGTTCAACATGAGTTCTGGGCTTGTGGCCACCATTTTACAAAGGTTTTTTTTAATCGCAATATTATTGCAAACCTATTTGGAAGGATTTACACATGTTGGATCCCTGTCGAATGAATTAAGAATCTTGTGCAAGCAACCATTTAAAAGAGGAATAGAAAACAGTGTGTTTATATGTTTGATTGAGCATTGCAGTAGTTCAGTTTTTACCTGCAGTTGTATTACAACGGCCCAAATCGGTGAAATAAAGGGCGTTGAGCTGCTTATCTGAGCACCCTGTCGTATTGTTAGAGCCAAAAACGATGCTAGTTTTCTAATCCTCTACAGCATTTCTTACTACCAAATGCTGTACCAAATCCTCCATACCCTATTCATCACAACATCGCCCATGTTATTCTCCACCCCCCACAAGGATCAACATGACTTCTGTGTCAATTCACACTTAAATGTGACCTTTCCAGTTTACATGGGTTGACAGGGGGGGTGGACGGGGGGTTGTTTGTGATTGGTTGGTGACAAGGTGTTACTGGAATACTATTGCAGTGGTAGCTGGGATCTGTGTGTGTTCCACTCACAGTGACTCTGCATGGAAACGACTCTCGCCGGGCTTTGCACCAGACCCGTGCGATCAGCTGACTTGTTCTTTAGACGTAACACGTCTGCCCATCTTTTTCCATCGCAACCGCACTTTGTCTTTGCTCCCTTCAATTCCATTCATTCTCTCTCTCTCTGTCTCTCTCTGTCTCTGTCTCCCCCTCCGTCTCTTCCTCCGTCTCTTCCTCCCTCCCTTAAACCCGCATCATTCAGCACTGTCATAACCTGTTTGTTGATATTTTGCAGCTTTTTAGAGACATTCGATAACGGGACCGGATATGAAGGTGAGGTTCACCCCCCCCCCCCCCCCCCCCCCACCCCGCCAGAACATAAATGCTGTACACCGTGTTCTGAATAAAAAACGCTAGGACTTAGGAGAAACACACAGAGATCCTTTGAGCCTCCCAGTATGCCTGTATGTCAGTACTTAAAGTTACACGTCCACCTTTAATGATCAGATCCATACTGAGATGTGGGGGGCCCTCAGCTGCATGCGGGGGCAATAAAGCCATGCGGTGCATTATTCTTACATGGATTTCTTTACCTTCGTAAATCGTTTAAATTAATCATACGCGCTTATCTGAGAGTAAAAGGGCAATTATTGATTGCAATTCATTCTGTAATTAATTAAGACTTGACATTGATTATTGCTTAAATAGCTTTTTGTTGTTTTATTTTTCCATGTAGCGGAAATACACTTTAAGAGACTCTACGCTCATTCATTTGAATACCAATAAGCCTTAAATGTGTTCTTATTGTTAGGATTGTACGTGGACATCCATGTTCAACACATCCGAGATGTCAACGTTGGTGTGAATTATGGATCTGTAATTCTGTGGGTTTGTAATGCGACATTACTCACCTGCTATGTCTTTGTGTTCCACAGTGGAGACAATCAACCTCATCTGATGCCTTCTGAAGTATTTTTTGATGATGTCATCATCATTCTGCGACTGTGGATTCCAGACTGCAAGCCAGTACAGACACTGATATTTGACATTGCCGTCATCTTGAATGGATTCAAATTCTACCAATAAACAAGCAAACCGGATTATGTGAAAAAAAAAAGGACCTACTAAATAGTGCATTGTGAAGGAGTGGAACGCAATGACGATCCAAAATGGTACCCTACAATGGTAGCAGGTCGGAGCGGGGGCGTATACTTTGCCTTAACTTCATGAAACTTTCCAGCAGACCGTTAAATGTTGCCTCGCTGCATTGCGTTGTATGATGGAACAGGGGAGCAAACTAACCCCTTCTTGTATATTTGAAGTCACAGATGAAGTCAGGTTACTAAAGCGCTTGCTTTGATATTTCTAACTCTTTGAAGGCTACATTTCATAGTCTTTTAAATAAATGTAATTATAAAAAAATGCAGATGTAGACAATTCAGATTTAACATAGTTTTTTGGGGGGGTCGGGGTAATTAAAAAAGATTCTTGTATTTTGCCACGGTTGTTGTTGTTCCGGACTGTTACTGCAAGAAGAGCTGTTCCATGTTGTCGCCGGCAACACCGGGTCGTGAGCGGCGGTTCTGTTAGGGGGTCTGTTGTCAGGAGGGGCCGTGGGTCTTTATAGGGACCAAGAGAAGGACCCCAGAAAGATACTGATGATAGATCAGGTCTCGCCTCATTAACATGTCCTTCTATACACCATACATGCCATACACTGCATAGACCATCGTCCAATAATCATCTCTATGTTGACTGCTTCAGGATACCTAGCGTGTTTGTTCAGTGGAGGAGATTTAACAACACTGGAGGAGGACATGCTGTCATCATGCACTCCAAATAGTGATAAGTGATTCATCAATATTTAAAAAAGCAGAATGAGAAGCGTGGAAATCACACAGAAACCCCCCCCCCATCACCCAGCCTCTCACGCTTGATTCGAGATGCCTTTTGATGCAGTGAGGACACGAAAGGCCATCGAAGGACTGCATGTTCTGCAGCTCACTGTTAAAGAGCCCTATAGAGGCATTCCTTCTCTTTACATTCACCCAAACACACCTCATATCTAGATCTATAGATATATCAATATATAGATACTGTATAATTGAGGTCTCAAATTGCACACCTTCTCTTTGTTGTCAAAGTGTACGCTTCTTCGATATGTTAGTACGTAGTTTATAAATTAAGATTGTATGCAGGTTGTAATCAACCGTTGGTGTACCTTGACTGTTACTTGTGCTTTGTCGTCTTGCGATACACTGTTGTTTCGGACAACCGGGGGTGCTGACTACAGAGCTAAGTGCTCTTTCTACACAAGTAGGAGTTGAAACGTTACATTTGGTTGTGTCCTCAGTGTTCATACACCGACATACATCGTGTCTCTTTTCTGTCATGTGTTGCCAACATTTGACTTCCACTTCCTGTCCTCAAATAGTCAAAGACTCAATTATTTTAGGTTCTATCCTCATTCGATTTTTACTTCTAATCACATCTTACTGATCTTTTCGTCTGTCCACGCCTAATAACACAACGCGTCCTGCCGGAGACTGCATGAATTAATGCTGATGAAGTTGTTTTATGTATGCCTTATAGTAATCCTATCTAAGCAAACATAAAGCGCAGTTGGTGTCGGACCTGAAGGGTAGCTTCAAAACAATAAGTTGTGCTACTTACCCAGGGAGACATCTGACATGCTCATGACACACACGAACAGTGGCCAAGTGTTTTTATTTTTATTTTTATTTTTTACCAGCTTGCAAAGTTTCATCCCAATTTCATGCTACAGCTATAAAACAGGCCCTGCGGGGACAGGGGTGGGGCCCCGAGGAGATTTAAACGTGTGCGTGAGTCACAGTAGTGCACCAGCTTGGCGTTAATGCTTCTAAGCAAGGTTGACACATCCGGGTCACCCTTTACCTCCAAGATACACACCGGAGAGAACGCGCAAGGCCCACACACACGGGAGACTATCACACACACGCATGCATATAGGGGGAACCACCGGGGGACATTTCTCTGCATACGAGTATAGCCTGCTTTAACACACACAGCTTAGGTGGCCTTTACCATATAGGTCATCGCAGCAGTTGTGTAAGACTGCAGGATGAAGGCTGATTTGGTCAACAGCATGAGTGGAGCTGAGGGAGTTGGGTGTGGAAATCAATTTTGGTCACTTTGAGGATATTAAAAAACAATTTGGAGGCTCATCATCGGATGAGTCAACAGATGATAGATTTTGCTTGCGTGTTTGTAGTACAGCTCAGAAACTCATCCAAATTAAGATGAAGTCAAGACATTTTTGCCTCAGATTACCCAGCCTCATATTATATATATCCGTTTCGTTATTGAATGACACATTACAATCTATTTACAACAAAGAAGTAAGTTATTTGTGAAAGTAAAAACAAAATGTTTTACTTTTAAATGTTATACCGCATGGCATGGTATGGTGACATTTCTCAGCTTAAGTTAAATGTTTTTTTTACCGTCAGATAAAATTCTGCAAGTACTGCCTGGACATTCAAAAATGAGGTTTTAGGGATTTTCGAGTGCGTAAGCGGCATAAGCATCTCTGAGTTTGCAAAACGGAAATTATGTTGCTGTTATGCTAGAAAAAGATAATATTCAAATAAAGAAACTTGCCTACCTGTCTCTGAATCAGAAGCACCACCAACAGTCTCCTCCTATGGGGGGGAGGGGCTCAGGTGATAGGAGGTGCGTCACAGAAAGCAGATGGTGGAGGTAATGAGGAAAAAATGATTTTACCAACAATCAATCCATGAATCTGAAATGACTAAGCAACATAACATTAGTGGGGGTTGGACCAAAACAACGCTGCAAGCTATTGCAAATCTATTTTATACCCTGTGTTTTGTTTTTACTTTTTTGACTTCATCATTTCAGAATAGCAAGGGATGAGAGAGAACATAGTATAATTATTGATAATATCAATATTATTGATCAATAATATCATTGACCTCATTCTTCTTGGGTCGGGCCTTTTGGTCCACGAACAGTTTTCTGCTCTTTCAAATTTGATTTCCAATCAATTTGATTAGAGGCCCCAACATACTGTGTTTTTTCTACAGAATTTAATCAAAGCAGGATACACGAATGAGCACCCGCACATCAGCCCCTTATTATACAGCTTGATTATCGACAACAAGAGCTACGTTACCCATACAAAGTCAGCGCATGAAGATACACGTTAAGCATTACAGGATTTAGCGATACATGGATTGAGGTCAGATATATTGTATTGAGATCAGTAAAAAATTGACACTTTCCTTCAAACTACCATAAGCTTCTCCCCACAATTGTGTACGAGCTAAAGGTAATACCTGCAAGCTATTCACATGGTATACTACCTTTTATTTACTATGTGTACAGGGTTTTTGTTTCTCATATTTTCCTGTTATTCCAGCCTTTAAAATGCAAGTCCTCATATTGCTTTTATTCCATTAAATTTAAAATGTACACACTTTTCACAACCCTGGATGTTGTTAAAAAGGTGACACACACGCACACACACACAACTGTAAACAACGTTCACTAGCAGTACAAGAGTGTAGGTGTGATGTTCTGTAGAGGATAGCCTGCAACCTTGGAAATCTCCTACAGTTAGAGATCATGGAGAACGGTCGCGTGTCCGTCAGTAAATACATGCGGTGCCTCCAGTGTCACGCTGAGCAACATCCTTCCTCACGCGGCTGAGCCACAGTCTGCTTTAATTAGTTTCATCAGCACTTCATTTTCACTCACCTCCAGCAGAGGAGCAAGCACTTATACACTGGCCTGGAGTTGCACGTACTCTTCCACCTCTCTCCCTTTATCTCTCCCTCTCCTCCATTCTCTCTCCCTCTTCCACCTCTCTTTATCCCTCCCTCCTCCATTCTCTCTTCCACCCGTCTCTTCATCCCTCCCTCTCCTTCATTCTTCCTCTCTCTTTCCCTTACACTTTATCTCTCTTATCCACCTCTCCCTTTATCCCTGTCTCCTCCATTCCCTCTTTCTCATGTTATCTCTCCATTCTCTCCTGCCTCTCCCTCTCTCCAGCATTCTTTCTCTCTCTCCCCACTCTATATCTCTCTGTCACACACCCAGTGTTGCAGTCCTCCAATGCTCCTGCAGCTCAGAGAGAGCAGTCTCTTCTCGTCGTCTGGCTGCTCCCCCCACCAGCCCCTCCCTCTGAGTTTATCACCAATTACCGGTCCTCGGCTTGTCCCCATGGTAACCCTTCTCTTCGTCTCCTTTTTCTGCACAATCAATCAGACTCCGCCTGTCAAGCTGTCCTGTCCCAGCCTGGTTAAACGCGAGGTGCAGGGCCCAAACCTCACCCAGGTGAATAATGATGAGGCCAAGAGGCTATTTTGGGTCATTTTCAGTCTCTCCGTCTTCATCTGTCCTCACTTTCTTCCTTGGCTACTTGGCTACAAACAACACAGTAAAGTATTCACTCTTGTTGAAACCTAGTTAAAAGGCAATCACCAATGTATGAAGATTAAGGAATAATTAAGGAAACCAAATAATCCTTATCACTTTATGGGTTGATCAGTGCAACACAAGATAATTAAAAGACTCTAATTAGCAATTTGCCATTAGTACTAGATTTGTACTTTCTCCCGATCTTTTTGTCTCTGAGTGTTTCTCTTAGTCTGCCTATCTCTCTCCGTCTAATGCTCCCTCTTTCTCCCTCATGCTCTTTCATGTCCAGTCAGTCTATTCCTCTAAAGCAGCTGAACTGAAGTACAAAGAAGAGCACATGAAATGTCTGTCACCTGGTTTATCTAACAGAGGCACCCCCTGCAGAGATAGGGGTGCAATAAGGGGGGAGGCGAGAAGAGGGGAGATGATGAAACAGGTGAGAAAGAAGACAAATTGGACCGGAATGAACAGAGTGACAAGTCATCGAAAAGGGCAGCATTGAAAGTGTAAAAGAGGGAGGACAACAGTGAGGGAGTAAGATGAAAGGAGTGGATAGAGAGGAGAAGGAGTGGAGGAGAAGGAGGAAGGGGCTCTTTAAAGGATGTGGCAGATAACTTTGGAGGAGAGGGATGAGTTGATCAGGAGGGAAGGTGTAGGCGAGGAGAGAGGATGCTAGTATACAGGTAGATATATGGATGGAGAATGAAATGTGAAGGGGAAGGGATGAAAGAGGAGACATTTGGTCAATTGAAGGCTAGGCTGTCGCTACAGGCTGTGTTTGTGTATGTGTATTTTCAAAGTGTGTGTATGCATGGTGTGCATGTGCACTAATAACCGGGAGTGCAATCAGATTTGCACAGGCTGATAGAGGGTGGAGCATGTGCGCCTCAATCACTGTACATTTGAATTAAAGTGGATTGACATAATGAGCATCAACGGAGCCCTGCGAGGCAGATGAAGTCACCGCCCCAGTCTCGACCGCGGGTGCTTTGCTGCAGTTGTTGCCATCATTCGTCCACGGTAATACGCCTACCTCCACCTCCTCCTGGCTGTGTGCATGAGTTGAATATCAAGTTGGATGTAGTGCCTTTTCTCTTCACCTCCTCGGTTTCATTCACTACCTCACCTCGCTTCGCTCTTTCATTTACTATTGTTTGTTATTCTGTAATACTATTATTTGTTTTTCGAGCTACACATAAACAGAACACAGAGTACCTGTACACAGACCAGACGCTGACGCTGGTAAGAATGCAGTGATTTTTAAGAGAAAATACACATAGATGTCCTCATGTCAGTATGTTTCTGTCAATGGGAATACACAGTATTTTGTTCTTACATATCGAATTGCTGCAGCCTTCCTTCATGAATGGTAAAACAACAAGGATCACCGAAAACACAAATGATATCTAACCTTTGTATGTTTGTGTATGTATTTGTGTGTGTGTGTGTTTGTATACACATTTTGTGTTATCTTTTAATACAATCTATGTCTAGCTTGTATGTTTGAGTGTATGTGTGTGCCTCTCATATTATCTATTCCCTTAGGCTGTGTTATTACAGGCAGTAAAAATATTACTGTGTAACAATCGATAGGCCTCGGTTTTGGACTGCATTTCTGACAGTGGAAAGATGGGAGATTGGCCCTTGTGTGCGTCATAAGCCTGTGTTTAGAGGTCTCTTTCTGGGAACCAAACAGCAGAGATGCTGAAGAGAAGTGAACATGAAGTTAGTAAAAATATACAGACAATGTATCCTAAGGCCCCACTCCTGTAGTACACCACTGTGTGTGCGTGTGCATGTGTGTGTGTGTGTGTGTGTGTGCGTGCGTGCGTGTGCATTTGTGTGTCTGTGTTAGTGTGTGGGTCAAGGGTTATCTTTTATAGTTATTTGGGGAAAAGACAGAAGTCTGCTTCTCGGTTAAAGAGATAGGAATATAAACTATCACTGATACAACACACACACACACACACACACACACACACACACACACACACACACACACACACACCAACACAAACGGGATTTGACTGTCATCTTTCATTATAACTTTCCAAACTTCACTGACAGACAGCGTATGTATGTGTGTGTGTGGAACATTTGCCGTTTTACATAATCCTCTTTTCTCTAGTAATTTTTTTCTCCATCGCTATCTCACTAGCTTTCTCTCATTCTTGGTGTGCATGCTAAGCTATGTGGCATATTGTCCTCGCATTAGTCTGTCTATTGAAGTCCAACTTTTATTACCATTTGTATTGTTGTATTAGTACTAGTAGTGCTAGTAGTGATAGTAGTGATAAAGCACTAGACTCCGATTTAAATAGAGGGTTTTCTTAAAAGGGGAGCAACATGTCAACTGCATATTAAGTATTCAAGGGATTCTCTGCTAAATTAAACACTTATAGCTAACTACACACTACACAGCTAACATGGTTGACCGTAGCACTGACCCTGAGCTATCTCTCGCCACCTCTCCGTCTGAGCTCTGGAGCTCAACGCATGAACGCAGCACAGCAGACAATAAATTCCTCTCATGCCAGGATTTTGCATTACTTTCAGGTTGAAGAAATACAGAAAAAAATGAATTAATCTTTAAGTAAGGCGTAATCATGGTTAAGCACCTGTGTGCATGTGTGTGTGTGTGTGTGTGTGTGTGTGTGTGTGTGTGTGTGTGTGTGTGTGTGTGTGTGTGTGTATGTCAGAGGCCTTCTTTAATCGAAGGATAAGCAAAACTGTCTGATATCCATCTGTAAGAGCCAACCATCCCTCTAATTCCTTTAGCTATAGCAGCTATCTGGCCCTCATGACACTCTCTGTCTCTCTCTCTCTTTATCATTGCTCTCTCCCTCTCTCCCCTATCTCTATATCTGTGTCTATATCTGTTTTTCTCTCTGTGTCTCTCATCCCCTCTCACCTCCTCTCTCCTCTCTCACCCTCCCTCTCTCATCCCCTCTCATCTCCTCTCTCACCCCCTCTCATCCTCTCTCTCTCCTTCTGTCTCTCTCCTTTCTCTGTCTGTTTTTTTCTCTTGCCCTTTGTCTCTTGTCCCCCTCTCTCTCTCTTTCTCCCTCTGCCTCTGTCTCTCTCTCACTCGCTCACTTAAATACTTAAACACACACAGGACTCATAGGGAATGGTAATCTGAGGGCAGCCAGTGAGAGTGGAGATATGATGACAGGACTGTAGTGACTAAAGTACTCCCAAATGCAAATTATATCCTTCCTGTTTCCCTCCAATGGGCAGATGGCCACACACACACACGCACACACACACCAAATTACCAATGAACAGGAATTTGTGAAATCAGACAGGACCATTTTAATAGGCTCCACAGGACTCAGTACCTTTACTGGATTTAATCCATGAATCCAATGAGGTAATAAAAGAGATCCCGATAAAACAGAATGAACATAAATAACCTTGATAGTTTTGATCCGAAACCTTACATATATATGCATGAACAACTGATCTTTTACATTGCGCAAACATGAAAAATGGATTATTTGACACAAAATGTATCAACAATTCATGCTTCCCCAAACAGCTAGCTGTCTGCCAACTAGGCCTTTGCTACAAATATTGGCAGCGATGTGAACAAAAAATCACCAAAACGTGGACCTCAGCTCTGCTTTTTGAAGGACACTGCATTGCGCGGGGAGTGGGAGAGTTGGTCGGTCAAAGGAGCTGAACCACAGACATCTCCTCACATGTTTTGTCCTCTCCACCACGAGTCAGACTCAGGCCGACCATTAGAATCATAGGGAGATGGTGTTCATGGAAGGTTGTGGTGAGCACTAGCGATAATGCCCAGCCGTCGCTGCTAAAGTCTTGCTAGCCTGATAGGGTGAGCAAGAAAACAACATCAATGTGATTTTATATACCCTCTTTCATACCCTTAGATTCAACCTTTCCATCAGGAATTTTTATTTTTGTAGCAGGCCTTCTGTAGATTTGTGAAATGTGGTTTTATATTCAGATTTGAGTTAAAAAGTTTTTAAAAGAAATATGATTATGTTTTTGCTATTTCCTTCAAGGTAAATTATGTGAAGTAGAGCATGTAGTTTGCCTTTAGAAATGGGAGATGAAAGTGATGTTACCAGTACCAGTACTAGCGCTTTGCTTTGTGAGATGTAGTTCAATTCATGTGAAAACAAATCAACAGCACACCTTGCTACCTCTTCCTTTGGGGTAAACCATAGAGCCAGAATCCGCACCAGCTGCCATGTCAAAACTGGGCTCATTCAAATGCAACCAATCACCTCCAACTTGAATCTTTAACTAACCCACTGCATTCAAATGAATGCCTCAGAAAACCGCTTGGTCGCTTCTAGGTGCAGCTTAAGCCCTGGGAAATACAATAGTCAACACAAAGTGTCATTGACGACCAAAATAAAAGCTGGTAATGTTGGGGGAAACAGAAGATCACACACATTTGACATTGATACAGGTTAACACAGTGAGGAGCTTCACAGTGCAATGTACTTTTTTAAAATAATAATATGCTGTAGCTAAACTGCTAACGTCTAATTTTAGAAACACATTTATGTAGTAATGTCAGGAAAGCTAAACATCACACACAACTGTGCAGCAAACATGGGCATGGACAAACAAACATACAAAATACGTACTCAAGGATAAAGCAATAAAAAATGCATTCCAAGAGACCCAAATATGTGTCTTATCTCATGTATCAATTAGCGATTATGTATTAAGAGAATATACGTCTAAAACGAATAAAGTTGAATAGAGAGCAAGCAGAATATCTTGGCTGTTCATCTTGGAGAGAACACTTCCTGTTTGTAGCCCGGGGCTAACTAGTTGAACAACGAGGTAAATTTGCCTTGTCTCTGTAGATTCAGTAATACAACTCTACAAGACTGCCCGACTTAGTTTAGACTCTGAAACAAGCGGTTTAATTAACTTTAGAAATACTCTACTTGGGGCTAAATCATTCTGTGTAGAAGACCAATGATGAAATTTAAAATGGCTTCACCCACAGGGTTAGATATTTAATACTGCGGTTTTAAGACGTAGGGTGGAGTAGGCATAACTAGATTCCTGAACCGGGAGAGAAAAACAATGTATACAATGACGGAAGGAAGGAAGGAAGGAACTAATGAAGACTTGAGGAAGAAGCAAACAGAAGGTTAAAGAGAATGGATAAGGACAAAGGGAAGGAGAAAAAAGGAATATGCTACAGTATGTCAATAATATAATTTGATGGAAATATTATGGAGGGCAAAAAGAAGGGGGGGGGGGGTAGAAATGGAATTGGGCCAGACAGAAAGAGATAAACAGAGAGAGGAAGGAGAAGGGAGGATGTGGATTTGTTTTGAAAGGCATGTCTATTCAGCCGGACCCCATTCTCTTGTCTCAACGCTTGTTTTTATAGAGCAATTGCCCCTGATTTCCTTCTTCTTCTGTCCCCTTACAGTCCATTTATTCTGTGTCTTGACAGCCTGGTGCTGTTACTAACCAGGCAAGATGTGTGTGTTTGTGTGTGTATGTGTTTGTGTTTCGGTGTGTGTATTTGTGTGTATAAGTGTGCATGTGAATGTGTTTTATCTGCGAGGGCAAGCACGGTTCAGGTTAAACTAGCTTGCCAGGTACAAAAGGTTTCTGTACTCAGTAACACCGTATAAGAGGATACAGGGAGAGACAGGTATAATAGCATGGTGGATTAAGGCAGAAGGGGCCAGGGAGATACACAGAGGGTCACAGCAGTAAAACAACACACACACACACACACACACACACACGTAACAGATATGCCAAGCGTTCACCATCAGAGCCAAAACTCTGTGCTCTAACCAACTGAAGCTCATTCAATAACAAAACCCTTCAGATGTGGAAGACAGATCTAGGGCTCAATTCACAGGCGACATTCTAAAGCATTTCTTTGTGTTCACCATGAACAGCATCAAACAGTTCTTGTGTACCGTTTGGGCGCAGGTTGCTTCATACCATTCTCATACCGATTGCATCTCCATTGCCCACTGCCCTGCATTGTAAGTACCACATTACCGCTCACAGCCTGTAGTTTTGGGCCTGGATAATGAATGCCCTATCAGAAAACTGATGGGTCAGAGGAGAGTGATCCACACCAACCACACCACCAGCACCACCTCCAAGGCTGGAGACGATCATGAATAATTAACCTGTTCAGCTCCGGTTCGACGGCATTCTCTATTACGCTATTATTATTATTCCTTTATTTATTTTATTTGTATTCATTTATTTATTTCCTTCTCTCTCCTTTTCTCCCTATGCTGTTGTGGCTACCGAATTTCCCATCAGGGGATTTATGAGTATTTACTTACCTATTTACTAACTTTCTCGAAGCCAAACTGCTATAAGTTCCGGCACAATCGTTACACATCCCTGAATAAACAATAATAACCATATAATTCTTGTTTTTATTGACGTTTGCGCTGTTGCCAAGGAGGATGGATTGTACTGTGATGCGGTTCCTCTGACCTTATTTAAAGCCGCAGACCTTGATTAAACAACTACTACTACAGCTTCTACTGCCGCCGTTGGCGAAGCGTGTGAACTGACATTGATCGGTGCTGCCATACACTCAGCGAGGCGAATGAAATTGAGCACACATATGCCTTCCCTCCATCGGAAATATATTTATGGGCCTCTTTATTAAGCAAATGAAAGTGCTCGGTTCTTAACTTTACCATGAATCCATGTAATTGTTCTTTGTATGCACAGTATATGTGTGGATAATCAAGTGAGTGACTGCGGTCATCACATTTTAGTCTATACTTCATAAAAGATGGCTGTATGTTTTAGAATGACTCATTGCTTAGTCACTTTCAAAGTTCACTTGAATTTCATACTCCTTATTAATGTTATTTTTCTCCCAACTTCTTAATAAAGGGCAGCATAGTGCTTGGCTGCCTCTATAGCACACAGGTTTATTTGATGAAGGCAGGAGCTGCTTCTCGCACAAAAGGAATTTACCCACTCATAAAAACAAGCTTCACCGCCTTTTATTGCATGGCACCGGCCAGAGATGTGCAGCAGTCGCCTGGACATCCTCTACCACCGACCCAGTTGGATAAGTCATTTATTAGGTTAACTCAATAAGTTGGGGCACTTCCTAGTAATGGAGAAGTTAGTCTGAGTTGTGGGAGGAATAAAACTTGGAAGGATGGAATGAATGCATTTGGCAGCTAAAGGTCAGAGTTCAGCGCTGGACTATCTATCAGTGCTAGTGATGTCTGACGCATGTCACGGCTCCCGCACGCATTAGTCCTCACACACAGTTGGCACACACACACACACACACACACACACACACACACACACACACACACACACACACACACACACACACACACACAATAAGAATAAGAGACAGCTGAGCACAGAGGATCTGCCAAAACACCAGATGTGACACACACACACACATTCTCACATATATCTATCTAACACACACCCACAGCCCCACAGATACACAGATTCTCACACACAAACACACACACAGTCAGTCAGTCACACAAACACACACACGCACACAGTCACACACATTCACACACAGTTCACACACAGTAAAAAGGAGTGTGCCAGCGGTGCAGCTCTGATCCTCCTGCATCAACTCATCCTTCGCTCTCCAAACGTCTTGGTGCTGCCGTTAATCAGCCATTACCCTATGTTCCTCTCCCTCTTACACCGTCCCTCTCCTCCTTTCTCATTCCTCTTTTTCTGTGTAAGTCCATTTTTCTCAGGTCGTTCTGTCTTCAACACCTCTTTGTCTGTTCCAGATTCAGCACCTGAGTGTCTTCAACACTTTAGTAAAGCTCTGCATTTTTTGTGTGACAGCTAAGTGCTGTCGAATTATCTTGTTGACCTTGTCGAAGGTCTCCGTGGATTTTAATAGTGGAATGAAATGTATAATTATGGCAGTATTAGTTTCAGTAAACTATTAGCTGTGCATGCACAAAACGTAATAGGTAACCTATTTACCTTTGTGTTTTAAATGAGTATATATTGAAAAAATGATCCTTTATAATTCCGATATATTTACCAACCAAGCTACTGCCCTCCTAGTGATCCTAGTGATCCTAGTGATCCTAGTGATCCTAGCGACTGCCTCCAGGTTATGTTTCCAGTCCAGCAAAAATATTGTTCTTCTCTTGTGCTTTCTTCCATTTTGGTTGCTTGAACTGCTCCTTCCCGGGCCTCAGGTTACTGAGGAGGCCTGTATGGTTTTGTGTGAAGTTGATCCACCAGCACTCTACATAGAACCTTTCTTCCTGTGTCTGGCTGGGCCTTATTTGTTTTTCCCTGCCTCCCCTTCCTTGCGTCCTTTCTTTTTTTATTTCTGCTTTGTATCGACCCCCTCTTGGTCTCTCATCTTTCAAGATTATTGGCATTTCCCGCCGCGTAACCTTGGATGCTGCTGCTGAAACTGCAGGTTGTCCCACACACATGGTGATGTATGAGTCAGCGTATCGACAGCTCCTTCAACATAAACGTTTCCTAATCCGAGGGGCGGGGTTATATACTTTTTATATTTAAAAAGGGGATTATTAGTATCATTGCCAACTTAATTGTCTGCTTTCTAGATTTGTTAACCTGGTTTAAATGCACGACAAAAAGGGCACATTGAAAACAGGTATCCAATATCAAAGTGAGAATGGCTGTGACAAACAGGGCTGTGGGCTGGGATTAACAGCTGTTGAAAAGAACGAGAGAAGTCTGTACTTCCGTCAACCAGACATTAACATTTACACTCCATCCCAATTAACCTCTCCCTGTTCTGCCAGCTGTAGTGGGATCTGTCTTCTGAACGACTCAAATTGGAGCACATTCCATTATATGCAGAATAGACTCAAGTTAACACCAATTAGCATAATGCTATTGATGCCTTAGGATTTGATTCATGTTGGGTATGCAAGAGCACATTTTCATACTCAATATTTCACAGCCTCTCTCTCAATATTGGAGGTGAAACAATAAGCAGAGCTTGAGACTTGAAACTCGGACTCGAGTTGGACTAGATTCGCGGAAAGCAGGACTTGCGACTTGACTGCTTTGAGACTCGAGTTGCTCTGGAGACTTGAAAAGAAAACTTCTGTAGGATTCAAAAGGCTGTAATAAATGATATTTGTATGCATTGTTAGTTTGTTGCATTGCTATTCCAAAAAACAATTCAACTTTTAAATACATCCCTGCTTTGCGCAGTTCTGCCGGCACTGCCTAACCAGACATGGATAAGGGGAGGCCTGATGACTTGATGACCCAAGCTAAAGTAGTCTTATTAAACATAATATGTAAGTGGTGTAAATTATTTGTAGACTATAGCCTACATTATAACAGCCTGCAAAGATTAATGCAATCAAGCAATCAAACAATAAGCGGCAGAGTGGCAAATAATAAAAAATAGTTTTGATTACTTACCCTACTTTTAGGATGTGTAGTAAACTGGTCTAGTGATCAAACCAATTATCTTTTATAAAATGAGCCCATTCGTTTTCTTCATGTCTACATTTTGAGGAATGCCGATAACCTAGTCACGCAAATTCAATTTAAGATTACTAATCTAAAATTGGATGGCAGAAAAGCTCAAATCTGGTTGAACAGGGTTGTTTCTCTTTCTTTCACTTCATTATTGTTTCAACCAGTCATGGGATCTGTAAGCCAATAATTGGCGACCAGAAACTCGGCCAGCAGTGGTAAACTGTCAAAAGTGTCTGTAAAGGTATCAATTCAACACCATGGAAACCAGCCACTGTGGGAATATCATCTCGATAGATTATATTTGTTTTGAGCATTTTCATGTTCAACCTATCAGAGATTGAGTGAACTCATTCCTCGAGATTTAAATAAATTGTTCTGATATCGAAAATCCTGACAGTCCAGGCAAGGGCTCGCTTGAGTCAGATTTCTGGTTTAAGCTTAAACATATCCTAACATGCTACTTGAAACAGGGTCCTGATCAAGAGCTGCCAGGTTTTAAGCAAAGATAAAATGTATGCAGTACCTACTGTTACATATCTCACGCATACCTTTACAACAAGACAGGTGAAGTTCTTTATAGGGTGCAGACAGGCATCTGGCATCACTGCTGTGCCTTTGGTCCTTGAAAGCACAGACAGCTGGTGTGTTGTTGAAGTGATGTCTTGGAAGCTCTCGGCAGCTTCCTTAAGTTGGTCAATTTCACCTAAGACCTCTTGTTGGTTCAAACTATCTTCGCAACTATCTTCGCACCTTCATCTAAAATATTTATTTTTTCAAAAGGTGAACTAATCAACTAATGTTTAAAAACTGAATATTTAATAAATGTTGATTTACTCTGTCAAAGCATCAACCTATGAGATATTCTCTTAGTTCTACTCTTTTTACAATTCTGTTGGATAAATTGTCTAATCATTAAATCATAATGCCATGAAGGCCCATCCTCCGGATGAAGTAACTTTTGCAGTAAATTGCAAGAAAATAAAATAATTTTATTTAACCATGCAATAGCCTCAGAAAGGTTAAATAACAACAAGATAAGCTACAGTTTCAAAATCAAAGAACAGCCTATATGTATTGATCAGAGCACTTCCATACTCCTAAATATCCTGTTACTCTGTAACTCGTTAACTCAAAATAACTAGTTGTTTGCCGAAAAAAGGGGGCAAACAATACAACTGATGGGGCTAAGCCCCTTTAAGACCCCTTGTGGCGCCGGCCACAATTCAAGATCAAGACTCAAAAAGCTAATTATACCTAATGAAGTTTAAATAATAATTTTGAAAAAAGTACAAAGTCACTGGAACACAATGTAACTCACAACCTAAATCTAGACACTTTTTTAATTCCTATATCATTTTTTATATTACCTTGCTTTAGCTCTTCTTCCATTCTGAAACGTCTTATTTAGAGATTCTGTTTAGAGACACAAATTAGCAAGCAAGTTGTTCATACAACTTACTTCTTGTGTCCTCTGAGTCCACTATTTAATTTATTTCAGGGTAATTGTCTCATCACAGTCACAGGCAAGCTTTGACTTTGCTGTTATTCCTTCAAAAGTTGAATCAGAAAGTACGAAGCTTGTCATTCACTATTTATTGACCTGGGGATAAATCAGACTGTATAAAATCACACCTAAAGTTATATTAATATATTATAGGATGAGTTGTGAGCAACAGAGATAATCTGCATTTTGAACTGGCAACCTTTGGAACGATCTTGCTGAGAACAGGCAGCTAGCTCGCGAGTTCCAGGTGAAGCTCGTGGTGTTCCTGTGGAAGGCAGAGGGAACACCATCAGTGGGTAGGGCTCTGCTTGCTGAGAGCTAACTTTGATCTGGATCTCCGTGGACCTTTTGATGACCGCACTATACAAGATTTAGGGTGCAAAAACGTCCAGCTGGCTCTGAGAATATTGCAGTGTTTGCAACCTATGAAATGAGCCGTCCACCGCTGTTGACCATTTTAATTGGATAGACTGAGAAAAAACATTTAGTTTAAATAACATTGTAATGAAACAGTAAGCTACTTAATACTTAATAATACTATACTATAATTATAATACTTAATGCTAATCTCTCATAGATTCACAGCTATCTTTACAACATAAGCAACACGTTTGCACCAATAAAAGTATTGAAAACATAAAAATATATATCATAGTTCCACATACTTGGAACAATTAGATATTTAGCAAAGTTACTTTTCACTAACATTACCATGAACTCATTCTACCCGTCGTGGAATCATATGCCATCAAGATCACCAAGGCACTGTGAACTGTGTGCGCATAGCAGTGCATGGCACAATGGCACCATCCCACAACACATATTACGGGCAAAACTGTCAATTATAAGTTGAACTATGACAGCACCTGGAAAATCCTGCATATCTTCGAAAGAGACCAAAACTTTCCACTTCCATTCCTGCGGACGTCCAAAACACAACAGAGAGAGAATGACACATGGCAGTGTGCCTTCTGATTACCTATTTATGTGACCGGCAAGCATGTGAAGCAACAACCAATTTTGGTTTTCTCATCTCAAAATGAAAATCGTCTGCCAAGTAGCCGACACGGACAGACTTGCAGTCAAAGACTTACAAACAGCACTGACAATAAGCATCAACACTTGTAGGTAGGAAATGGAACATGTTCCATTTATTGATGTGGGAAGGGGGACCTGGGGGGCCAGTTATGGCCCCTGATTCTGCAGTAGGCTACAGCCTATCTGTGCACTTCCGTCAGCTGTCCAGAAGGTTGGGTAATGAGGTGGAATATAAGTAGTCCGGGAACTGGTCCAAGGTCCTAGGACTCTAAGGGTGGTTGCAGGCTGGCAGTGGAAGCCTGCAGTATAAATCAATGTGTTTAATGCAACATGTAGCTGCTGAAACTTTAGGATACAAAACATGTAGGTTAGTTCTGCAAGGTTTTAAACATATATGTGTTCGTGATTTTCTCTATAGCACTCCCTTGGATAAGGTTTTGATAGCAGGCTAATGGAAAGACCATATAAGGTCTCTTCTGGACCTTTAGACTTGCGTCCTGTGATATAAACACAACAGTGGAGTGCATAAGGCCGGCTAGTTTATAATAAACCCTGCTCTCCGTATTTCCTGAAAGCATCGTCGCGCTTACTAAAGGAAGAAGGGATTAGGTGGGGTAGGCGTACGAATGTGACCAAGTAAACTCGAGACAGCACGCGCGCATTCTGTCTCCCCTGCCGCGGGGCGCAGCGTTGCCATTAAGCGGGTCCTCCTCGCTCGTCCACAGCTCTACTATCAGTTACCCAATCCTAACCAATCCCCGCGCTCGGTCGGAGCTGGAGAAGAGCACACAGAGAGAGAGGGAGGGGAGGGAGAGCGGGAGAGTCGACTAGATAGTAGAGATGAGGCAAAGCCGACAAGAATACATACACACCCATCTTAACCTCTCGTTTCCCATCCCAGAGCGACTGACACTCCCGAGGCACTAACAACCTTCTGAGTGTGAGAAGACCACACAAACGCACGCACAAACCTCACGCGCCAGGTTTCTCCTGACTACAACTATCCAGGCTGATTCCGGAGGAGGCGAGCCAGGATGCGCGATGGGACAAGCGTGCGGACACGCTCTCCTCTGTCGTAGCCAACCGCCGCCCTCTGAGATGTAAGTGGTGTGTGTGTGTGTGTGTGTGTGTGTGTGTGTGTGTGTGTGTGTGTGTGTGTGTGTGTGTGTGTGTGTGTGTGTGTGTGTGTGTGTGTGTGTGTGTGTGTGTGTGTGTGTGTGTGTGTGTGTGTGTGTGTGTGTGTGTGTGTGTGTGGTGGCAGCGTCTGTGCCCGTGTGTCTGGTCTGAACCTGCATGTGTGGGATGTAGCTAGAGTCTCGCCACGGTACGTCTCCATACGGCACGAAAACGACGTGGCTTTTGATGCACGAGGCAATCTACTGGTGTGCAGGACTGCTGCGGGTGCAGAGGCAGGTAGCTTACATTGTGAGGGGAAATCACGTTGTCGTTATTTAAAAGCGCTAATATATTCTATGAGTAGGCCTATCGATTTGTTCGCCAAACTTTTGAGAAACAATAGCGTAGTCTTTTCTTCCTTCAAAGCAGTTTATACATGCCGCAAAATGTTGATTATTCAACAGCAGTCTAATTTGCCTTCATCGTCATGACACTCATGACACTGTTTTTGTTTGTCATGACACCACGTTGTTTTATTTTTTACAGATGTGTAATGGCGAACACGTTATCCGTGACGTTAATGACGGCCACTCGCATGCCTAAACCCCTAATTAACGTAATGAGCCTCACCTGTTTTTGCCCCTACTACTAGACCACTGTAATTAATGCCAATTGGTCGATACATAATAAACATCGTTATTCATAGCCTATCACATATCACTGCTTCCGACTTATATCCATTATGCTATCACTTTAAACTTTGAAATCGAACCTTTTTGGCAATGGAAGTAACTGGCAGCTTCATAACGCCTAAACTCAGAAGATGTTGCATTTTGTCAAGAATTACAAAGTGTAGGAAAAGATCACAGAGGCTTTCCTTTAAAAGTGTAAATGTGCTCCACTTGAGAAGCAGTAATGTGAGTTGCCAGTCACCCACTCTCTCACACAGCTTCCCAGTATATGGATAACATGATCAAAAACCCATCTTGTTAGCTCAGCACTTTTAAAAGGGTATCAATTGGTCAGTGGTGGTACTGTAGACAGACAATCTGGCGGACGGAAGTCGCTCTTGCGGTTGGTTTCAAGGTGCTATTAATCGTCAGGACCTAAATCTTTATATACTTTTCATGTACTTATATTTCTCCATCCAAGCTTGGATCTCTGATGTATAACAGATAGCTGTGTATATAGCTAGCTGTGACGTTGTCTTCTTCTGCCTTTCATGTCTGTTGATGTGTGTTGCTCCTGCTGTGGGCTGACATGTTTATATGCAATGCTCTTTTTTCCTGTTATAATGAAATCAAGGCTGTGAATGTACATTTAGATTGATCAGCGCATCTAGATAAGCACAGCACAGCACAGCACAGAAAGAGAATGAGCAGCAGCCGAGTTGTAACCCGACCCTCTCATGATTGTGCTTGTGTGTCTGTGTGTCCGTGTGTTTGTCTGTAAGGATGCTGAAGTTGCACTGTTTTATCAACACTAATGGGATTACCAATGCTAAAATATTCAGAAAGTATTGCGAGAAATATAGGCGAGTAAATGTAATTTTTTTTGTGTTTGAGAGAGTTGGGGGGGGGGGGGGGGGGGGGGTGCAATTCAGGATGTGTGTGCCTGTGTGTATTTGTATATGCGTAAGGGTTAGCACACGTGTCGTAAACCCACACAAAAGGACTTCTGTGGAAAATAATTTGGCTCGATGTTATCTCCTATTCAAACACACAGACACAAACAAACACACACACACGCACACATAAACACACACACACACACACACACACACACACACACGTTCACACTTCTTTCCCGAAAGCACACACATTATTTTCATGCACAATTGAGCTAACACCCAGGTACACACATCAAGACACACATTTAAATATGTTCAAACATCCAGGCTGTCAGAGGGCACAGGGATGAATCATTAATTTACTGTTAAATTTAGTAAGGATTTAAATCCTCGCTCAGGACTCACTAAGGGCTGTGGTTTTGAGCTCAAATGTTCACCGTCCTTATAAATCGTACCAGTCTGAGTGTCGTTTCCATGGTTTCGTGAGATCTACACAGAGATGGCACACACTCTCGTGTGATCTCTATCTACGGCTCTGTGTCAGCATGTGCACGTGAGTGTGTGTTGTATGTTTTTACTGGGGGTCCACACTTAAATAGAAAAACCTTGAGAAGCAGTGGACGCTTCAAAGACCTTGTAAGGGAATGGATTATTTTTAGGAATAGGAGTTGAGCTACTGTACTTTAGAGTCTAGATTTAGGGTTTTTCTAGTTGTTGATTTTGAAGGTCGTCATTTACAGTTTACGCTATAGTTTTTGTTCTCGTTATTAGGTTCTCCAGAAACAACCTAGAAAAGGTGGATGAGTTTCTGACAGTGCCAGCGAGTGCAGTGCTGAGTCTGCCTTAAGAAGAAGAAGCTGGCAGATGTCAGTTTGACAGGAGCTGACAGGTGATTCACTGCCTGTGTGGGGGGAAATCTATTGTTGCAATACAAGAGCCTAGGAAGATCCAGACATTTCAACAACAATTGTTAAGCTTTGTTTGGTGAAAAGTATATATCTTTATATATCTGTATATCTATATATCTGTATATATAAATATTAATTCATACAACTAAAATAATGTAAAATAACTAACGCTGCCTGAACAGTTTGATAATATGAAACACTATGCATGTGTTTGTGTGAGGGTGTACAGTATATGTGTGTGTTTGTGTGTGTGGTTGTGTGTGTGTGTGTGTGTGTGTGTGTGTGTGTGTGTGTGTGTGTGTGTGTGTGTGTGTGTGTGTGTGTGTGTGTGTGTGTGTGTGTGTGTGTGTGTGTGTGTGTGTGTGGATGACTGTGGATGTCACTGGGAAGCAAGCCTGACAGCTCACATGGTGCTTAGGTTTGTCTTCAGCAGCTCATGTCAGTCTTTTATTCTATAGAAAACTGCCACAGACAGGTGTGTGTGTGTGTAGGGGGGGGGGGGGGGGGGGTTGTGTGTGTGTGGGGGGGGGGGGGTGTGTGTGTTGTGCACATTCCTGTAGGAGTCAACAGTGTTTGGACAGTTGTTTTTTGGACATGTGGGTCTGAGTTAATGAAGACACAGTATCACCCAGGCTGCATGGGTGATGAATGCGATTTTGTAATAAGAAGAGAGTCAAGAAGAGACAGAAAAAGAATGAGAAAAACACATATACTTTGCTTGTATGGCGTATGTGTGTTGTTGACCTTGCATTATTTCACAATTAATACAGTACGTTACTTTATCACCTGCTTTAATATTTGCTAAATAATTCGATTCATTGGCTTGTGTTTGTTTTACAAACATTATTTGTGCAGCAAAAACATAGACTCAATGGATGAATTGTACTGTATGCCTTGGCTATTCTTAGTCCAAAACTTGTGCGACTATGTTAGGTATGTTAGTCTGTGGTAATCTCCATATAGACCCATGTTATTTCACTTTGAGTTTCGGCTTTCTTTGTGTAGTTTTGCCGTTTCTTTAGTCTTTCTGACAGCAGGTTCATGCCGTCAGATAATCTAAGAGAGACGGAGAGGGGAAATAGTACAGAATCCAGATAAGATTGTCAGGCATGGAAGGATCACAGTGCTGAAATTGTCCCATTCATATTTATAGTTGGTTTTGATTCCATGCATGCGCATGAGTGAGGGCTTCCCTCTGGGCTGTAAAATGTATTCTTACTCTGACATGAACACTGCCAGCCTGTTAAACACCAATGGCTTTCCAACATCCAAAAATAGTTTTTGGGATGGATCTTTTTCTAAACTTGAAACATTTATTCAAGTTATTGAGATTCTTTTTTGCATTCGTTCCAAAAGCCAACCATAGTTAAGTCATTTAGCGACAGTCAACTGAATGATATGTAAAATTATAATGCATTTGTTTTACTGACATAGTCTGTTGTTTTAAAGATCTTGTTACTGCTAAATGTGATAATTGACAGCACAGAGATTTAGACAATAATAGAGAAAAACTACTGAGTCTCTGTTCATGTTTAATTTTCACTTTCACTAAGCGTGTTTTCATATTCATCATTTACTATACATTTAAAATCTATAGGATTGTTTTGAATAAAAATAAGGATTTCCAATTAGTTTGTGATCCGGGTTGGTTCATATCTGTGTAATGGGCTATCTGAGGAGAGTTAGCAGACTCTGGGTTGTGTCCCGAGCAAATGCTAAACCAAACTAATATATACATCAACAAACATCCAGCCTTGTGACAACAGGAAATGGAACTCATGGGAAATGCAGTCCTAATTCCAGGAAATGATCCCACTTTTCCAAATCCCCAACAGAGGCTTCAATTATTGATGCCATTGTAGTAACTATGGCATTGGTGTAGTATAGGATTCTCATTGTGAGCTGCATTTGTTTTTTGGCCACTGTATAATTACTGCTGATTGTGGCTATTCATTTCTCTATCATCCATTAGCCCCTGCAGCCTTTTTCTGTCCTGTGTTTATCTTTACTCATATTTTTTACAGGTATGTCGTTGGCCAAGTGGTTTGAATTGTTGCTATGGTGACGATCGTTATGTTACTGTTATCATTGTCATTTTGTATCATCGCTGCATTCATCCATGTCCGAGCTGCTCCCTAGTCTCTGCAGTAGCCGAGTGTGTGTTTGCTCTATCCCACATCCACTGGGCTTTTTTATTTTTATTTTTTTATCATTGATTGGCCGTATTGATTGGCTCATCCTGGGATGCAGGCAACCAGGTGGGAGGGGCGCTGAATGTCACAACAGGAACATTCTGGATTTATTTTGTGGTTATGTTTGTTCTGGGGTGTTACACCTGTATCTGTACAAGGAGTCATGATGTGACATGTGCATGCAAAACAAAATCATACTGTTTTTAAGTTTTTGTTGACTTGTGACTCACAGACATACACACACACACATTTGGAAGTAAAAATCCAATAGTATTCCGAGAGGATGTGCACACTAATGCATGAATCAAAACACAATAATGATTACATGAACCGCATGGACAGTAAAAGTATTGACTCTGTTCCTGTGTGTCTATCACATACATGGTAGCCCGGTTCTTGTTGTTGGTTATTTGTGTAAACAACATATGGATTTTTCCATTACAGTGTGTGTATATGTCTTTTCATTCTACCTACATCTACCTGTGCAGGTCATGATGATGATAATGATGATGATGAGGGTGATGATGATGATGAGAGAGAGAGAGAGAGAGAGAGAGTCGGTGGAGAGCGGGGAGTGTTGAGTAGGGGGGAATGAATATGATGAGGATGATTACTATAGAGTCAAGTCAAAGTTGCAACTAAGGGTGTCACAGCTGGTGATGCTGCATCTGGAGAGGCTGTTTTCATATAATTATTATTATTTCAGCCTTCTGGTTTCCACCAGTGTCTATATATGATGAACATGGCTGTTATAACAATGTTTCGCCTAAAATATGTGTGTGTGTGCGCTCGTGCGAGTATGTGCATATTTTCTTGTGCATGTCTTTGTATGCATAAATTGGCTCTTTATTTCCTTGTTTTATTCATGTTACAGAATGGCCGGCCAGGCAAATCAGCCTGCAGGGTTTTCCTAGAGACTCATGGAAAATAAATGTAGACAGCAGAAATAAAAACAGAAAACAAAAAATCAGCTTTGAGGTTCTGGGGATCCACTGTATAGCTGTATGCATTCAGGGCACCATGGTTCACTAAAATAAATTCTGTATTATGGGAATCGAATATATTAGCTTGAAACAAATTCTACATGAAAGAAAGTAGCAAACAGAATCATCAAAGCATTGGTTGGCACATTTATGAAGGTAGCCTAATACTTTGTATCAGATGAATGATTATCCGATCTAAAAAAGGAGCTATGATGTATTTAAACCTGTTGAATTGTTTATGTTGCATTGTGTTGATGATACAACGTCAATGTGCTGTTAGTGTGCCACCATTCACATCCTTTAAGGACAGCCTAAGAGAGAGACGGTACGCGCTGTCATTATCAGATTAGAGCAATAATCATCATCAAAGTCATGCCAGACCAGGACACACGGTTAGCAGCCCAATGATAATAAAGTAATACCAGATGAGAAGAGACTTGGATCAAATTAGGTCCTGCTTGTGTTATTAGAGCATTAAGTGTTTTTTACAAATGTTTATTTGCT
Source organism: Lota lota (assembly GCA_026745465.1). Lineage (NCBI taxonomy): Eukaryota > Metazoa > Chordata > Actinopteri > Gadiformes > Lotidae > Lota > Lota lota. Next base: position 6,844,721 of record JACYXH010000772.1, read on the forward strand.
TTCAAGGAGTAGATTGTCTAACATGAGCTATGATCTTGCAATAAATCTATATTGACTGTTAGAACCAAACACAATTTTATAAGCACACAATATACTGAGCAGAGATTTTGGCTGTCCATTGCTGTAGATTCATCATTACAAACATTGCAACTCCAAATTGAGCATTGACGTAGCTCATAGATTCACATGACAGAAACAGAGAGAGAGATACATAGACAGTGAGGGAGAGAGAGGGGTGATTGTCCTTGACCCTTGTTATCTGTCGAGTAGGAACACAATTTGCCCTGGGCACCATTTGAGCTAGAGGGGTCACACATACACACGCACATATCACAATGCCTTTTACCCCTATTCACACATACACATACACAGGCATGCACGCATGCATGCATGCGTGCACGCATACAAACACACACACGTACACTTCTTGCAGAGTGGGACAAAGCTAATGAAGTTTGGTAATAATTTGTTTGCATTCAGGTCAAAATACCACACTTTCCACTGACAATTTCCTTTGACGGTTGCTTTGACAAAGTTTTAATCTGCTATACTCTTAGGAATTTGTGATAATACACAAAGATTAAAACTGGACATGCACAGTTTTAATATATGCACACACACACACACACACACTTCTGCTTCTATTCATATCGTAGTGCTGCCGTGGTGACCATACCTCTACAGGCTGTAGTCTCACAGTGGGTCCTTGTGTGTTTTTGCACATGCTTGTCAGTATGTGTGAGTTGCATGCCCACTGATTGGCTGTCTGTCTGTGAGTCTCATGCCAAACCACTATTCCATGTTACCGCTGGCTGTTCACCTCTCACACCAGGCCAACTATGCCGCCAGCGCATTTGCACACACACACACATGCATATACACACAAACACGCGCACACACACACATGCACACACAAATGCACATGCACATGCAAACACACAAACTGACACACAGTGTGCATACCAATGAATGCAAATGCTCACATTATGCACACAAACTCTACCTCACACACGCCACACACAGCCACAACAAGCCACAGGCATTTTTCTTGTTTTCTCATTCCATTTTTATTTGGTGTTTATCATCTCAGTTTGCCTTTGAACAAAAAACGTGGATGTTGTATTTTAGCTTGGCAGGTGTCTGAGCCCTCTTGCTGTCTTTCTTTCAGGTTAGGGCATTTCTTTAAAGAAACAGGTTTTTAAAAGACTATTGGATGTTACTCTTACCGTCAGATCTCACAAAACCTTCTAAGATAGTTGTTTTGTGTGTGTGTCGGACTCTGTGTGTGTGTGTGTGTGTGTGTGTGTGTGTGTGTGTGTGTGAGTGTGTGTGTGTGTGTGTCCATGTGTCCTTATGTGTGCCCATGTGTGCCAATACCCAAGGGTGTTTGTTTTTGCCAAGTTTAAAGGTACAATTCTCTTTTTAACATCAAAGTCAGAGGGGACAGAGTTAGTCCATCTTTGATGGCTCAAAGCTGTGTTTTCAGCGGAGGAGGGTGAGGTGTTTTGGTCTTTGATGGGCCCAATCATAGCTTTTAAAGTCTTCTGTAAGAGCTTCGTCAAGGTGAAGTGGCTTGATGTCTAAGAGAATCCTGGATGGATTCTGCCTTTCATCTTTTTCGCATGTCTTCATCTCAATTCTCTCATTTGCTATCTATCTATCTATCTATCTGTCTATCTGTCTGTCTGTCTGTCTGTCTGTCTGTCTGTCTGTCTGTCTGTCTGTCTGTCTGTCTGTCTGTCTGTCTGTCTGTCTGTTCTCTCTCTGCCCATCTTTATTCTTTGCTATTGATGTATCTATCTAACTTTCTGTATGTCTGTCTGGATGTTCTCTCTGTCTGTATGTTATCTCTCCTCTTTCTATTTTGCTATCTATCTATCTATCTATCTATCTATCTATCTATCTATCTATCTATCTATCTATCTATCTATCTATCTATCTATCTATCTATCTATCTATCTATCTATCTATCTATCTATATATATATATATATATATATATATATACGTATATATATCCTTCTATCTGTCTATCTATGGGCTTTCTATCCACATGCATGTATAGATAGTAGCTAGCCTTTCTTGTTGTCCTTGTTGTTTTTGGTGGTCTTCTGTTTCATTAGATGGCTGGCTGGGTTACTGGGACCCAGTCAGGCAGTCTCTTCACTGAGAAAGTCTGGGGGATCTTGTTTGATGTTGCCCACAAGTGGAAGTCAGTGACAAAATGGATGATTCTGTGCTAATTAGAGAACTGTCCTTTTTTTCTTCTTCTATCAAGCACTGATGCTGCCAGGTCTGGTACTTGCTCCTCTACTCTGGCTAATGGACTGGAGATCTGGTCGCGGCGTTTGAATTGTGATTACATTCTGGATAATTTAGTTGCGCAACTCCAATGTCATAGCAAGAGGAGACTTGTCAGATGCAAAAGGTTGCAGTGCTTGTTCAATGTAAAACCTGTTCGAATTTAGCTTCAGGTTAATTTTACGCACTAGTTGTGTTTGGAGTATCGCATTAGAAAAGGTGGATTAAAATGGCAAAATTCTCAAAGTATTTACGCTGCCTTGAGGTTCTCAATGTTTTTTTATTTTTATAAATTAATATGCTAAATGGGTGATGGAAATACCTTTGCCGAATCAATTCTGATGTAGTGAACATTTAACTCACATGACAGAGTCTTCCCAAATATTCCCATACCGCGTGGAAACATGGCTGGTAGCATCAACAGGTACGTGTGGACCAATGAGGAGACTAAGATATTCCTCGAAAAAAATCATCACAGCAACAGAATTCCACAATCTACCAGGAATTGCGAAATTAAATGCTTGCCAAAGGATTTGACAAGCCCTTTGTTCTGTTTCCTGTTTGCAACCTCTACTTATTATACTGTTAATTACAGCCATGTGCAACTATACTGCCAACTTCTGATGAAACTACGCTTTGTGTAGCTTAGTATATTCCCTCCAAACCAGTAAATGAAAATGTGCCTATTTAGCATTTTTCTTTTTTTACAATTTTGCTTAAAATCTGATTGACAAACAGATGGGAACACAGATACTATCTCATAGACAGCTTAAGAAAAATTCTCAAATGTCATATCCGGCCCGCATCAGGGCTTAAGCCGAGCAGCCAATCTGAGGATATACTGTATGGCTGTATGGCAAAATACATTAATGTTACCCTCATCTATTCAGGTAGTGTTTTCAGGTTAGACACGATTTCTCTTGACATGGAAAGAGTGAGGTTATGGTGAAATCGCATCCCTTGCAAGGGGCATTTGTTATTTAATGGATTTTTACCCAGAAACCATATATTTCAGTGTAAAAAACGAACCCTTAAACCACTCTTTAAACCACAGCTTTCTTTAAAAAGTATATTTTAACTATGACTTGCATACACCCATTCACCTTGCACACACACACACACACGCACACAGACACACACACAAATGCACACCGCGACCCTCGCACACTGTATCATTTCCTTCTTTGTGATTCTGTACCACTCTCTTGTATTGTCATTTAAATGTGCTTGCTTCTATGAGTGGGTCCACTGGCCTAATGGCTTAACGTGACTCGTGGGGAACTTCAATACCTTTTCAATGGATTTACAAAATCCCCATCTTTTGCAATATGAATGGTTTGATTACAAAACAGTGTCATCTATTATTTTTTCTATTCTTTGACTTCCATGAATTTTCCCAGGCACTTTCTCCATTTTAAGCTTTTTTCTCCGTTTCTGTTGTCATTGTATAATAGTATATGTGTCATACTTCTTTTGCATTTGTAAAGGTGTCCCCTTGTATTATGCACAACTAGACTAATTTAACCATAAAGCACATGCACACACGCACGCACTCATGCACAAATGCACAAACGCACAAATGCACACATGCACACATGCACCCGAACACACATACACTAATTCATGGACAGCTCCAGAGCATATGAGAATAGAGTATGCCGTATGTTGCTTTCCGCTCATGGGCTCATACTGATACATAATACATAACAACTGAGACCAAGCTGTCTCCGTCTCCGTCTCTGTCTCTGTCTCTGTCTCTGTCTCTGTCTCTGTCTCTGTCTCTGCCTCTCTCTCTCTCTCTCTCTCTCTCTCTCTCTCTCTCTCTCTCTCTCTCTCTCTCTCTCCCCCTCTCCCCCTCCCTCTT